>JAVXUO010000333.1:0-590625 GCA_033065855.1 Escallonia rubra | reverse complement strand
TATATGAGGTGTCGGTGCTTTCTAGGATATCTGTGATTTAGTTATAATTGTTAGACTTCTTTATATCAATTTTCATTCTTTATATATTTTTGTTAACTTTGTATTGAGCATTTGAGAATTGAGATTGTTGACTATGCATTGAGAATTGAGATTATTGACGGAGGATGGGACCCAATTGGATTGAGATATATGTGATTTAGTTGAATGGTTGGTTGTTGAATTTAGGTTAATTAGGTTAACGCGATATTTTTAACACCCCCTGAATCTCATCGTGGCTCCGCCATTGGCTATAATTAGCCCTAATTTGTCCCGATTAATCCTAATGAACCCAATTAACCCTAATTAGCTCTAGTTAGCCTATTTAGTTTTAATTAACCCTAAGAACGTAATGAACCCTAATTAGCTGCAGTTAGCCCAAATTAGTCCTAATTAACACTAATCAGCTCAAATTAAACCCTAACTAGCCCTAATTACTCATATCTTAGTAACCCTTAATTAGATTAATTAAACCCTAAACCCTAAAACCTAACTAAACCCTGATTAGCTCTAATGAACCCAATTAACCCTAATTGATTATAGTTAGCCTAATTAGTCTATATTAAACCTAACAATCCAATTAAGCCCTAATCAGCCCTAATTAGGACTAATCAACACTAATTTGCACAATTAAACCCTAATTAGTTCTAAATTACCCTAATTAGCTATAATTTGGTCGAAGTACTCCTAATTAACAGTTATTAGCCCTAACATATCGTAATAAACCCTAATTAGATTAATTAAACCCTTTATTAATCGTAATTAACCCTAATAACCCAATTAACCTAATTAGCCCTAATCACGACTAATCAACACTAATCCGCACAATTAAACCCTAATTAGCTCTAATTAGCCCTTATTAGTACTGATCAACCCTAATTAGCTATAATAAGCCCAAAGTACTCCTAACTAACACTAATTAGCCCTGACATATCTTATTAAACCCTAATTAGATTAATTAAACCCTAAACGCTAAATCCTAAACCCTAATTAACCCTAGTTAACCCTTATTATGAACCCTAATTACCCAACTTATCATATTTTAACCTACCAACCCTAATTACTCTACTTAACCCTAGTACATCCCTACTTTATCTTAGTAAGCCCTTGTACATCCCATAATTAATCCATAGTGCCCAGAGATGGTTCAATTACTCATTTTTTATAAATCCTGCATTCCTTATATTCGTTGTTGTTTTGCGAAGTCCATTGGCAACAAGATGGTTCAACTCGTTACCAACGAATTCTATTTAAAGTGGAATTGGTAACATATGCAACGATCTTTCTGTAATTTTTATATTTCAGAAAGATTCTTGCATATGTTACCAATTTCTGATCGCGGGCATGCATAAAAACCCTTAGTTCCCATTCAAAGGTACTCATTACAAAGTAATGCCTTGTAATGAGCCTTTGGATGTCCAGTTTGGACAATTTGGAAAAGCTACGTGTTTATAAAACAGTGTTTTAACTCATGCTATGGTACACGTTCTCATGTGTTTCTCTGGGTACATACAGATCTGGTGTTCTAACATCCGTCAAACCTTGCAAGGCAAGATTAGATGAATGTTAGAACACCTAATCGATGTCGTGTACTTGGAGAAATACGGGGAGGTGCTGCCAAATTTTTTGCAGACATAGGACTAAGCACGAGTTCTTCACTGTTTTATAAATATGCGTTTTTCTGAATGGGATAGGACCACTACCTATTAGAGATCGGAGGAGATATATATAGACATGTTGTCACATTCATGCATTCATATTTACATCGACCATGCCTAATGATTGGTCATAATTAAAGGTGGTATACAGTAAGTTATCTCAGTCGTCATGTCGGTTGATCGAAGTTGGATGAAAAGGAAGAATACTGACGATTTTGAGGATCGCGTTGACGAATTTCTCAACTTCGCTTACGCGCGTCCTGCACATGTTGACTTTGATAAGATAAGGTGTCCGTGCGGTTAATGTGATTTGTTGCATTGGAGAAAAAGAATTGAAGTAAAATGGCATCTTCATCGATACGGTTTTATGGGTGGATACACTAGGTGGACGCAGCACGGAGAAACAATAGTATTATCGTCCAACCCGGCTAGTCAAGCTGAAGTTAGAGAAGAGGCACGGTATGATTACCGAGATATGATTATGGGTGCTGGGCATGCTAATGTTGACTGGCATGACGACCATGGTGACGACAGTTCCCAACAGCCGAACGAGGGGGATCATTAGTTTTATGAGTTGTTGAGAGAAGCGTAAGAACCGTTGTGGAATGAAGCTCCGAAACACACACGGTTGTCTGGGGTAAGTAGGTTATTACAGTTAAAATCAGACCACGGGCTGAGTGAGAAATGATTTAACGAGTTTGTTACTTTAATCAAAGAATTTTTTCCCGAAAGTGAAAAGTTACTCCCGTCCTACTATGACGCGAAGAAGATGATAAGAAAACTTGGGTTAAGCTATAAGCGGATAGATGCATGTAATAACGATTGTACATTATTCTGGAAAGAGAATAAGGACTTGTCACGATGTCCAGCATGTGATCATTCGAGGTACAAACCGGACAAAGGGAAGAAGAAAAACATTGCATGGAAGATATTGCGATATTTTTCGGTCACACCAAGGCTTCAGAGAATGTACTACTCCTCCAATATGGATGAACATATGAGGGCTCCCTGTGAGACTTGTAGCAACGATGCTAATGTGCTGACACACCCAGCTGATGGAGAGGTGTGGAAGGAGTTTAACTGCAGGCATCCAATCTTTGCTCAGGAAGTTCAGAATGTTAAACTTGGTCTGGCAACCGATGGGTTCAACCCTTTCGATCAGTCTAGCACGCCTTAATCCATATGGCCTATTATTATTGTCCCGTACAACCTTCCACCAGGATGTGCCTGAAGAAGCCATACATGTTTTTATCATTGCTTATTTTGGGGCCGAAGAGTCTCAGCAAGGACATAGATGTGTATTTAAGGCCGTTGATTGATGAGTTAAAACAGTTATGGAATCATGAAGTCGAAACATATGATGCATCCCTTAAACAGAACTTTCAGATGAGGGCTGCTTCGATGTGGACTATACATGATTTCCTCGCATTGGGAATGACGTGTGGCTGGAGCACACGTGGGAAGTTAGCGTGCCCTGCTTGTATGGGCGTGAACCCCGGTCATACGTTAAAGCATGGCGAAAAGCTCTCGTGGTTCGGATGTCACCGTAAGCTTTTGCCACCGGACCATCAGTTTCGTAGGCAGAAGGATAAATTCGAAGGGGCAATCGAGCGTAAGGTTATCACACCGGAAAACCCATCTGGTGAAGAAGTGCTCTCACACCTGGAGGCACTTGATACTGACATATCATACGGCAAGGGTGTGCCAGATCAAAAGATTCCAGGATACGGGAAAGAGCACAACTAGAGGAAACATTGTATTTTCTGGGAGTTAGCCTACTAAAGGACACTCATTATCCGAAACAACATGGATGTGATGCACATTGAGAAGAATGTTTTTGATAATGTGTTCAATACAGTGATGAATGTCAAAGGAAAATTGAAAGATCACCTTAAAGAGAGAAGGGATCTATAACAGTTGGGTGTAAGCCGTGAATTGCATCCTCGGACAGTCAGCAGGAGGACGATACTTCCGAAAGCACCTTACTATCTAGACAAGAAACAAGTGGAGAAGGTCTGTCAGTGGGTTCAGAATTTGAAGCTTCCGGATGGGTTTGCGTCCAACATATCTCGTTGTTGCAATATATCGGAATGCAAGTTCCAAGGGATAAAGAGTCACGACTGCCACGTATTCATGGAATGATTCCTTCCTATTGCCTTCCGGGGACTATTGCCACGGGTTGTATGCAAGACTTTGACTGAATTATCTCATTTCTTTCGAGATATATGTTCTTCTACGATTCGGCTGAGTAACATGGAGGTGCTTAAGAAGAACATTGTGGTGACGATTTGCAAGCTGGAGAAAATCTTCCCACCTTCGTTCTTTGATTCAATGGAGCATCTGCCTGTTCCCTTGGCATATGAAGCTAAGACGGGTGGACCTGTGCAATATCGATGGATGTATCCCTTCGAGAGGTAATCCTTAAATTGTTATAGTTGTTCGTTTACACTAAATGCAAAACCTGTTATCATAGGTATGTCCACCTGACTTGATTTCACTAAACTTCTAGGTTCATGTTCCATTTGAAGAAAAAAGTCCAAAATAAAGCTCGGGTTGAGGGCTCAATTACGGAGGCTTAAGTAATGAAAGAGCTTGTAAACTTTTGTAGCCAATATTTCGGGCCTGATGTTGATACAAGATTAAATCAACTAGGCCTAAATGAGCCCAGATCAAGCACAAATTTGGCAGGGCAATTCTCAATATTCAAGCAATCAGGTAATCCGTTTGGCCGAACCTATAATCAATGGCTAACGGATGAAGAGTACAGTGCTGCAACAATATATGCCCTTCTAAATTGCGATAAAGTTTCAGCATTCGTTAAGTTAATGTCTTAATAAAAAAAATGTTGTACATAATTGAAAAAGTGTGATCAGCGAGTCAACTATATTGTTTTGGAGTGAGTTCGATGCGGATTCTTTAATCACTGATCCCGCTGGACTTGAATCTCATCGAAAATCACAATTTGTACAGTGGTTCAAAAGGCGTGTAAGTCTTTAACGAAATTATATTATGTGTTATATACATTTATGTGGCCAATTAGTATACTGATTTATCCTTAATTTTTACCGTCATCTACAATAGGTTCAGTCACTGGATAGACCAGTAGCCTCCTGCTTAAAATTACTAGCTCAAGGCCCTAATAAACAAGCATCCTGTCATGAAGGCTATATCATTAACGGGTTTAGGTTTAACGTAAAAGATGATGACCGAACAAAACAAACCCAAAACAGTGGAGTCTTGGTCAACGGCGACTGTTATGACGAGAATTGCATGAACTTTTATGGAGAGCTAGATGAGATTATTGAGCTAACATATTTGGGTTCCACAAATTGCCTGGTAGTGTTCAAGTGTACATGGTTCGATGTCACATGCAGTAGAGGAATTCGTGTTAGCTCTCGAGGGATCACTAGACTCGTCATCCTCTTCTTCGTGGGACTCGTTGACCTCTTCATCTTCTAATTCATCCACTTCATCAGTAGACTCAGTCACATCAACTTCAACATTTTCCATGTCTTATGCATCATCATCTACGACTTCTTCTCCTACATGAAGTGTTGTTGGAAGATGAAGATCGTCCTCCTCGTTGTTCACCTCAACAGGTAACAAGACAGGTGGTTGGTCGGCTTGAAAGGTGTCTAGCTCACTGTCATATGTCACGGGTAATTTCTTGGACTTGATAAATGTATACCAATGAGATTTGAGTTTTGTGACGTCTTCAACGTAAAAGACTTATGCAGCTTGACTAGCAAACACAAACAGCTCGTCTGATGCAAGTCTCGACTTGACATTGACATCTATGATTGACTTGTACTATTATAACACCTCAAAAAATACGTATTAACATTTTAGTACTTGGTTCATATATTGTGTTTATATACTCGGTTCATATATATAAAGCTGATGATTTTTTTTGCCAAATTTTAATGTGTTAATTCTTTGCAATTTATCTATACGAAGTCAATTATGGATAGAATACGGGCTATACGTGGCCGGGGTAGACGCCGAGCTACCTCCTCCCCGGTGGGTCTCACCTCGTCATTGCCTACTGATGACGAGGCACAAAGTGCTCGCGTATAGAAAACGGGGCTTCAGCTCCAGCCCCAGCCTCAGCCTCAGCCGTCTCCCTAGCCTGACGTCGATTCCTCCCACACGCACGTTGATTCTCTTTCTTCTATGGGTTCTACCTTAGGTATAGTTGATAACGGTGTTTAGTCAATTTTTGCTAGCCTTATATTTAAATTATATTTGAACTGTATTAATGTCGGTTGTTTGTAGGATCTCGACGAGGTCGTGGGCCGACACGTGGGGTATGCATCGACCCCCAACGTTAACAGGGAGTTACGCTCACCCAGGAGGGCCAGTAAGTAAAAAAATCACATCATGCCTTATATTTAAATTTTTGGGTGTCTTAATTTATATTTGAACTGTATTAATGTATTTATTTACTTCTTTGGCAGGATCCTGGAGAATGAGGCGAGGACAAAGATCGGCATTCTTGTGAAGGGCCTATTCTTCAAGCCATGGCTGTACTGGAAGAACTGTGATGCCGAGATGAGGGAGTCCCTATGGGAGGAGTGGCTGGTACGGTTAACGCGATATTTTATGCGATAGTATTTGCATAATTAGAATTTATTATTTAAACTAATTCTTATAATTGGATGCCTTGTAGGAGGGGTTCACGTTTGACTCGCCTAATTAGCAGACGCTAGGGCGGCATGCCTTTTTTGCATACATCGGCAAGAATTACCGCCGATGGCAGCACGACGCGCAGGACTGGGCGAAGAAGATGCTACCCGAGGGTGCCCAGATGACGGAGTTGAAGCAATATCCCCCGCATTGGATATCTCTGACTGTATGGGGGCAGATGATTGATCAGTGGGTTGCGGATCCAGGCTGGGACGCCAAGAGTACGAGCGGGGCCGAGAACAGACTGAACAAAGATCCGCCGCACACGGGGGGGTCGGTGGAACAAGACGTCATCTGACACATGAATGGGGTCGAGCACCCGGACCTGGAGGAGGATGAGATCGTAGCTCTGACGTATAATCAGATGCACGTGCGGAAGAAGGACAAGGACAAGGCGTACCAGGCGGGCAACTATGTTTCAAATATTGCCCAGCAGATCGATGTAAGTTCGAGTTAATTGGTTTAACTCGTTAGTTTTTTATCTTTCTATTCAATGTTTGTTGCGTTAATGCCCTAACATATTATCTTTAAATCACTATTTTTGCAGGCCTCCCATGAACAACTTAGGGGGTCTGAGCAGCAATCCGGACAGCTATTAGCGTCTACTAGTACGGGTGCGAGTACTGGGGCGTTGAAGCGATGGCTGGATAAACCGGAGTTCGTCAATCGGCCGAAAGGCCGCATACGCAGCCTGCCTAGCACGACTGCACGTGCAGTGATAGGAGCGTCCCCACCCCCTGCTGCCCCTCCACAGACACCGGTTGCACAGCGTCCGTTGGACGAGGAGGAGATCCAGCGCATTGCTACGGTGGTGTTGAGGATGATCAGAGAGTAGGATCAGCAGGGCATTACTGCTGGACATGCCGAGCCGGCTCCGGAGCAGCAGGATCCAGATCCAGGACTCGGCAACCCCTGATGAGCCCCCTCTCGTGCCCTCCCAGCTTGTACTCTTCTCCTCTCCTCTAACCGATTGTATCCAATTCCCGGCTTGTACATTTTATTTTTCGCTATAGTAAACATTTTTTTAAGTTATATATAGTTGTTTTGTGTCTGTTGTAGGGTTAAATAATTGCTGATCGATCAGTAATTATTTAACCCTAATGTGCATTTGGGGATTGTGCCTTGTTGTTAAGGCTTGATTTTTTTATTACAGGTTTGGGCATTAAAAAAATAAATATATATATTTTAAAAAAAATTGAGTTTTAGTGATAGATTTATTCCGTTGCTAAAGAGTATACCTAATTCTGAACTTTGAACGACAGAATATTCCGTCGTTTAAAAGGACATTTAGCGACGGATATTTTGTCTCTAAAAAGTTTATTCCGTCGCTAAATATTTACCGATTAAATTATTTTCGAAAAAAAGAAAATAAATTAAAATACATAAAATACAATTAGCGACGGAAGTTCCGTCGTTGAAAGTTCAATATTAGACGACGAATTTTGAAATTCCGTCTCAAAAATTTTAGTAACGGACTTTTATACGAAGGACTTTTAGCGACGGTAAGTCTGTCGCTAAAAGTTTTAGCAACGGAATATAGGCCTTTAGCGACGGATTTCCCTGTCGCCAAAAGACCTTATTTCTTGTAGTGATTGTTTGTCCACCACTGGTGCACTATTACCTCTACAACCTTACTGTCACCACCTTGGTCGTCACTACCACTACACCACATTATTGTTACCACTACCAACAACACAACCATCACCACTACTAGCAAACTGTCTCCGATCGCCACTTGTCATGACTATTAAATATCGTATTCCATTATCGGATCGCTTGCCACCTCCACAACCATAATAACCACTGCCATGTGCACCATTGTAACGATTTACCATCACCACCATCAATATTGCCGTTACCACATATATCACCCCATCTTTCTTGTACCATTACCATGAGCCACCCAATGCTCCCACCACCATATTAGACCTAATTAAAATGTTTGTCTTTGTCAACTGAAGGTATAATTTGTCTGAGCACTCATTTACCTTTCTATTTCTCTTATTCTTCTACCTTTTTTTTAACTTATCACACTTAGTCTCCAATCATTCCTCGTCATTTTCTTCACTCCTTTGTCCTCTCAGTAGCAATTTTTTTGAGTTTCGGGCTATCACTTCCAGGTGCATGCAATACCTAATATTAGACCCATCTTGCTAGTACCATTGCACTACAAGAAAAAAGGCTTTTAGCGACGGGGAACTCCGTCGCTAAAAACATATATTCCGTCACTAAAACAATTAGCGACGGATTAACCGTTGCTAAAAGTCCCTCGTATAAAAGTCCGTCACTAATAGTTTAGCGACGGAATTTTTAAATCCTTCGCTAAATATGTAATTTTTTGCGACGGATTTATTTTTAATTAGCGACGGATATTTTGTCGCTAATCATATTTTTAGTATTTTAATTTATTTTCTATTTTGTCAAATTAGCGACAGAATAATGTTTTAGCAACGGAATATTCCGTCGCTAAAAAGCGAATTTAGCGACAGAATAGTCCGTCACTAATTAACTGATTGTAGGAATACTTTTAGCAACGGAATTAATCCGTCGCCAAAAGTCAATTTTTTTTTTTATTTTTCAATTACCCAGACCTGTAATACAATTTTCATTTCTCAACAACAACGCACAATAATTAATACAGAAAGAAATATATATAATCAATTATAAAAAATATTTCAACATAAAAAAGACTCATATGTACAAGCCGGGAACCGACTACAGCCGGTTAGGGGAGGGGAGAAGAGTACAAGTCGGGCGCGGGGGGCGGGGGGGGAAGCTTGGAACGAGCACGGGAAGGGGCTCATCAGGGGTCGCTGAGTCCCGGATCTGGATCCTGCTGATCCGGGGCCGGCTCGGCATGTCCAGCAGTGCCCTGCTCCCTGATCATCCTCACCACCACTGTAGCAATGCGCTGGATCTCCTCGTCATCCAACTGACGCTGAGGAGCTGGTGTCTGTGGAGGGGTAGCAAGGGGTGAGGACGCTCCTATCATGGCACGAGCAGTTGTGCTATGCAGGCCGCGTATGTGGCCTTTCGGCCGATTCACGACCTCCGGCGTATCCAGCCATCGCTTCAACCCCCTAGTACTCACAGCCGTACTAGTGGACGCTGATGGCTGTTCGGACTGCTGCTCAGATCCCCTTAGTTGTTCATACGAGGCCTGCAAAAACAGTGGTTTAACGATATGTTAGGGCATTAATTAACAAAACGGACATTGAGGATAGAAAGACAAAACATTAACAACTTAAATAAATTGACTCACATCGATCCACCTGGCAATATCTGAAATATAGTCGCCCGCCCGGTGCGTCTCGTCCTTGTCCTTCTTTCGCACGTGCGTCTGACTATAGGTCAGAGCTATGACCTCATCCTCCTCCAGATCCGGGTGCTCGACCGCGTTCATTTGTCGGACGATGTCCTGTGGCACCGACCCCCCCGTGTGCATCGGATCTCTGTTCTGTCTGTTCTCAGCCCCGCTCTTACTCTTGGCGTCCCAGCCTGGATCCGAAACCCACCGATCTATCATCTCCCCCCATACACGATGAGATATCCAATGTGGGGGATATCTCGTCATCTCCGTCATCAGGGCACCCTCGGGCAGCAGCTTCTTTGCCCGGTCCCGTGCGTCGTGGAGCCATCGGCGGTAATTCTTGTCGATGTAGGCAAAGAAGGCCTGCTGCCCCAGTGCCTGCTACTGAGGAGTGTCAAACGTAAACCCCTCCTGTAAGGCATTCAATAACACAAATTATGACCAGAAAACAAACTGTAATTAAACATTTACTAACACTGAAAAAAATACTTCACCGTACCAGCCACTCCTCCCATAGGGCCTCCCTCGCAGCGGCATCCCAGTCCTTCCAGTACAGGCGTGGCTCGAAGAATCAGCCCTTCACAAGAACGCCGATCTTCGTCCTCGCTAGATTCTCCAGGATCCTGCCAAAGAAGTAAATAAATAAATTAATACAATTCAAATATAAATTAACACCCCAAAATTTTAAACATAAGGCATGAGGTGATATTTTTAGTACTTACAGGCCCTCCTGCGTGAGCGTAACTCTCTGTTTACGCTGGGGGTCGATGCGTACCCCGCGTGTCGGACCACGGCCTTGTCGAGATCCTACAAAACACAGACATTAATACAGTTCAAATATACTTTAAATATAAGGCTAGCGAAAATGTACTAAACACCGTTATCAACTATACCTGAGGTAGAACCCACGGAAGATGGAGAATGCACGCGCGTGTGGGATGAATCTGCGTCGGGCTGGGGCGACGGCTCGGGCTGAGGCTCGGGCTGGAGCTGGAGCTAGGGCTGGGGCCCCATCTGCTGTCCACGATCACTCTATGGTCATCATCAGTAGGCAACGACGAGGTGGGACCCACCGGGGAGAAAGCAGCTCGGCGTCCAGCCCGGCCACGAATAGCCCGTATCCTATCCATATCTAACTTCATATAGATAAATTACAAAGACATTAACACGTTAAAAATAATAATTTGGCATAAATCATCATCGGCACTATATATATATATATATATATATATATATATATATATATGAACGGATGTGCAAAAACACATCAATAAACACCAAGTTCTAAAATATTACTACATTTTTCCCGTGATGTTATAACATTACAAGTCAATCATTTTCAGTTTGCGAATCATCTTCATCACTTTCCTCGTCGCTCTCTTCTTCGTGGGACTCGTCATCCTCTTCATCTTCTAATTCATCATCTTCATCAGTAGACTCGGTCACATCATCTCCAACACTTTCCACGTCTTCCGCGTCATCATCTACGACTTCTTCTCCCACAACATACGTTAATTTGTTTTTTAAATGTCGGACACCGTCGATTAGACGTGGTGTCCGTGTCTGCGCTAACTAACAGGTATCTCAATCCAATTGGGTCCCATCCTCCGTCAACAATCTCAATTCGCAATTCTCATATGCTCAATGCAATAAAAATTAACAAAAATTACACATTCAATCCAATTGGGTCCCATCCTCCGTCAATAATCTCAATATTTCAAATGCTCAATGTACAATTAACAATCTAAAATCATCAATTAACAACCTAAAATCATCAATTAATAATCACAATTACTTCAAATGCACAGCTAATAACCTAAAATCATCTATTAACAACCTAAAATAATCATCGATCAATAATCACAATTCTCAAATGCACAATTAACAACCTAAAATTATCAAACAAATAATCAATGTTCAAATGGAAAAAAAATTGTTCAAAATACACATATCCGATACGCTTGAATTATTTCAATTTAGGGTTCGATTGTATTAGGGCATTCAATTTAGGGTTCAATTAGTTTAATTTAGGGTTCGGTTCGACTAGGGCATTCAATTTAGGGTTTAAGTAGGGTTCAATTACATCAATTTAGGGTTTAATTAGGGGGTTCTATTGATTCAATTTAGGGTTCGGTTGATTTGGGGCATTCAATTTAGGGTTCAATTAGTTCAATTTAGGTTTCAGTTGGATTAGGGCATTCAATTTATGGTTCAATTAGGGGTTCAATTAGTTTAATTTAGGGTTCGATTCGATTAGGGCATTCAATTTAGGGTTTAATTAGGGTTCAATTACTTCAATTTAGGGTTCAATTAGGGGGTTCTATTGATTCAATTTAGGGTTCGGTTGATTTGAGGCATTCAATTTAGGGTTCAATTAGGGGGTTCAATTATTTCAATTTGTGGTTCGGTTGGATCAGGGAATTCAATTAGGGGTTCAATGAGTTTTTTAGGGTTCGATTCGATTAGGGCATTCAATTTAGGATTTAATTATGGTTTAATTACTTCAATTTAGGGTTCAATTAGGGGGTTCTATTAGTTCAATTTAGGGTTCGGTTGATTTGGGGCATTCAATTTAGGGTTCAATTAGGGGTTCAATTAGTTTAATTTAGGGTTCGATTCGATTAGGGCATTCAATTTAGGGTTTAATTAAGGTTCAATTACTTCAATTTAGGGTTCAATTATGGTTCAATTATTTCAATTTAGTGGTCAGTTGAATTGGGACATTCAATTTCGGGTTCGGTTGGATTGGGACATTCAATTTAGGGTTCGGTTGGATTAGGGCATTCAATTTAGGGTTCAATCAGTTTAAATTAGGGTTCGGAATTGAGGCGTTAATTTCGCTTGGCAGGTATAAGCATGAGTGCCCTATCTAACTCTTAGAGACTCAAGGTGGCCACAGCTCTAATTTCAGAATAAACGATTTCAGAATAATACCTTACCAGCTTTCTAAAGCCAAATCCCTCTTCGAATATTGCATGCTTAACCTTCCTGGTCATATTTTTGCTACGCTAAAAGTTGGCGTGTCTCTTCCGGTTCATTTTCAAGAGTTTTCCTCAACGGCCAACATAAACACACGGCAATATTCAGTTGATTGAGTGATTCATGCCCAAATTTCCCCATTTAATTGGTTAACAAATAGAAATATGTCTACAAAATAATTAGTGAAAGTGAACTCCAAGCAGATAACACAGAGCAAGCTTATCAGTGAATACCTAGGCCTGTACCACAGCTTGAGAATCTAGCAAACTTGTCAATCTATACAGCTTGAGAACTTGCAACCCTTTCCCCTCGCGATATATACAGTATTGCGAGATGGAATCGCGGGAGAATTATGTCGAAAAAAAGAAACACACACACGCACACAAAAGTCACCGAACTGTGGAAGGTTTTTATACATGACGGCAACAAATTCAGACTAACCTAATGCCCAGGGCTAAAGAAAGCTGGTAAAGTTTTCCCCAATCGTAGGATTAAGGTGAATCGGAACATACCTTTGTCGCCGATTGCTCCGCCGGTGGTGAAGATCGAAGAAGATTGGGATTTGGGAGCTCAGAGCTGTGGCCTGTCAGCGCCGGTGGACTGGTGGAGTGACCGGAGGATGGAGGTCTTCAGAACTCAGACCGGTGCTGCCGGTGCAGAGGTCGCCGTGAGGCCATCCGTCGGTTTGTGCTTCGCCGGAGTGAGGCACCGCGGCGATGTTTGTGGTGCGGCGGTAGTGGAGGCTTGGTGACGCGGCGGCAGTGGAGCCTTGGTGGCGCGGCGGCAGTGGAGGTGGATATGGTGTCGGGGGGAGGATGAGGTGTTGCCGGCGGTGGGGCACAGTGAAGATGAGAAGGATGAGAACGACAGTGAGAACGGGGCAAACGGGGAGAGAGAAAACCAGATCGGGGAGATTTATTAAACACTTTTAGCGACGGAATAAATCCGTCGCTAAAAGTCCGTCGGTGAAGGTCGCACTTTTACCGACGGATGTTTTAGCGACGGAGTTATGCCGTCGCTAAAAGTGTTTTATTAAACCCTGGGAAATAAAAAAAATTTAAAAGAGTTTTAGCAACGGAAGCTCCGTCGCTAAAAGACCGCCGGCAAAATTCCGTCACTAAAAACTTTTTACGACGTCTGATTCCGACGCTAATAGTATTTAACGACGAAATTTTTACCGACGAGACTTTCCGTCGGTGAAATACTATTTAGCGACGGAAGGGCGCTGAAAATCCGTCGCAAAAGGCCTCTTCTCTTGTAGTGTTGTCTCAGCACTCGTTCACCTTTCTATTTTTTCTATTCTTCTACCTTTTTTTTTAACTTATCACACTTAGTCTCCAATCATTCCTTGTCACTTTCTTCACTCCTTTCGAGTTCCGGGCTATCACTTCATACAGGTGCATGCAATACCTAATATTACACATATACTTTCTGTTCACCAATATCTAAAAAGTAACATCACCAATATTGTGCCTAGTGGTTTCCATTTTATTCACCAATATTTAGGGAGTAATGCTACGGAGAATTTTGAAGTGGTTGGAGCTGGAATAGAAGAAGTTGAGATTGTGTTTCGTAAATAAAGAGCACTAAATAATTGTAGATGAGAACGTTGGACATACTAGTAGGAAGACTTAATAAGTAGCTCTCTGTAATATAACTGAGAAATAGAAAATTTGAAAAGTCATATGTTCTTAACTCATCTTTGGCACACTCGAAAAGGATGCGAGTTTTGTCAAACAATGTTCTTAACCTTGAACACCTGCTGCTTTAGCCCCAGTTCATTGCAGAATTGTTGGATTTCCTGGTCATCTTGCTTCTACATCTTTCGGTATTCTCGGCAAATTCATGCATCTTATCTATCTGTTTTTCGCTTCTTTGTTACCGAAAAGCATGGTTGGACATGCGCTCCAGCATTGGAGCACTGAAACATGGTCCTATAAAGGCAAGGAGTTTAATATGAAAAGCAATGGAAAGAATTTAGTACGAAAAGAAGATTACAAGGTCGAGAGTTAAAGCAAGGTTTGTTTTCCATTTTTTGGTTAGATAAAAGGACATAAAAAGCTTTTTCTTTTTCGTTCAATGATTGCTTACTCTAGGTTAGATGTACAGTTTGTTCGGTTTTCTTGCTTGGTAAGATGTACCATTTGTTCGGCTTCTTCTAATTATAATCACTAAAAATTTTGAATAAAATAAAATGTCAAACTTAAATAAGGCTCTACAGGAGAGTTAGAAGACAATATTTTGCACAAAACTAGAGCCGAACTCATCTTTGATAATTTATTAATATATATTGTTTAATGATTGATTAAAGTAACACTTTTTTGCTTTCTGAGTAGGACTGCTTGAGCTCACTATCAGTTCTCACTATGCTCAACTTCGAAATTGGTGCTCCATGCACCAGTAGACATAAAGAACTTGAGGGCCAGATTGGGCAATTGACAACAAAAGCCACATGCCAAAGACCATGTAGCAGCCACATCATCACAGTCACCTCCTTCCCGCTTCCCCTACCCACCGTCTTCCCAGTCTCCCCACATACCAAAACAACAATTTCTATGGATCATCCTCTCGAATTCTTTCTGAACACATGGCCCAATGCTTAATCAAGTCAAAATACTTCACATTCTCGTAGTATAGGGCTTGCAGTCTTAGTGGCGTTGTGTTTTCGGTGCTCTTGGTAGACGGTATAAAGAGTTTGAGATGGCATGCAGTAGGTCTGTGATGGTCTTGGTGGTGGCAAGTTTATGATGGGCTTGGTGAATTGGTGAAGGTCATGGAAGGTTGAGGTGGTGGTGTGTTCGTGGTGTGAGGTTTGCACTGGCAATTTTGTGACAGTGTTTATTGTGGAAGGTTAAGTGGTGAGATTAACGGTCGGTGAGGATGGTGATGTTGGGTGGCGGTTATGATGGTGGTCAGTATGTTGTCGGTGGTCACGAGGGAGTGGTGGTGGGTTTGGAGAAAATGGCTGCCAACAAGGACATCGTAGCGAATTTTAGTTTTGGCCTAAAAAATCTACCAGACTTTTACCAAATTTAGATATTAACCGTCAGATGGTGCCTAAGGCACCAAACAAGAAGTTTATAAAATGTCTTGGGTGTTTCGCTCAAATGATCCAAACCATGGGGTCTTATGCGCAATGAATCCTCCTGTTGAGCAACTTTTTACCTACATTTGAAAGTGTATTATGTCAAAATTTTAACACCTTTGGCACCAAAAAAAAAAATTTAATTGGGCTGTGTGGGGTTAAAACTTAGTGTATATAAGGGTTAATTGTATTTTTATACCCCCAATATGACACGTTAAAAAAAACTTTCCCCCATAAAAATGTAATAGCAAAAAATATAACACCCCCCACCCCCGACCTCCGCGCACAAGGATAGCACGTTATTCCTTTTGTCATGATAATTCAAAGTAGACCTTTGTTTGCAAATTTACCCCCAAAAGTATAGGGTCATTTTTGCAAATGCTGGGGAATTGTTTCCCCAGCATTGCCTTAGTATTATTGAACCGGCGATGTCTTGATATATTTTAACACAGGCACTACTGACTATTCAATCACAACCATTCTTATTTTGTAGACAATCAAAAGCGAGCTTAAACATTTAACAAAGACATTTCATTTCAATCACTCGGACACCACGTTCCTAAGTTAGGCTTTCATTCAAGCTTGAATACTAACAAAGGACAAAGGTTTTTCATTTAATAAAGGCATTCCTTGAACATTTACAAAAGGCATTTAACTTGACAAAGGCATTTCTTGAACATCATATCTAACAAAGCATTTAAGTTTCTGCAGTCAGCCTATATAACAAACGCCATCCATCCAACCTAAAAACAACATTTCGTTCAACCTGGCCAATATCATTTCTTACACCTTTGAAAAATACATCACTTCTAATACTGGCAGTGCTTGGTTTCATCATCCAAGTTAGTACAATGGTTCACAACACGCATAACACCTCAATCACCCGTGAGAGAGCTGGTTTTTTTCACTCTCGATCGCCATTCCCCTTCTGTAGAATTGAGCATCATCAACTGCTAATTTTTCTTCTTACCCTTCAAATTTTTCAAAAAAAAAAACTCTCAATTACTTTTAGTAAGGTGAGCAACTTGTAGCTCCAATGAATCCGTTTTTTCATGCAAATATTGTAGTTTCTCCTGTGCATGCATCCCAAATTTCATTCCAGCTGAGCATACCGTTAGATCGATCCATTGAAGAACTTAAAAAAGTAGGCTTCAGCAAGCAATTGAGCATAATAACAAATGAATTAGTTCAAAATAAATGATGGGGAATAACTTGGATTATACCTTGTACGGAGCACACTTGCAGAATCTCCTCCCCGGATAGTCAATATGAATTCTTCACCGGAGATCGTAATTTCAGAAAATTTTCATGATAAGCAACTCGCAGAAGCTAAACTAGGACTATATATGATCCATAGACGTCATTGCTTGCAATTGGGAGAGATTGAGATTATGAAAGAGTCTGAAATTTTGACAGGGAAAGAGTAATTTTGAGAGAGAGAGAGCAGAGAAAAACCAAAGAGAGACAAACCCGTAAAGTTTTTAATTGAATTACTGAGAATGCCCTTGACTTAATGGATGTTGATGGGGCTGGATAAAGCCTGTTATTTCTGCCATATGTGTGTGAAGAATCTCGCCAACATGGTTAGTTGGCCTTAACCTAAAAGCAGAGTCAGCGATTGTTGTCACTGCTTAACAAAGGGATCTTTACAGCCTCTTAGCTTCAGCTGCAGATCTTTGTGGTTCGGTCAATCAAAGTGATCAAGGTGCGGTATGACCAATGACCAGGCATGACAAGGTGAAGCAAGCCATAACTGACAGAGTAGCCAAATGCCAGATGCCACCCAGAAGAGGAGGGGGGGGGGGCAGGAAAGGGGCCTCCATCTTGCATTTTCATGCGCTCAATAGGACCAAGCCGTGTACAAAAGGAATAGGTTGGGCCAACTTATGGAGTACTGACTGTTATAGCTTTGATGACATGCCAATCCACTTGGTCAGGGCACTAACAAGCAAGAAAAAGGATGCGCTACCGCAGATTGACGTGCCATATGTGAGGTGAGGATTTTTCTATTAAATGTTTTAGGAGGTAATGTTGCTAAAGTTCGATATGTAAGTGGACCCCTTTATATATGGTGAATAAGTTGACAAAACATAAACTTTCAATAATCACACTTCTAATATACACATTTTTTTTTTTGCCAGAACAGTACAAACATCTCTTTGCTTGTTTTACGTGAGAGCTAACCATGAACAAACGAAGTCACCAAAAGTCCAGATGACATCTCCATCTAGTAGGCGCCTAATGACAGCCTCATCTGGTAGGGGAATACGTAAGAAACCAACTGTACAGACTAAACACGAGCTCAAAATGCGAGATTGTTAAGTTGCCGCCTATACCAGTAGAGGCCAAAGGCACACTAACCAAAGCAGGATCAAACTACTCAAGGTGAACAAAAACATTTACTTGACTTGCATGCATCGCAAGGGCCTGAGCCAAAGTAAAAAAGCGATCATGTCCCCGTGCCCAATATACAGAATACATAATGCGGTATCTAGTGACCAAGGCTGTTAGGCTGGATTTCTGGTCTGTGCCTAGGCCTATCCCTGCTAACTGATCGCAATAAAGATCAGTGATAGCATCAGTAGAATGCAATGTAAGCAATCTCCACTCAGACAAGCTCATTTTGAAGATAGGCTTTTTAGACAGCCAGAAAAGAGCCAATTGAATAGCAAGAGTTTCGAAGTAACGCCCACCTGCTGTGAGAAATGAATGGGTTGATGTGCTAATTAGCTTCTATTTTTCATTATACATGATAAATCCAATCCCCGCCAAGTTTCCATGTCGGGGATGCACCACGTATATAGCACAAAACACAGGCTTCATGTTATGCCCACAGATGCAGCTCTCAGTACAATATAGAGGATACAAAAGGGGGCTGGAAATGAGCAAGGGAGTCGTTGGAGATGGTTTCTAGAGATTGATGGACCAGTCACTATTAATTTCAGAACGCGTCGTTTGGACTGTGAATTTTGGCAAATATCTTGCATAAGAGCTTTCGACGAGGCTATATAGCAACTGGGATTAAAAAGCCTCACCCCTGAAAGTCACGTTGGTCCGGCCACACCACAGGGACCAGAGCACTAAGTCTCATGAGTCGTTCATGCTGGAGGATTTATATTGAGCTAACTAAGCACGAAATGGCTGAGGGATGATGGAAATGGGTTTGGGAAAAGGCAAAATTGAAAGAGAGATGATGGAAGTGGGTTTGGAAGTAGGATGAAGACAGAGAGATAGAAAGATGAAAGTGATGGCTGTTTGGCAT
This sequence comes from Escallonia rubra, assembly GCA_033065855.1. Lineage (NCBI taxonomy): Eukaryota > Viridiplantae > Streptophyta > Magnoliopsida > Escalloniales > Escalloniaceae > Escallonia > Escallonia rubra. The sequence goes on along the minus strand of JAVXUO010000333.1, from coordinate 571,609 downwards.
TTATTTTATATGTCATCCGCTACATTATGTAGCGGATAGACACTTTAACTTCATAATCAATTGCGTGGACAAAGGACATTACGGTAAAAAGTTTCGTCCGCTACATTATGTGGCGGACGAACTTTAAAAAAAAAATAGATCCGGTACGTCCATTCGCAACGGATGGACGGCTAGATCGCGCGGGCAACTTAACCCAAGTTGCCCGCGCGGTCAACGGATCAGCTATATATATATATATATATATGGAGCCGAATCCTATCTACCGGTGGACAAAATCTTATTTCTCCACCGGATCTGAGACCGTCCATAATGCCAAATGGATGGTGCAGATGCCTTTGTTTTATACAAACTTTTGCTTAACCGCCCCTCTAAGGAGCGGTTAACAAATTACCCAAATTGCCCTTCCATCCACTGCAAACCATTATTTCTATCTTCTCATCTTTGTCTGTACACAAGAACCGAAAAACCCATGTTCAAACACACACTCTCTCTCTCTCTCTCTCTCTCTCTCTCTACGAACAAGATTCGTCTATGCCGACTCCCCGACGATGATGCCAAAAGGTCGACGATGGCCGACGATGCCATCGCCAATGCCGTCCTTCACCAAGCCGTCGCAGATCACCGCCGCTATCGCCACTGCATCTGCTCATCGCCGGTGCCCCTCGCTATTGCCACCGCATTGTCTCTTCGCCCATATCACCAACGCCGCATCTACCCATACACCATGCTGCCGTCATGGCGCCACCACATCTGTCGCTGTTGCTCACAATCTCTGACCGCCGCATCTACTGTTTTTCAGATCTATTGTATTTTTTCCAATAACCAATTAGTGTCCTTTGTATTTATATCATTTTTCGGATCAAGATCCTCTGCTGTACAGCAGAGGTGCTGTACCCACAAAATGTCGCTAAATGTTTTTTAGTGACAAAAAATTGTCACTATAAATTTTAGTAACAGCGACAAAACACTTTAAATGACAATCTTTTGTCGCGAAATGATGTACAGCACCTCTGCTGTACAGCAGAGGATCTTGATCCTCATTTTTCAGTTTTGACGTATGTGTTTGGTTGATTTTAGGTGTAATTGATATGCAATTAGGTTTGGTGATGGATGAGATTTGAGATTATTAGATTTTGTTTCTAATTGACAAATTATACTTTGCATGGATGTTTGTTCAATGGAAATGAGGAGAGTTCTTGTTCTTCATTTTTCTTTTTGTTGAATTCCATCTGTTAAAAATCGAACATAATTACAGAGAGGGGTGAGAGAGAGAGAGAGAGAGAGAGAGATTGAAGGAGTGACATGGGGAAAGGGGATGGGTTACAGAAATGGATAGAGAGAGAATGAGTGAAATAGGAGTGAAATGGAGAGAATGACTGAAATGGAGAGAGAAGTGTCTGCCCGTGTAGCCGTTGCCTAGTGTAGCGGTTAACCGCTACACTTGGCAGCGGTTACATGAGATTTGCCTGTATTGGGGCGCGCAAGGGGCAGTTTAGGAAAATTTTTTGACCACTACTCTTTGTAGCGGTTAAGCTAGTTAGAGTAGAAAAAAGGGTAATCTGAGCCATTCAGGATGACAAGTGGATGGTTAGATAGTGGGTGGAGAAATAACCGGTAGATAGGGATCGGCTCCCATATATATATATATATATATATATATATATATAGACACACACACACACACACATGTATATCTCACATTATACATGCTCCTACCCACAGTACACACACACACTCTCACGAACAGCCCTAGCCCTTCCCCTTCTCCATGCACACACTCAAACACACACACCTGCACTACCTAAACACCCACACATGTATGATTTTGTAGACTTTAGAAGTGTGAGGGAAAACCTAAGTTTTGACAAAGGAGTTAGGAAAAACTTTAATACCTTAGTTGAACTGTAGTAATGGCTAAATATCATATTGCGCAGTGAAAGCGTCGTGGGTACACCGTTTGGTTTGAGGCATTGATGTGTGAGTGCTTATAGGAATTGTCAAAATATTTCGAGGACAAAATATCATATACGTTAAATTTCGAGGACAAAATTTTTATAAGTGGGGGAGGATGTAATACACCAAACCTTGATATTGCCTAACCGCTTAATTTATTTTAAAGCATGACTTTCATACACAGGATTTAGCGTAAGTTTCCATGAGTGAAATTTATCGGCATTCTTTTGCGACAAAATATTTGAAAACCATAAGTATTAATTTAACAATGGCAATTATGAGTGATATGGATTGTGGCACTTAGTGACAATTAGAGTAAACGATTTTTTTAGAAATCTTTAGCGACGAAATTTTTTAGTTAGTGTCAATGCATGTATTAACAACTTTTAGCGACGATTAGTGTAGCAGGACTATGTAATCCCCGTTAAAGTTTTCTAGTGCATTATTTTATCATAATTAGTTATTGTGGGCCTTTTCATAATAAAAGAAATTTTTGGGTGAATATTGAAAAAACTATCGAAACTTTAGGGGGGGTTTGGTAATTTTCCAACCTGGGGTTTTTATATATATACAACTACTAGGGAACAGCTGTCCAAATTGGTGTTTTGAGTGTGCCGTGAAAGTGTGTAACTCTGCAAGAAAGGGGGCCAGCCATGACTGTCAGTGAGTGTTTGTAGAGAGTGTGTTGTGTGCTTTGTGAGGGCAACTTGGTTACATGAGTGTGTGTGTGCGCGCGCGCGCGCGCAGAAGGTGTGTTCTGGGTGTGAGGCTGTACTCTGTACATCCTCACGAACAGCCCTTCCCCTTCACAATACACACACACACACTCTCACGAACAGCCCTTCCCCTTCTCCTTGCACACGCTCAAACACATACACAAAACACACACACCTGCACTACCTAAACACCCACACATATGCAGGCAGTACAACCTCACACTCAGCACACACCTTCTGCACATACATTAACACTACCTCACACACTAGAAACTCACACACACTCATGTAGCTACTACACAACCCTTCTTTTTTCCACTCACAAACACCATGCATACACACACATTTCGCACAACTTCTTCCTCTCTTTTCAAGATCTATTTTAGACACAAGCATACGACACCAAGCTGCCCTCACAAAGCACACAGCATACACTCTACAAACACTCACGGCAGTCATGGCTGGCCCCCCCGTCTTGCACACAGTTACACACTTTCACGGCACACTCAAAACACCAAATTTTTCCACCCCTTTTTACCACCCTTTTACACACAAGCACACATACACAAACACCTCATGGCTGCACACACACACACATACACTGATATCCCCAGTAAAATCACACAGTCACACATGCATATACACACTGCACACAAACACCATAATACACACCTAAACCCATTATACTTACACACATATTCACACATAAGACACATAAAAAACTCACACAATACACACCCACACAACTCACCCACGCACACTACATCTGCCCAATGGCAGTACCCCTCTCTCTCTCTCTCTTGGACGCACTCAAACATGCATGTACACGGCCATGGCAACCCCCAAACCCCATTCACAGCAGTTCTCCCTTGCCCCTTTTCTCACAACCATAAAACCCATGAACTCATGTATATACACACACGTTTATGAGCGCACAGTCACAGCCACCATGGCTGTGACCTGCTTGAATTACACCCACAGTGTCCTCACGGTAGAGTCCCTTCTCAAGGCCATAACCCACACACACCTTGCACAACCGTCACACCCCATGGACACCCCTTTATAGCCCTCTTAACCCCATATTTCAGTGAATAATATTAGAGAGAAAAGGGTTAGAAACTTACCAGAATATTCTACGCAATTAGCCGGAAAAATCGATTGTTATCTCCTCTTTTTTTTCTCTGTAACTTTCTCTCTCTCTCAGCCATGCTTCAGACGAGCAAAGGAAAAAATGGAACAGCTGCTCCCTAGTAGTTGTATATATATATAGGTTGGAAAATTACCAAAACCCCCTAAAGTTTCGATAGTTTTTTCAATATTCACCAAACTTTCTTTTATTATGAAAAGGCCCACAATAACTATTTATGATAAAAAAAAATAATGCACTAGAAAACTTTAACGGGTATTACATAGTCTCGCTACACTAATTGTCGCTAAAAGTTGCTGATACATGCATCGACGCTAACTAAAAAATTTTGTTGCTAAAAATTTTCAAAAAAAAACGTTTACGCTAAGTGTCACTAAGTACGACAATCCATATCACTCATAATTGCCATCGTTAAATTAATACTTATGGTTTTCAAAAAATTTGTCGCTAAAAGTTATCGATAAAATTTCGCTCATGAAAACCTACGCCAAATCATGCGTATGAAAGTCGCACTTTAAAATAAATTAAGCGGCTAAGCAATATCAAGGTTTGGGGTGTTACAAGGGATAGCCATCTAAACGCGCTAAACATCCAAGACCAGAGGCAAGGACCTTTCCTCATCCACACTACACGTTCGCTTTTGAGAGTCAGAGCTGGAGGCCGACGCTAAAGACTCCCAGTTGGTTGTAGACTTTTCCCCACAACCGTAGGAGCTTCCATATACACACACTGGGCTGACCTCCACCACTGAAGAATTCCCAAAGAGCTCTAGCTGGTGTAAGGCCAAACTTTCCTCATTCACCAAGAGCCCGGATAGCCACTATGGCGAGCTAAGTGAACAGTCAGACTTTAATTTGGCGTCGAAACCACAGACAAAGAGGATGCTGACGAGGACTCAGAGGGAACAACCAACGGGTCACAAACATGCAGAACCGGCATCATACCCTGTCGCAGGGGCGAAGCCACCAGAGAGTGAACTGGTAGCAGCACTGAATAAGAGGCAAGACTGAGCAAAGCCAATAAATTTCCCCCCTCTACAACAGGTAAATTAACCAAGGTTGCCTGAAAAGCAACTCCAATATTAGACCCATACTCATACTGATTAAAGGGGCCACAAGGCCAGTCCACTCTAAAAGAATTCAGTTCGCATGACTTTGTAAGTCCTGAAGGCTAGTTGCTATTAGGCCCTTGTCTAACTTCTTCGGCCCGATCACCACTCAACCTAATCCAAGCCGGATTCCACTTACCACAACATAGCCCAGAAATAAAGTCAGAGTTCAAGTCAACCTTATCCTTACCCAGACCAGAGCCAAGTAGCTTCAACCGGAACTGCTAGCTCAGAGAAAATCTGTAATGTGTCATTAGTCGACGGGTGATTCTACTGCACACTCACTGGACACACGTTAAACGTGGACGCTAGCCCAATCTCTGACAGAGAAGTAGCTAGAACATGCATGGCAGAAGATACCGTCGGTAGGCCGGCCAACTCCGACGCTGTCGAAGTGTCAATCCAGTCATCCAACGCATCCATCCGGCAATGAACCATCTCTAGCAGCAGAGGAAGAGTCTTCTATAAAAGCAAAATGGTGTACTTTCTAACGAAATTGATGCAATAAAAGAAAACGCGGCCAGTCCCACATTCATGCCCGAAAGCACGTACAAATTCATCCCTTCTGAACTAACTGGACTATGACTAGAGCGGTTCCAACTGGTGTTAGTGAGAACACTAAGATATCGGGTGTACAACGACCAATTAACCTGGAAATAAATATGCGCGTTCTCCAGCCGCACATAGTTACCATGGACTCAATCAAATGAAAACCCCTAGCTTGAGCCAATGAAAGAAGGCATTCGCCATTGTATGGTCGATACAACTACAAAGGTAGCACACACGAAAATTATTCTCATTATTCTCATACGCCGCTGTTGTCTGCTCACACATATTTCGCGCTATTAATTTGAGAAGAGCCAACCGTTAATTACGTCCAAACACAAATGAAATGACATACGAACATAGAAGATTCTCATTTCTGCATGAAAGTTTAATATACATCATATAATCAAATTTTCCATAATATAGTAAGAGAAGAAAATTAAAAAAAGGTAAGATTTACCTTGACCCCATTTCGTGTTTTTTATTTTTTCTTTCTTATTTTTTCTTATCTCTCCCTTTTTCCTTTCCTCTTCTCTTCTACCCTAGCAGCCTTTTCCTCTTTCTTCTTTTTTCTTTTTTTTTTTTTTTGGCTTCTCCCTCCTTTCTCCTTTGTTTTTGCCGAGGGGCCCTTTTTCTCCCTGTTTATGTCCATCTCTTTTTCTCCCTCTCTTGCTTCTGCCGAGAGAACTCCTTTATAAAACTGAAGTATTTATCTCCTTGGATGACACTTCATTTCACAATAATCCCACGTGTAGATAAAATCAAGCATATCTTGCTATACTTTTTTTCTTTTTTTAGTTCCTATATTTTATCTCCAAGTCTGTTACATAGAATAGAATCTGACCTCATTCCGTGGACATGGCCACCTTTAATTCCAATTAGGCCATGGCCAGCCCAATGCAATATTTGGTGGATTTTTTAAAGCAGGCCTACTTGAAGAGCCTGGATATTTGGGCTTTTTTTTAACAAAGTTTCCAGCAAAAATATTAGGCTTGCTCGTCAGCCCAATATATTTTTTTGGTCAAATTTCGCTGCCAACAAATGCCCCTTGTAATTCAGGCTTTTCGTATTTGCCAAAAGACCGGATCATGACTGATTTAGTAACTCAGCTTTTTCTAGTTCTCTCCTTCAATCCAGACGCTCCGAGTGGTAAACCATCTTGAAAGTAGCTCAGTGACAAACTTCATGCTTCCATGCCACAAATTTCTCCCTTTTCCCCATGATGCTAATGACTAACTCGTATATCCATGTGGTCTTTCTTCTATAAGAGGCTTGAGTCGTTGCAATACTTTCTAAAATTCTTTGATGTCCTCTTTTGCTACCTGAGAAGTACGTGCCAAGGTACTTTTGATATTTGGTACAAGATGTGTACGTACGCGAAGGACGAAGTCATGTAACTTGAAAATATCTATTGTGAAGATTCATTTTTCCTTTGGAAGAATTCTTTTTCCTGGAGTTGCACTTGGAAATATTCCCCTCACTGCCCTTGAAGGATCATCACGCTGTTCAAAAAAAATTTGAAAGAGATTTTGTTTTATGATGCGACTGAACTTGGGAATATGGCTAAGCTGCATATGTACATTTAACGGACGTATTTCAAGAATATTTTTTTTTTTTTGTTAAAAGGAAATAATGTTCTTTTGATTATTGTGATTAAACCTGAGGAATATGTCCCAGGCTGCCTACGTACTCGAAGGAATCATGTAGTTCAAATATTTTTACAAGAAAAAATATTTTCTCATCCTCTTTTGTTTTGTTTCATAGAAGACTCCTATGGCTGAACCTGAGGAATATGCCTCAAGCTGCCTACGTACCTGATGGACCAAGTTTTCACGTAGTTCAACATTTTTTTTTGTGCCTTAACTTTCGCCTAGACCGCACCTTTTAGGGTTTTCAGCCTATTAGGCCTTATTTTATTTTATTTTTTTGCGTCCTAACTTTTGCCTATACCGACCCTTTTAGGGTTTTCAGCTAGAGATGCTCGATCTTGCCCTAAAGGTGAACAGTATCGGCCCTGGACCATAGAGCCAAGTCTAATTTTTTTGCCAAAAAATCCAGCCCAGCCCGTCCCTAAAAAGGCTCGAGTTAGGCCCTAAAAATAGGTTGGCCCGAAAATGGCCTATTTTTTAGGAACGGCTCATCCCTATTAAGTTTGTAACGTTTCTACAAGTTCTGATAACGATATCTTATATTTCAAAAAGACTCAAGTGACAATAATACTTGAGATAAGTTTGAAAAAATCTTCAAATAGATCAGATATCAAAATCTAAATGTCCAATCAGTACAAAGACGAAGACCACGGGAGCCATTCAGAAATGTGTTACGCGTGACATCACTGACACGTGAGACAAGGTTCAGAAAATAAGATCGCGATCTCTAGCTCATCCCGCTGAGCTAGCCCACGTTCCAATCCACGTGGGTAAGTCAGAAATAGATAATTCACATACACTGTGACATGACTCGCCAGATTATAAGAACATATACCAAATCAACTTAATAAACACCAAGAGTTTGAAGCTGACAAAGTCATTCTCGTTCACACGATTCTACGCAGAATAGTTTTATTCAAGGACCAACTTCAACAATGAAATCAACGAATTCTAAGAAAACTCAAAGCCTAAAAGTTAAAGAGGACTCGTTACTGTTTTCGTAATGTCTAAGATCATCAAAAACTGATAAGAAACGAATAAGATGGAGCAAGTCAAAGTAAGCTGACTTGCAGTGTCAAACAACAACTTGTGTACCGACAAATAACTTTCAAACTAAATTTCAATCAGAAAATAGATGGATTATGATAAAACACAAAAATAAGAAGTTTAAGAAGACTCTTTAAGGTTTCCATATTGTCTAGAATCATCAAAAATTAATGAGAAATAAAGGAGATAGAACAAATCGAAGTGGGCTAATTTACAGTGTCAAAAACAGAAAGGTCTGCACTGATAAATAACTTTCAAACTCAATTTTGACCAAGAACCAAACAGATTCTGATAAAATCTTAAACTAAAAAGTTGAATAATACTCTTCAAGGATTTCATAATATTAAAGATCATTAAAAACCAATGAGAAACAAATAAGATACAATTAATCGAAGTTGGCTGACTTGAATTGGCATAAATATAAGCATAAAAATGTTTAGGTCTATCTTTGAATATTGATCACTTGGAATTTTGGAAAACCCAAAACTATAAAGTTGTAGTACACTAAGTGAGGTTTTCAAAAAGTGTAAGAACACTGAAATTGGACGAGGAACGAAAAGGTTACGGACTCTTAAAGTTGCTACAATGATTTACAACAAAAAGATAACGAATCAAAGTCAATAATCGAAAGGACAAAGAACTATTTAGCGTGACGATCAAGAATTTAAATAGGGTTCTAAAGAATCAATAGATATCTTTCAACAATAAATCAATTGATGAACGGATTGATAATCAGAATTCGGATGGGGTAAATGCGTGAGAAAATCCTTATCTCAATTGCGCAAATCAACTCCAAGTCTTGATCTCCTCAAACAAATTATATCAAAAACCCTAATATAATAGTACCCAAAATTTCAATTAGACTCTCTCAATCACAATATCTTTCGTGCTTCTTATCACAAACCTCAATCCCAATATCAAAATAAGCTCTTACCTCAATGTAATGACCAAAACTTCAAGAGTGTTCTTCCTAGAGATTCTTTGAAGGCTCTTCTGAAGTTTATGGTGCTCCTAGAAATTATATTGTACATAAGTCATCAGTCTAAAAGGAATATAATTATATTCCTAAAACAATTAGAATTACAAAATACCCATTACGTCCCAAATTTCTCTAACTTTATTAATGGGCCAAACTAAAGCCCAAATTTAAATTGGGTCATCTAATTCCAAAAGTATAACCCACTTTTCGCAAAGAAAAATTTAAATTGATTTTTGGGCCCACTATTTAATTCAAAGTCACCATACATTCTAATTCGTACTTACAGCCATGATTGATGATTGCTGACGGTTCTACGACCGTTGATGTGACGGTTCTACAACCATGGAGGTACTATAATGGGCCGAATGGGATCCACGGCCGTGGAAGTTAAGCCGTGACGGTAGGTGGTGGGTCAGCTGTGACGGCAGTGGTGATTGATGACTGCCGACGGGCATAGATTGTGTACGATGTTAGAGTGATGAGTACGGTTTCCGCGGCGGTGGAGAGGGGAGATGGTGGAGGCAGTTGACCCATTTGCAGATTTGTGGAAGAAAAGAGAGAGATGGAAAAAATTAACCGATTTCAAAATGTGTGCAGTTGGTTGGCACGAGGGCCATTTTAGGAAAATGCCTACTCTTAATAGCGGTTAGGCGTGAAGCGGAAAAAATAAAAAAAAGAAATCTCAGCCGTCCACTTTCACAGGTGGACGACCAGATGACTGGTGGAGAAATACTTATTTCTCCACCAATAGATGTGGATCAGCTCCCATGTGTGTGTGTACACACACACACACACACACACACACACACACATATATATATATATATATATATGGGAGTTGATCCGTTGCTCGCGCAGGCAAGTTCAGGTAAGTTGCCAGCGCGATCTAGTCGTCCATAAAGGATGGACGGACCAGATCTAGCTTTAAAAAAAAAGTCGTCCACTACATTGTGTAACGGACAGTCATTTTGACCAAAATGACCCCAGATCCTATCATTTTTATGGAACAGTGTTCGTCCGCTACATTATGAAGCCGATGACTTTTTGACCTGACTTGTTGGCAGCCAAAAAGTCATCCACTACATAATGTAGCGGACGAATTTTTGGCTGCCAACAAGTCTCATATGTCCCCTCCCCGTCCGCTACATTATCTCACGGACGGGAAGGCAGTTATACCCAAATTTTTAGCTCTAAAGGAAGATAAGTTTGTGATCTCAAAGGCTTATTGGTGTCTATATAGCTTCTTTTGGATGTTTATATTTTTGATTGGTAGCGTGGTGAAGTTTATATGTCTTAATGGGTACCATGGTCAAGTTCATATAAAAAAAATTAGATTATATTGTGGTATTTGGCATGCTAAATTAGTGAACTCATATTTAAGTTTGTTGGATATTTAAATTAGTTATAATTTTATAATCAATATCCATGCCTAAAAAATGTCACAATTTGATACTTAACCATAAGTTATTTATGCATAGTTCTTGTTTCACAATGTCTAATTGTGTCAGGCTCGAACACACTAGTAGATACTAGTGACCCTTATCAAGGACGAACTTTTCGAACATTGAAAGAAACCGAAGAATATTTTCGAGCACATTCGTTCAGGGTTGGTTTTGGCACTAGAATCAAAATAACTATATGAAGTGTCAAAACAAGGCAAATATGCTCACAGTTATATGAGTTTTATACGAGTAGACACTCATTGCAAAATGAGAAATATGTAGATAATGATGATAGTGATGATGAAGTGGGATATGCGCCCCGAAGACGGGACTTCTTTGAGCGCACGGATTGTAAGGTCAAGATGTTCGTAAGTCATAAACTCAAATAAGATCATTGGCTTATTACTAGCTTGGAATTGACGCATAATAACCCATTAGTAACACCCTCAAAGGTGAGTCAGATGCATCAACACAAGAAGATGAGCAATATCGCAAGGAGCCTGATTCACACAATGAGTAACACACGGATAAGACCTATCGTCATTGTTAATGTTCTTGCTGAACAGGCTGGGGGAATTGAGAAACTGAATTTTAACACGACAGATGTTCGTAACAGGGTCTGAACCCAAAGACGAGCCGCATTTGACATTAATGATGCTCAATCCACAATGAGCCTATTGCAGCGGATGCAAATGAAGGACCCGTGTTTAATTACAAGTATAATCTTGATAACGAGCACCGAGTTACAACAATTTTTTGGGTCAATGGTCATTTGAGACATGTTTATCAACATTATGGGCATGTTGTGACTTTCAACACCACCTACCATAGCAATAAGAATTCGATACCTTTCGCTCCTTTCACAGGCATTAATAATCATTATCACTATAATATCCCGCACCTAGAATACGGTTTACGGAGGCCTACCCATGGGTTCGGGTCGTGACAATCACTCCATCCTATTTGGGTCCGCATTTTTAAAGGATGAGAGCGAAAGTTCTTTTGTATGGCTGTATAAAGCACCCAAAGTTATCATCACCGATCAAAATTTGGCAATGAAGAAAGCTATTGCTACCATATTCCCAGATACTCGACACAACTTGTGCACTTGGAACATAAGCAACAAATATCCTGAACGTCTACATCACGTGTATGCAAAGTATCCAGACTTTAAACAAGTTTTTGACAGGTGTGTTAACAAGTAGTTTAAGATTGAAGAATTTGAAGAGAGGTAGGAAAAACTTGTTGAGGATTACTCATTGCAAGACCACGAGTGGCTCCAACACTTGCATGACCTCAAAGAATAATGGATTGGTGTTTACACCAAAAGGTATTTTTCTGTGGGCATGAAAACGTCGGGCAGGAGCGAATCTATGAATGTCCCGTTTGATAGTTATATAGGTACAACTATGAATTTGAAAAGTTTCATCATAAATGCCCAAAAAGTGGTTGCACAGATACTTGTGAAAGAAAAGGCTAAGGATTTTGCAAGCACATACAAACAAAGAAGAAGGTTGCTTGAGACCCTGTTGGAGGTGAATGGTGCAAAAGTTTATACGAACGAGATATTCATGCAATACCAAGTAGAGCCACAAAAATTGGGACGATACAGTATAAACAAGGTGGTAGAATAGTCTACACGTGAATACAAGGTTTATTCATTGATGAATAAACAGTATACGGTCAGCCATGACACAAAGACGGATACGGTGACATGTGTTTGCAAGAAATTTGAGTTCCATGGCATGTTATGTCGACACATTCTGGATTATTTCACTTAAAAAAATATCAAGGCAATTCTCGATAAATATGGCTTGCCGCGGTGGACTAAGATTGCAAACAAGTTGCGAGGTACCATTGCTTTTTCTGGAGCATCCGTGTACTGACTTTGAAGAATCAAAAATGTTGCCGTATAATCATCTGGTGACAATATTCACACGTTTTTTCGTAAAGGGTTCTTCTACAACGGCCGGATATAAATATCTCTGAGATCTAGCACTAGAGCAAGACCCCATTGTCGACCAGTTTGAAGTACCTTCAGCTAGCAATGCGGTTGACATTGATGGCATTTTTACATAGGGCTCAGAAGATGATGAGCCGGTTGAGGAAGAAGACAATGGTATTCGGCCTTTGGATCCAATTAATTGCAAACGAAAGACTGCAAGAGATCTACACGGACGAAGAACTCTATTGAACAAGCAACCCAACTTAAGAAGCTGAGAAAGTGTGCATTGTGTAACATACTGACCAACCATGACAAACAGAACCATTACAAGGTACTGGGATAAGTCTAGGTGGTTTGCAAGACGAGGAAGAAGATGATGCCGAAGAAGATGAAGTTGACCTTTTGGTTATGGACTTTATATTTGAATTATGGACCTTGTATTAAAATCTTTCTTTTATTAATAATCAATTTAGACATTGTATTCACAAATTGTGTTCTCTACCATCTTTTAATGTACTCTTCCAGTGACCAATTTGTGGTATTTCTGGTAAGTTGTGTATCAGCACGGCACTTGAACATGCTAAACTGCCAAGCTTTTAGAAAAAAGGTTTCTGCTCCACCGTCCGTTATGTAGCGGACATTGAAGCAGATTATAATAAAGTTATATCGTCCGCTACATTATGTAGTGGAAGTTGGAGCAGAAACATGGCACTCCAACACTTGGAGAGAAAAAACAGCCCAAGAAAAAGCTTTCTGCCCAACCATCCGCAACATAATTTAACGGACGATGGAACAGAAACATGGCACTCCAACACCTAGAAAATTTTCGAGCGTTTAGTTCCCAACACTTAGAGAAAGAAAACAACCTTAAAAAAAAGTAATTATGCCCAACCGTCCGCTACATAATGTGGCGGACGGGGAACAGAACATAATAATCTTCTATACCGTCGGCTACATAATGTAGCGGACGGTAAAGCAGCCCTGAAAGCCTATTTTTTTATTTTCAACTAACCATCAACTTGTTTCAATCATTCTTAAAATAACCACACACACCCCACATTCTCAAGAGCGATACTCAATTATAATGCACCACATCCAAAAAGAAATACCCAAACCATAAACGCAAGTGATACGCAAATCACATCAAACAATCAAATATTATAAAAGATATGTTGAATAATCATATCAAATACTATTTTATTACATAAAAACATGCATCCAATATTATCCGGCCCTTGGTTTAGCCAGATTTACAATATACATAACATGTCTAGGTTTACATTGTTAAATTTGTCAAGCTATCTTATATCTAAAGTTGTCTATGTCGTATTGACTCCAGTTGGCCTTCTTGAGGCTTTCGGACTGACAAATGTAGTCCATGTGCATCAACACAAGGATATAGCAATCTGAGTCGTTCCTTTGCATGGGCTTATTTTTCTTCACAAGTATATCGAGCTTCGGCCTTGCCGGTACTTTAAGCCTACAGACGTCGTGATGCATGGCAAAAAACAAATCCTGCAGAATAGTAAAAGAAGCGTAAGCTATTAGAGTCGAATTATAGTGATTATGTTAAGAAATAGAAAAATTGTAAAGACAAATGCAAAGCTCACCATAGCCCCCAATTGTTCTTTGAAAAGGTCCTTCAGAGGCATCCATTACGTATCATTGTGGAGACTGTCGACGATCAAAATTCTCATAGTCGGTGGTTCATAGCAAAGCAAATATCAGTGGCTGTGGTCTATGCAGGGTACTAGAAAGACATCCGCCTCGTGGAAGCTCACGAAATTAAAAGAATTCGTGAAATATTTAGAAATCGACTTAGGCTAAGGCCAGCTCAACAATGATTGCCTCATTCTCATATCACACCACTGTCACCATTATCCATGGAGCATAGAACTAAAAAGAGCGCCAAACATCAAAACTCGGGGATATGCATCTCCCATATCCCTCTCTCTACACGCCAGAAGCTTGATGTATGCAGTCAACACTGTATCTTCCAATCAAACACCTAACTTGAGGGTGGACATTCTGTCCCATGCTATATAGTAATCAAGCTCCCTAGATTAAACAAAATGTTGAGAGCGTAGTTGAGAGGGCCTACTAAACCAATGGTCATGGATCAAAGGCACGTTTTTCCAGCTTCAGGGTCTTTAACGGATGGCCTTTGGGATAAGAGGGATATTGTTGTCCTTGAGGATTTTTGGGTATCCCAAGGCCCGAAGCGGAAGGTCCTGAACACGGGACAAGTTGCAATGACTTTGAGAAGTTGAAGTTCGCGAAGTCAAAATCTTATGTGACTTGACTGTGGGATCTGGTGTAACGTCTAAGTCCTTAAGCAACTCAAATGAGGGCTGACTCCACTCATCCCAATAAGCTATCCCCTAACTTATACCCAAAGACTGACCCAAGCATCACCCATTCCCTGCCCCGAGGGACCACCCATTCCCTCGCTCATTTTCGAAAGCTGCCCCGAGGGATAAGCCATTCCCGGGGTCATACCCGAAGGTTGTCCCATATAGACCCTCACAAAATCCCCACAACTATGCACCAAGTACTCAGTCTGGGAGCGAGGATCCGTTCCCATGGCATCTTGATGATCCTCCGCTCATTTAGTTTCTAGAAAAAGGCGAGCAAGACATCAACCTACATCGTGTTAGGTCATAAGTAAATTTAAACACCACATGAAATTAAATAGGAAACTTGTACGAGATCGAATGCTACATGAAAGTAAATAGGAAACTTACGAGCTTGAATGCTCTATGCTAATCAATTACACCCCTGGGTTGGTATTTCTTGCCTCTTGCCCACTACATCAGGTTTACACTCCTCTGAGTGATGCGGTGGTATCACCTCAAATACTGCTTGATGCTGACCACCGGATCGGGCTCCGACACAATGGCTGCTAACATGTGCTGCCAGGACTCCTGTAGTTCAATCTCGCCACCGCACAACTCGAGGGCATCTACCTGCCCAAACATTGGGACGTTCTGTGGGTTCTTGTTAGGTCTCATGTATGGGGCAGCCGCTGACAACCACTGCAGGCACTCAAAATATCGCATGGCACGATCCAGTAGTTGCCACTCCATGATCTCTTAATAGATCAATGGAGTGTGTTGTAACCCAGATAGTGTAAAGATGAACGAGTCAAAGTCTCGGGCCTTCACTTTCTTGTATGGTGCCCAACACATTTGGCCCGAAGACAGTGAGCCGAACTCCCCCCGATAGAAGACAATGTTATGATGGGGATCATCTATCCTCGGGTAGTGGCTCTCCCTCCGGCTGTACTCCCAAGTGCGCAACAGAGGCCAAATTTTTTTGGTTCCTTTCCTATGTTGGGGTACACCGATACTCAAGTGTTCATAAGACCACACCTGAATTACAATGATTAAATGGGTGAAGTATGGTCAAAATTTATTGTGCAGTGACTAATATAAAATTATCAAAGACGAATTTAAAAGGGGTTATATGATATACCTGCAACAATGAGAGGCATGCACATATATCTTTTCAGTCGGGCCTCATTACCTTGTGCAGAACATGATACAAGTATGCAAGTGTGGCTGCAACCCAAGCATAGTTGCCAACCTCTTGCAAGTTACTTTACAAAGCTAAATACTTGTAGTGGACTGTGTTCTTCGTCGTCGTTGGGAATAGAATGACCCCAATCACCCATAGCAGGAAAGCTTTGTACGTTTCTACCAACCACTTCAACTTTCTTATACCGTGCTCAAACTGGTCCTCGGGTATCGAACCAAATAAATCCCTAGCAAATCTCTTATTTTTTGCTCCAATCTTACCAGAATAATCGGTCGTCCCGTCACGGGTAACCCTAAGATGTATCCTACATCTTCTGAAGTTATTGTCATCTCTCCCACAGTGAAGTGAAACGTATTCATTTCACTTTTTCACCATTCAACAAGGACACTTATTAAAGTCCAGTTATGTTGCGAAAAAATATCCCCATAGGTAAATATCTCAAACCTAATTGCACGCAATAATTTTTTCTATGGATGGTTCAACCTCCACTGTCTAAACTATTTGGTTACTTCTACTGTATTAAATGTTCCTCTTTCATATAAATTAGCAAAGCGTATATAAGCAAAAATATACAATGTTCATGATTGAAATTAAAAAAATAAAAATAAAATAACCCAAAAAGTAGTATCTTACTTGTCCGTTTCAAATTGATGTACTAATATAGTTTGCTTGGTCATATAAGACAGAGGGATCTTTGAGTCCGGGGGTCAAGGCCATTTTTGCGACTAAAATTATGCAAAAACATCAAGTTCAGAAATTTCTAGCGAACATTGACAAATCTAGCTTTGCCAACGCTAGCATGTGTGTGTGTGTGTGTGTGTCTATATATATATATATATATATATATATAAACACACACACACACATCTATTCAGACATTACATATCATCAAAATTATGCACAATACTCACAAACTCAAGATTATACATAAATAAAGCATTGATTTGTGAACTTATGTAATTAATTGGACGATTTAAGGAATTCTTTGGAAGATTCAAGGACTTTAGGACACAAAAATCGCAAATCTACTTGCTAGCGCCGTTTGGAAGATAGTGAAGAAGAAGAAGACTCATGAAATTAGGAAATTTTTGGATATTTTATATATATTAAAATTGCATTTCTGAAGATGGGAGGAGAAATACGTTCCACCGGCCATGCCAAAGTTTGATGACACATTTTTCACGCTATTGATTAGCGTCGAAAGTTGTGCCACTAAATCCCGTCGTCGTCTATATATATATATATATATATATATATATATATATATATATATAACGGTTGACTTTTTTAGCCAATCGGGAATATGAATCTAATAATAAACGTCATCATATATATATATATATATATATATATATATATATATATATATATATATATATATGATGACGTTTATTATTAGATTCATATTCCCGATTGGCTAAAAAAGTCAACCGTTAATTACGTCCACGACAACCTCTGATTGAAGAAACACAAAAGAAATGACATACGAATATAAAAAATTCTCATTTCGACATGAAAATTTAATAGACATTATATAATCAAAATTGGCATAAAATAATAAGAGAAGAAAATTAAAAAGAAGCTAAGATTCACCTTGACCCCATCTCTTTTTTTTTCTCTTTCTTCTTTTTCTTCTCTCTTTTTTTTTTTCCGTTCCTCTTCTCTTCTACCCCAGCAGCCTCTTCCTCTTTCTTCTTTTTTTTTCTTTTTGGCTTCTCCCTTCTTTCTCCTTTGTTTCCTCCGAGAGGCCCTTTTTCTCCCTGTTTCTTTCCTCAATTTTTTCTCTTTTTCTTCCTCTCTTGCTTCTGTCGAGATAACTCCTTTATATAGCTGAAATATTTCTCTTCTTGGATGACAATTCACTTCTTCATAATAATCTCATGTGTTGTTAAAATCAAGCATATCAATATACCTTTTTTTAATTGCTATATCTAATCTCCAAGTCTTTTACATAGAATCTAGGGTTAAATAGGGAATGACCCCCTCTAATTTACACGCTGTGCGATATGTCACATCCACTTCAAACTTACTTAAGCACTAAACCACCCCACAGTTACCGAAATTGAGCACAGTTAACGCAACGTAACAGATCTATGTCAAATGTCGTTTTTATCCTTCTCATATATCCAGTTAATTTTGTCGTAACTCTCTGCCCAAAGCCTCTCAATCTCTCTGCCTTCTCCCCTTTCATCTTCTCTCAAAACCAGAGACTAACCCCTTCATATTTTTCATCTTGTGTTCTCATTACCTTTAACCAAACCCTACCCACATATCTCTGCCGAGCAGCTCTGCGCCGATCAAGCGGTGCACCATCATAGCCACCGACGTCAGGCGGGGCCATCACTGCCAATACCACCGTCGTCGCTAAGCTACTGGATCAGCCACACATCGGAAACAACAATCAAACCCAAAGAGAGAGAGAGAGAAGAACTTTGGAGATGGCCGAGTGAAGCACCGCTGTCGATGGCCACAGCTACCAGCCCAGACGACGCACGCGTCACAGCCAGCACCAGCATCGCCGATATTCTGACCAAGCGCACGGATCGACGTCCGGCTGTCACTCATTCGTCTAGATCGATCCACCGCAACCGACGTCGGTCAAGTTTTCACCCAAACTCCCGCGTGACCAATTCTGCCACTAGTCGAGATCCAATCACCGGCTGCCGTCAGGGACCTCCAACCATCAGCCCCTCCCGATCGCCGCCATCAAGATGCGCACCACCTCGACGCCACCGGTCCAGTCAACGCCACTGCGATTGGAAACACCCTTGCCGGTGTCGTCTCGCCGTATGTTGATTCCTCATTCTGGCATGGCATTGTGATCCATTATGGCAGAGATATGAGGGTAGAGAACCTAAATGTAGTTGGGAGGTTGGTAGAGGAAGCAAAGAGGCTGCTGGAAGTTGTTAGGAAAGAGATTAGGGTAAGGAATGGAGTTTGTGACTAGGTGGTCATTTTGGTCTTAAAAAAATACCTCTTGGTTGCCATTTCTTTCCCTCCAAAAAACGCATCTAACTTGGATGATTTCCGTCAACTGCACCCATTTTCTTAAACTGGGGGGGGGGGGTGTGTGTGTTTAGTGCTTAAGGTTGAAGTGGAGGGGGGCAAAACGCACAACGTGTAAAGTAGAGAGGGTCATTCCCTATTTAACCCTAGAATCTAACTTCATTCCATGGACATTACCATCTATATTGGTCTTGCTCGTCAACGCAATATATTTTTCTTGTATAGCCGCCTAGACGCAGTTGTCATAATCCCCCACAGTTTTTAGATAAACACCTGCCCCCAGGGAATCATCCGCCTCCACCTGCAATTGTATGCAAAAGAAATCACGATTATACTACTGCAAATCAGACCGGTTCGACCTCAATCACCTCCCCAAAATACAACCTAAGCAGCGCCGCCGCCTCCTCGTGAAAGAGCATCTCCACCGGAATTTCATACAGCTACACCCATAACTACACTGACAGAAGTCCGATTGCACACATGAAGGGCGTCCACCGTCGCAAAAATCAGCAAGGCACTGAATATTCCAAGGGCCATCGACTAACAAGCATTCTAAATCAACTGGAACAAAGAACTGAAAGGCAAAAAAGTCACCCCACAAATTCAACCTCCACTTCCCTTGAAGCTGCCAACATTGGTTGACAACCAATTGCACAAGATTACGAGATGAACTCCAGCAATCATGAAAATACCCAACAAGGGTGTTAACCCACCTCAACCGATGAAAGGAAAGGCTCACCGGATCCACAACAGCCAGGTGACCACTCCAATCCTAGAACTATCCATGGAGGCCGGAGAAGAAACCCACCAACCCCAATAACCCACAGACAAACAACCAGAGAAGCACGAAACCAAAGGGAATCCGACACCACAACCTGAATAAAACCACAACTCCACCAGATCACCACGATATTAAGGCAAGACTTTTAGACGAACATCACTCGAGCTTCTCAGCCATTGGGTTTTGCTAGTAAAGTTTGCTGAGAATACTTTTTAAAATCACAAAGCCGAAAAAAAAAATTGTTGACATTTTTTAGCCTGACGTCAACCAAGTCTTAAAGGAGCAATAGTCAATGGGTTGCGAACACGACCACCAATACCAGCATTACTTTCCCGTATAGGAGCATGTCTAACGTGACCCCCCCCCCCCCCCCCGCGCAACACGAAAACAGCGGAAAGTATATCTTTTTTTAGTACAGGTCATTTTCTGTGCAACACCCAAACAGCAGAAAATGAAATTCATGAAAATATTTTCTTCGGGAACTGCTATTTTCCGGAAGACATTCAAGAAAACATTTTTCAGTGAAGCATTTTCCTTGAAACAAACAGGGCAATACAATACAATGTGCAAAGGATTATGCTGCACATATAAAGTATACCTTAAAATTAACAACATAGTGCCAATCTTGTACTTTCTCTCTCCCTCTCTCCCAACAGCACAGCTTGTATACTTGTCTTCATACAGAAACAGAAAGCAAATCATTTACACGGTCAGCCAATCCAAAGAATGTTAACACAAGACGTGAAGAACTTCAGTACATGCCAGTCATCTTGTGCTGCAGAATGCACATAGCCAGTTAAATTTCTCTCTCCAACGTGTTAGGGGACCAGAAAAGGTGATCCTTTAGCGTCCCAGAAGAACTCCTTTGTGTTTGGAACGTAGAACTGAAAACCCAGCACGTTAAAATTCAAATACAGTAGGTAACAATTAATCATAACCACATACAGAAAGAAGAGGGAGAAAATGGGACTAGGTTCTTGTCAAATGAAACATCAACCCCACTAGATAGGGGCCACTTTTGACACTAAAAAAATGTTGGTTCTAAATTGATTAGAGAAAGAAAGCCATGCCCTGTACTAATGGCCCAAAATCTAATTATACAGATGCTCTACAGAAAGATAGGGACATATTGCTCTCTTTATTTTTTGCGCATCTTTGTCATTTGATCATGCAACTTGCAAAATCATCACATTCCAAGTTATGTTGCTTGCAAAAATATAGGGCCAAACTTTCAACATGCAAGCTTACGCAAAGTGCTTGTAGAAAGTTCTGAAAACACACTTATCTTATGCATGCATAGACGAACATACACAAGCAAACATACAAATGCAAGCACACTAAAAAATACCCGCACATAACGCACATAAACCTATGCTCATGTATATACTCCTCTATATGTTTACTCACATTTTGCCAATACAAGTACGAGGAAAGATGCATGCCCCCCTGATTATTTGTGAAAATCAGCACCACCAAGAAGATGAGAAGGAAAACAGCATTTCATTCAGGAAATTTTTAATTCTTTTCAAGTCAAAATTGCATGCATATTATATGAGATATGAGGAAAATAAGAGCACAAGATGTGATCATGCCGTCTATTACACCCTAGGTAGCACAAACACGGACACCGCGTCCAACACCGACACATACCGGGACTCTAGACACCGCAGTTTCCAAAAACCCAGATTTTGGACACCATTGAATTTTTTCTATATAGTTTTACTTTATATTATATATACCACATAAAATAAAGATAATTATCGATTGGAGCAGCTGAATTCTGTTTAAAATGGATGAGAAAGAAAGACATAACATGAAATAGTCTCGACACTAACAAGAAAGAAAGTCTGTAACAAGAAAGCAGCTAAATGTCACAACAGTACCCAAGATTGAAGTCTCAATACTAACAAGAAAGAAGGAAAAAAGGCATGCGAACAAGGCATGAAGGAGAGGTCTTATATAGCCAATTGGGTTCTATAAATGAGATAGGAGATCTTCCTTTGGTCTCTTAAGCTAGGATGCTTTCGGTAACAAAAAAGAAGGAAAAGAGAAAGAGATGAGAGAGAAAGAAGAAGGGTACCATTTCCTAGGTTGATCTTATTAGGGTTCGGTTAGAAGTTCAAACTGACCCTGAAATAAGTGTAAATAATTATATTTTGAGCCCATATGTGTGGACACTCTTCAAGAGTGTCCGACACAGTGTCCAACAATTAAAAAAATAATAATAAATTCATACACCGCTGAGAGCTGTTACGTGTCCGGAGGTGTCGGTATGTGTGGAACACCATACCTTGACCCATATGAGGCGTCGGTGCTTCTTAGATTACACCAGAAACAGACCGAGTAACAGGAATTAAACATAAAAGGTGTCTAACAAGATACAATGCAATAAAGCACGGTGTAAACCATATTAGAAGAAAGAGTGTGTGACCACTAGCAAGCCCATAAAGAAATGCATAACATGAAGCTCCAAATATATCCCCAAAATAACAGAACTCAAGTGTGACAAACTGCTAGTTCATACCAAACACTCAAAATGTAATTCCAAAAGTCTCTGAAGAACCACCAACCAAAATTTTTTTACCATTAAAGGACGTTGGTATAGGGACACAAATCACAGACGTAAAGAATACCTGATAATTGACAAAAGTCATCTTCTCTCTCCAGTTTGGTATCACAGCCTCACATCACTGATAGTTTAAAATGACCATCTTCATATGATCCGCCATTTGTCCTATTTATCTGCCATAAGTGTCATATTTGACGGAATGGGATCTGAGTTACTGGTATTTTCGCTCTGCATTTGACTTTCTAACACCTCCAAAATATTTTCTGGTGGACATTTATCAGCAGGATTCAGAGATGACGTTTGGCAGAAGCATTCCGGCCAAGAATTCGTATAGAAAGACTCGGGTGAAACCCGCTTATGGGGCCCGCCAAAGTTTGTATTAAGCATCACATGCCTAACAGCCTCTTCAAAACCAGCTGTTCGCCCATTTTCCCTATTGATAAAGATAGGAGCAAGAGCTTTCCTGTCAGGTCTGAGAGTGGTGCGGAAGCCATAGTAGAGGCGATGTCCCAAGAGATTATTGGCAAAATTGCTAGGTCCATCATACGTAGGCATGAAGATGTCAGAGAGAAGACAAACCATGTAATCCACAGCAGAGCCTAATAGTCCTTGTGTGTTCTCCCCTAGCTCATTAGAGGAGTCCACTGTGCTGTGGTTCTCAAGACGTGGAAACAAGGACCTAAAAGGTTTCATAAAGCGTTCACCACCAAATAATTCACCAGCCGCAAGATAAATCCTGGTGGAGTTGTCAAACCTCATTGAACGTAAGATAAGACCAACCTGCAAACAGAAGGTGCAGAAATGTCGACATAATACTATAACAACAAATTACGGGCCACTTTGCAGAAAAGTTCTCAATATTTCACCGTTGCCACGTGTCTGAGCCACCACACCTTAATAGGAGCAACCACCTTGGCCACCTTACGTTGGGTTTTAACATTCAGAAGAAATTCATTGGGGTTAGGTTCTGGTGATGTGGTCGCACGAGTCATTTTGGTTGGGTCAATAATTTGATGGGGTGGTGATGTGGTTGCCAAGGTGGTTAGTGGATTGAAGTTACGAATGCCAATGAGAAACTAATATCAGTTTAAGAAATTTAAATCAGTACTGTCAATTGGTTAATGCCGCATGAAATCGAAAAAATAAGATGACTAGATTGAGTGTTAAAAAAGTAAGGTGATTTGCGGACATGATCCCGAAGTCCACGGTTTTAAGCGCAAAAGTCCAAGATAAAAAAGGCACCTCTTCCGGAGTTAATGGGCACTTCCCAATAGCCCTTCTTTCACTGTAGACGAGTTTCTTCTCTGCAAAATTCTCCTCTCGATATTTCTTTAATATCTTCTGTTCTTTAGGGGTAAATATATCAAAGCACCTGCATAAAAGTAAACAGCATTTAGACAGTAACCATTTTGTATCTGTCAGATCCTTGTATTCAGCAACAACCAGGTCTAGATATATATCCTGTCAGAGCACCTCAGTCTTGTTACATTTTGCTTAGCACATGGAAAGAGTTACTAAAGACACAAAATGTAAATAAGATCTGCCTTAGATTTCTTACAAAGCATTCAGAAAAGAAAGATCTTTTGTCCCCGACTCCCTGTGCAGCACAAGCTATGGCCATCTAAATCGTTGACGATGGCACTCCACCTTGTCAAGTCTCTTACACAGGCCTCTACTTTTTAAATAACTTGATCATTTACCCATTCTTCATAACTATGTATAAGAGATGTTGACAACAACTAAAAGGACTAGTTTAACGATACACATACAATGTGGTCCTGAAGATAGTAAATTACTAGTAATGATCACAATACATAATTGTGTGAATCATATGGTTGTCCTAAATGGCTAGAATCTAAACTAAAAGGGTGTCTCGCACTCGAAGTGGTGTTCACGTTATTGCCTGCCCAGATTTTTTACGTGACACCAAAATCCCATATCCTAATTACAATGAATTTTAATGACAGGGAGCCAAAATTTTAATTCTCACTTCAGTGGCAATTTTTTTTGGTTTTGAGGGAAAAAAACATACAGCCTGTCTTGAATGTATGAAACAATCCTCCCCATGTCCAAATTCCACCATCTTATTTTGTTTCTTTGGCAACATAAGAGTTGTCTATACCTTGACCAGACATGTAAAAAGATCACATACGTAACAGCACAATATTTTGAACCTTGCACATTATCCATGGATCTCTTTCTTTTTTCTTCTCTGGAAATAAATTTACATGCACCGCCAGGAGAATATTTGTGCCCAAGTAATTATATGACATCTTACCCAGCAAATGCCAACATATCCATCTCAAACCGAAGGTGGATCGACATGAAGTGACCTTGTGCACGTAGCTTTCTGACTATTGATTCACTTAGCTTCATAATATGTGGCTTGAATCTGAGGGCATGATAGTTAACTCTGCACCTTAATCTTTGGTATTCCGGGTAGTCAATCTCTTCAGCTAAACGATGCGAAAAAGGAGTGAGATAAATAGCACCATGTTCCTTCATCTTCTCCAAAGCAAAAGTTGTATACCAACTGATAGGAGCATCTCTCGGTGGGCGAATCTGAGCCCAAAAGGATGAAAAACTCACTCAACACATCAAATGTATCGTATGAGCCGGTGCTCTGAGCCCAAAAGTACAGTAAAGTTGCTCAACGCATCAAATGTATCTGACGAGTGATGAGCTAGGCGATCATCAAGAATCTTTAAGAAGACAAAAAAAAATGTGATCTAAACTTGCATCAAGACCAAAGTCTGATTTCAAATGTTACCTGATGAGCTTTCATCTTCTTTGTCTTTCCATTTTGCCTGATCTCAGGTAAGCTTTCCACAATGCGTACATCGTACCTCAATGAATTGATGAAATGTTCAACATCATAGATACCTTGGAAACCACTGTGCAAAAGAAAAAAAATGAATGCAAATCATTTGTAAGCGAGAGCTCTGATGTTACACTAATTGATTCATAACGGAGAACTATCTCCAGAAAATATCCCAAGATAGTCAATCTACTGTATCAATGATAAATGTTTGTTATCTAGACCATGCCAGATAATAATATGGTGAGCGTTGTGTACCAGACTTGAACTCATTCAAATTGTTGCACATGTAAATATTCTGTCACTAACTCTCAATTTACAAAATAAAAGTAGAACTCAAACCAGTCCTAGATTATGTAGAAAACGTCTCAATGCGTAAAATCTACCCCATTTGCTACTACCCTTCCTACTTGCCTCCATAGAAAAACACATGTAGCCCCTGATAGAATACGAGGAAACTTCATGCACAGATATCCATAGCGAGAGATTGACACTTGAACAGAATGTTCAAATCTTTGAGAAATATGCAATCACAGCCTAACCAATTAATGATGCATCCCTAGGCTAAAGCTTAGATCAGCTACACTACTGGTCAGAACATTATAGGTACCTTTCATCACGCCAAAAGGAATTTGCATCCAACTCAGGCAACACAAGTGTAGCATTCATAATTCTTGCAGCAAGAACAGCATTACAAATCTGTAAGAAGTACCTTTTAGTTATTATGCAGAACACCATAGCACGAATGGATCTTTTTTTCTATCAAGCATATAAAACACAGATGTTCGTATATGTCAATGATTACCATTTATCTACAAGAAAGATTGGCGTATATAAGAATGAAGACGATAGAAGATATTGCACATACATATAATACACGTATTCATACACGATGAAACATAAAACTAGCATAAGAGGGCTGGAATTAGCCAGATTTGTATAATATTGTTTAAATTTAGGGCATTTATATATAATTAATTTGGGCAGATATACTAATATTTTTTATAACATAAGGTAGTACTCCCCTCTGTGGTCTCAAACTGGGTATCCGCGACCAACTAACAGTTATCCCATCAAACACCTTATCGCTGACACAAAATCCGTTAATTAATTTATCCCTCTTCCCCGTACTCACCTGATGACTGCAAGTCTTACACGGCATTTTTCAAATACTAAGAAGGATTATCTCCATTTACCTTAGGATGGTGCATCGATCATCCTTAGACATTACCTGACTAATAAAAGAATACAAAGCCTAATATTAAACCCAAAGAAGAAAAAAGCGCATCCCCTCTGGCTTGAGTGAGATTTCTAGACTTAATATTGTACTTTTGATGAATAAGGCTTATGAGGTGTGGTACTACTGGAAAACCATCAAGCTGAAAACACATGGCGGGATTTGGAACGCCTCCCCAAGTTATCTTCTGGCTTAATAACCACTGATAGTCAGTGGAGAACAAAACTTAGTCCACGAAATATGGCGACAAATTGGAACTACATCCATCAGTAAGAAGAGCTTCAACGAGCAATGAGCTGAGCTCGAGCTTATGAAGCCACGTCTATGCAGCTTAATGAGCTCAAGCCAAGAATGCAGAAAACATAAAGGCCAGATGTGCAAAACTGTTACATAGTTCTTAACGGAAAAAAAAAGATGCATACCGCACTGCGCTGCTGATTCAGACCACCGTTACAACGAACACGCAGATAGCCATTGCTCTCATTTGGAGGAGCTGCCACAGTTAAAATAATGGTGACAAAGATGCTTCACAATGAACAGCTGCAAAAGATGGAGGGTTTTTAAGTGATAAAAGAACCAGTGCAGTCTAGAATATCTATGCATACGTACGGGGCCAGTCTGATCGTGGAGCAGATGATGGTCTCCATCCACCCGAAGCAGCAGTTTCCCAGAGTTTCTCTAGATTAACCTGCTTAAGTTAAGAACGATGCCACGATCAGGAAACAAATAAAGAAAAGACAAATGCACATGTCAAATGTTCCAAAGAGAACAGGATTAAACAGAAGCCAACATATTTCTTTCCATTTTAGTTGCAATAGTAACTATCTCATAATACGGTTTGGTTAGTCGTCCCGCATAAAGAAAATCCTAAGATTCAGCTTCTTGCAGCAGAAATATATTTTTGGCGTCTTTGGTCAATTGGCTATTCTTATAATGTTGCAAGGAAGAAATTGAATTAAACGATACTCCCTCCGTCCCTAAAATATTGGATGTTTACCATTTCCGTACCTCCCTCCCTCTAATTCAGTTTAAACAGATAGAGATAACACGTGTAAGCTAATCAACTCTAGTTCGTTCTTGTCATTGTTCTAAACATTTCTTAACGGCGTTGAAAACTGATTTTTCAACCGCTTCTTAAAACTAAAACCAAGCAACACATGATTCGGAAGCACCCCCAAAGCAGATATCTTCAACTTTTATTTTTCTGGGTAAACTAAGATCTTTCAGGCTTCCAGAATAAACCCTCAAACCCGACAATCCAAAATTTAGATCTTCATGTTCTCGCGTTATTGAGGCACTTCTCAGGCACGCAGTTACTGAAAGTACTATGACAAAACTCAGTGACGCCTAAGCATTGGCCTAGTTGCCAGGAGTCAGAAGTGGAGGTGGTAATTAATGGGAGAAGGTGGTGGTCGTGGTGGTCGAAGGAAGGCAATGGCAGCGGTGGTGGTGGTCGAATGGAGATATAAAGAAGCAGAGAGAAAGGGAAGAGTAGTGTCTAGTGTTATCGATACAAGAGAAAATTTGGGTACCGAAAGAGATGGGTGGAGGAGAAACGAAAGAGAAAAATAGTGAAGTAAATGAAGAGAGAGAAGCAAAAGTAAAGATGAAAATAGAATACAAAAAAAAATTCTAATTTGGAGAATGAGCAATACTTTTGAGACAGCGAAAAAGGAAAGATGAGCGATACTTTTGGGATGGAGGAAGTAATATTATCCAATATGACCTCATTAACTATTTATACTAAAATTCCTACAAATAGTTGCATATTATGGGTGCAAGGATGGTAAATTGACTGATCAACAGGGGACTTTCTTCCATTTTAGGACTACTGAAAGGAGTTTAAGTGATGCTCTAGTTAGGTGAGCTAACGTTTGCATGCCGACTAGATAGAAAGATCGAGAATACTAAACTTTTACTTACTATCTTACCCAAGATAGCCATAGATGTAGAAAACCTTCTTCATGGAAGCTATTAACTTTTTTAAACCTGATTTCTCATACCTATAGGAGACCACATCTGTTACGTACTAAGAAGCACGGACACGGACACGGGTGCGGATACGACACGGGTGCGGATACGCCGATACGGCATTTTTAAAAATTTTAGGATACGGGTGCGGCGGGGATACGGCATATTTTATAAATATTTTTTTAATTATATATACTTAGTATTTAATTTTTAAATAATTTAAATTTTAATAATCATAATATATGTGAAAAGATATTAATATTCCAATCAAATTAGTGAGTTTTAAAGTTTAATGGGTTCTTTTGTAAAGTTTAAAGCTTTCAACCAAATTTGTGAGAATTTGTTAAGTTTAATGGGTTGTTTTATAATATTAAAATTGAAGAACTGAACATTATAAAGTTTTTATGTGGTATCACTGTTATTTATTTAAAATATTGGGGTTGGTTTAAGTAATAACTTAACAATTGGGTTTCTTTAATAATATAACAAAACTATGTGGCAAAAAGTCAAAAGTCAGAAACAACACACCGACTCCTTCTCCTTGGCACAGATCGACTCCTTCTCCTTCTTCTCTGGCAGCAAGCGCACGGCCACGGCGAAGGCGAAGGGCGAACGGCGCACGGCGACGGCGAATCGGCGGTAAGTTCCCTTCTCCTTCTCCTTCTTCTTCTCCTTCTTCTTCTTCTGCTACTTCTACCTCTTCTCTCCGATGTCTCCTCTCAGATCGCCGGTGGTCGCCGAAGTTTCCGATGGTCGCCGGTGGTGACAGATCTGAGCCGATACGCACCCGATCCGCACCCGGGATTTAATAAATTAAAAAAAAAAAAAAATTGGACACGCACCGGTGCCGCACCCGACGCGTATCCGGTGCCGGTGCTTCATCCTAAGTGCCGCACCGGTGCTTCATAGGTTACGTACATGCCTTTGGAAAATCAGCCAGGATGATATTATGTATATGGAAAATAATATAGATACTTTTAGAAAAGATTTTCATTGAAAAAATTCATGAACAGCGGCCAACCAGTTCGTCAACCCTGCACCCACCCCGAGTATATGCTTCAACAAGAATCATATTCATGACCAGGAAATACAAATTCTCTTTCGGATAGGTTTTTCCAAAGAGCAAGTGAGCCTCCTCGACAAGGAACTAGAGTATAGTTGCATGAAGTGCACGCGGGCAAGGGACCACATGCGGGGAGGGTAACCAGTATAGACGGTTTTGGGCTAAGAGCAGATCCGAGGTTTCGGGGCAATAGTGTCAACAGAATTGGAGAATCCTGCAACCTATGTTACATGGACCCGGTATCATGTCCGGATCAGACACGTGTCCTAAGTGTCGGACTCGCCTATTTCTGAAATTTCAGGACACGGGGGCACGACCTTAGTTGCAGGAAACTCCTCATATGGTGACGCTTCTCTCTCAGAAACTCGCTTTTGCGATCCCAAGTTAGGAGCTCCATGGGATCTCGTCCCAAGCTCATATGGGAACTCGATCCCATCAGTTGGAGAGAGATGCATGGAACAAGTGATGGAGTACCCAAAAATCAAGCCCTTTTCGACTCAATTCCTTGTTTCTCTCTTCCTTCAAGTCCTTAAAGCCTCCTTGTTTGTTGTTGCCCTTCCTCCCTCCCAAGCTATATTCAAGAAATGGTAATACTCTTTAACGCATTTATTTAGTCAAGCCGCTCCCAACCTTAAATTGTTCCAGGTTCTTACGCTCCCCCGCCCCCATTCCCGCTCCCGCCCCTGTCCCCGCCCCCGCTTTGTGCAACTAAGGGCACGACTCCGTTATCGTACGGGGACACGGCTGAACATATAGGATTGAGTTTGAATGTTAAGGGTATACGTGTAATGTTATGAATTTTATATGCGTCACACGAGAGTTTCTTTTTTAATTTGGGTTGTATCCCATATTTGTATGAAACTTGGGGTTGAGAACGATTTTTCCCCAAAACAAAGAAGGGAAAAAGAAACCAATTGAAAGATCGGTCAACACTAAACAACCTCTGACAGTCCACGTGATTAAAAGGTACGGCCTGCTCCTTATTCTTCTTCTTCCGTCACGGACGAGATCTCTGGCCCTTCCTTTTTATTTGATTTTCTTCCATCGTCTTCTTGCAACGGAACTGTCAACCTGGCAGATCTATCCAGTGAACGACGAGTCTGACACGAATCCAGTATCGGTGTCTGTGTTGGGTCGTGTCGACACTGCCTCTTCACCCCAAAGTGAGGGTCCGTGTAACATAGCATGCAATTATGGACTCAACCCAACTTCAAAAACAACTAAGGGCCCAAAAACACAATCTGACTCATTTTTTATATAGGTCACATAATCCTCCAAATTTAAAATTTTAACTATTTAATTGACAAAGGTAAGTCATATCTTAGAGCGGTGGTGTCTAGGGTTTGTCGGCATAAAAGTTTTGACTTTTGACACCTCAAGTGGAACCACATTGCTAATTCTGGATAGTCCTACAGCTTCAAACATGAGTAAAGGAATGTCTAATCAGTATTTTGGTCCTGTAGATGCACAGAACCTTAGACATGTCAATATCCTGGGAGATTTATAAACATCTAACATTCCAGCCTACATAGTAACGTATTCAGGCATCATCATTATCATCATCCATGGATTGGCACAAACTGTGTGGTTGGTTACATAATCCTTTTCTTCCTTTGGTTCCATTGAAAGCACATGTTCTCTCACACGTTCCTAGTGATGTAGGACGGACCTTACTAAGGATATATAAGGCTGTCCTACAATCTTGTATGGTGGGCAAGGGGTTAGATTTGTAGAGTTTTTTGTTAAGAAGCTAGCGTTAGGGTTAAGGAATTCAAGATATATATTTTTGTGACTGTTTTAGGGTGCTGTGAACAGGGCCCGAGAACAGTCTTTGGTGTTTATATCTTCAAAGAAACAAGGAAAGAATAAGAAATGATAAACAAAACGTTGAGTCTCACTAAGGCCTTGTAGGAGTCTCACCTAGAAGACATAGGAGTCTCACCTCAAAGACAGTCAATTGCTCTCCTGACTACCGTCCTACAAAATTTTCCTTGATCTTAGAAATCCACCAACATTCTCTTGCTCTTATCCTTTGGGCAACAACCCCTCTAATATCTCCCCCTTCTGCATTGTTGATCCAAGACAGCTAAAGATGTTGTTGACCATTCATATTTACTTTCTCCCCGGACCTCCTACTTTTACTAAAACTGTTGTCTATTATAAAACTGCCTTTAGATTTCAAGTACTTTACCATGACTCTAACTTAACGAGTCCTGCTCTAGTCTCATCAAATAAAACTGAACCACCCTCAACCTTATCTTGGATATTCTTAATAAGCTGAAGAATCATAGTTAAGAGATATGAGGTTAAAAAGCTGACCGACATATAAGTCCAATCCTAACTCACTAGTCATTCCATCAGTTGTTCTAGTTCAAGCAATTCTTTTAAGAGGCCTTGACTGCACATACCTATCTGATCACTGACTGGCGTAGAAGAATGATCGATCATTATGCAAATCCATAGCCATATCAACACGCTTGGTAGCCATCCTTTCTTCTCTAAAGCCCATCACATAACTGGGTACCTTTCGGGGTGCTTTTCCGAAATCTATGAAGGCCACATGAAGATCCTTCCGAAATTGATTGTCAAATATTCTAGTATCCCTTCGTCTTCTATATTCAATTACATTCTCCTAAAGCTACATAATAGACTCGTGAGCTTGACACCTCCATAGTTGTTGCATCTTTGGATATTTCCTTTAGTCCCATGTATAGGGATGCTTTCCTCTAGTCCTCGGGCATTTTCTTAGACTCTAAGATCTTGTTAAACAACTGACTGAACCAATCTATTACCACGTCACCCAAGCTTATCCAAACTAAAACAGGAATACTGTCGGGTCCAGTACCCTTCCCTGTTTTCATCCTTTTCAAAGCTTCCTTCACTTCAGATGTTCTAGCTCTACAAAAAACTCCAATTAGTACCATCAAGAGAATCGCCCTAGTTCTCCTAATATATCTTCGGTTTCTCTGTTGAACAACTTATCAACGTAAACCCTTTGTCTCTCTCTGACCTCATCTGATTCTCGTCCTTGATACACTAGCATGATTCAAGTCTCTGCTTCTCTCTTCACGTACATTGGTAACTAGTAAATCTCGTATTCAGCCCTGTTAATCCATAACCCTTAGCATACACTTTCTTCCACCTTAACTCTAGCATCTATTACAACCTTTTTTGCTTCCTTTCTAGCCATCTTATACTTCTCAACATTATCCTCATTCCTATTTGTAACATCCCTACTTCATCTTAGTTGCTTTTTAGACCTCGTCATTCCACCACCAAGTTTCTTAATATAAGTCTATGTCCTCTGGACTCTCAAAGGACCTCTCAAGCAACTCTCCTAATGTAAGTAGGCATCTCAATCCACATATACTAGGCTCATCATTCAAATTCCACGGTCCTTCTTTGATAACTCACCATTAAATTGTTTAATCTTTCCTGCTCAAAATACCACGTAGTTTACGAATGTCTCTCACCTTTAACCTTCTTGTTCCAACTATATATATATATATATGTCCACCACCACCAACCTATTTTCCTTAGCAAGGGACTACCTGAAATGACCTTACAGTCTTTACATGACGCTTGATCCTCCCTCCTAGTGAGGAAGAAATGTATCTTCTCAAACTAAGACCCACTACTACGAGTAATTAAATGTTAGTCTCTTTGATTAAAGGTGTTGCTACCATCAAATCAAAGGCAACTACCAAAATCTTGGATGTCTTGTCATAATTCATTCCAGTCTCCGCAACTTAATCTCCATGTCCCTCACACAGTCTCCACTAGATCTTCCGATGCATCCATTTTAAATCTCTCTGTATAAACAACTTCTCCACGTGGGGTAACCAATTTACAATTCCATTCATATCCTCCCAATATTCCTTCTTATAGTGTTTGCTAGTCCTACTAAAAAGGAGTACATGCTGAGTATATTAATAGTCTCCTTGATGGAGGCGGATTTTCAAATCATGGTATTTTGGCCATATTAGCACACTTAGAGCAGAATAAATATTTCTTTGTTCTTTCGTTAGTACTAGTAGGTCTAGTCTTTAGTAGTTACTTCATTCTCAGAGTCCTTTTTTTGTTAGGTTTCATGTTTGATTCGAGTAATATGGAAGGTTCTAGATAGGAATCCTTTACTAAGTAGGAAAGGTCTCTTTTGTTTTCTCTATATAAACAAGCATTGTAAGAACTATTAAGGAAAGTTGATAAATAAAATTTTCTGAAGCAATTTGCTTTCTTTTATTCAATGGTGAGACTCAGTTGATATTTCTTCTAGGTGAAACTCCTAGAAGGCCTTAGTGAGACTCAAGAGTTATCCTATCCTTTAGTATTTGCTTTTCCTATTATGTTTGCTATTTTAACAAAAAAAATTACCGTCCATTGGTACCCTAAACAACCCCAAAAGCAGCCAATTAAACTCAATTTTGTTGTTCCTAAACCCTAATTCTACCTTCACAATTCCAAACCCTATTAACCTAAGCCCTAGCCCACCATACAGCTTGTATGACAGCCTTATATACCTCTAGTGTGGTCCATCCTACATCAATGTTTGGTATCAGAGCAGGGTATTTTGGCCATATTAGCATACTATAAGCAGATGGAAATGTTTCAAAATCCGTTTGTTAGTGGTGTTTGTTACTAGGTTTAATGTTGAGTTTTAGTAATACGGAAGGTTTTAGAACATACGAATCCTTTACTTGGTAGGATATGTCTCTTTTGTTTTCCAAGCATAAACAAGCATTGTAAGAACTATTAGAAAGAGTTGGCGAATACAATTTTTTGAAGCAATTTGTTTGCTCTTATTCAGTGGTGAGACTCCATTGACTTTCTTCTAGGTGAGACTCCTAGAAGGCATTGGTGAGACTCTATAGTTATCCTATCCTTTATTATTTGCTTTTTCTTTTTTTTTCTTTTTTTTGCTATATAAAAATAGGGTTAAATACACTTTAGTACCCCAAAAGTACGCGAAAATCTCACTTGAGGACCCAAATGTTCGATTTTTTACAATTAAGCGTCTGGAGTTTCAATTAGGCCATTAGTAAGTACTTCCGTCCAAATTCCTGACTTGGAGACAAAACTCTCAAGGGCAAAATTGTTTGTCTACAACCTTTTTCTTCTTCTTCTTCCTCAAAGTCTGAGCATACCCATTTGAAGATGGCCACAACACTAGCTGTAAATTGTAGAATGCAATTGAATTATGAGATCGTCCGTCTACCTCCTCCTCCTCCTTCTTCATCAAAATCTGAGCATACCCATTTTAGGATGGCCACAACACTAGCTATAAAATGTAATTGCCTTTTGCAATTGAAGTAGTAATAAATCTGAAATCTTTGTGTGGAATGTCATAATTAGAGGATTAAACAACAATGGGTCTTTGCAGAAAGCAATTAAATTTAATCAACAGATGCATTTCGAAGGGATTCGTGGCGATAATTTTACCCACCCGATTGTAATAAAGGCGTGCGGCGGGCTATTGAATCTGATGGAGGGCCAGAAAGTTCATTATAGGATTTGTTAAGGTTGGATTGGATCTAGATATCTATATCTTCAATGCTCTTATCATTATGTATGCCAAAGTGGGGTGTATTGAGTGTGTAGAGAAGGTGTTTGATGATATGCATGTAAGAGATGTGGTTTCTTGGAATTATATGATTAGTGCCCTTGTTTTGGTTGGTGATGGTTGGAGCTCACTTGTGTGATTACAGCAAATGCAACTAGTTAGAAGAAGAATAAGGTAGGTGGGGGCGGCATCTTCTTTGATGGTGGTGTGTGGGGCTTGGGGGGTGGTGGGTGGGGCTTGGGGTGTGGCGGCGGGGGAGGTAGGTAGGCTGAAGAAGAAAAAAAAGGAGGAGGAGGTAGGCGGACAATGTTGCCCCTCAGGGTTTTGTCTCCAAAGTTAAGGATTTGGACGGAAGTACTTACTAATGGCCTAATTGAAACTCCAGACCCTAAATTGTAAAAATCAAACATTTGGGTCCTCAAGTGAAATTTTCGCGTACTTTTGGACTACTAAAGTGTATTTAACCATTAAAAATACCACCCAAAAAAAATTGTTCGCGGGTATCGTCCACAGCACCCTAAACAGCCCCAAAGCAGCCAATAATACCCCTCTTTGTTTTTCCTAAAACCTGATCCTGGCTTCAGAATTCGAAATTGTATTAACCTAAGCCCTGGCCCACCTAAAGCTTGTTAGACAGCCTTATATACCCTTACTAAGTTGTTCCTACATCAATTTGGTATCAGAACAGGGTATTTTGTTAGTATGTCTAGTCTTTAGTAGTTACCATATTCTCAGAGTCCTTTTGTTGTTAGGTTTTATGTTTGGTTCTATTACTCCCTCCTTCCCAACAAAACTGATCACAATTCGCTTGCACAAAGTTTAAGGAATTGGTCAACTTTAGATAATTTTCTTATTTTGCCCTTTAAAAGGTCCAGGCCCCTCATAACTCTCTCTGTCTATTTCTCTTCACACAACCACAGACATATCCATGCACATGGTTCTTGCAAAACCTCATCGCCGCCTTAAACCACCACCCACTGCCATTGTCACCCAATCAACCACAATCGGAAGCATTACCACCAAATCTGGTATCGATTAAAGTTTAATAGATTCAGATTGGACAAATTAAGTTTTTAAAGAAATCAAAATAGATTGTCAAATCTGAAATTTGTCCGCTACGCTAAAGATCTCAAGGTAAAGGGGGTGGTGGTTGATGTGAGAGGTGGTAAAACAGGTTGAAGGAACACGGAGAAGAATGCCTGAGAAGTTCTCAATATTTTGCCGAAGAAGACGCCTGAACGGACGCTATCCAGCCTAGGCAAACGCCTGGTGGACGTCCACCATGCCTAAACAAACGCCTGGCGACTACCCACCTCGTCTAGGCGAACGCCCAGCGAATACCCACCCACCTGCGAAAGCTCATCGAACACCACCTCCACCTGCAAATATCACCAGCAATGAAAACACTAGAAGATCCTTCTACTGAACCAGATAACCAGCATCTCACCGGCATCCAACTATGCCCTAGCCAAAATGGTGGAACTTTATGACAACCCTCTACAAG
Organism: Escallonia rubra; assembly: GCA_033065855.1. Lineage (NCBI taxonomy): Eukaryota > Viridiplantae > Streptophyta > Magnoliopsida > Escalloniales > Escalloniaceae > Escallonia > Escallonia rubra. The sequence continues at coordinate 535,031 of JAVXUO010000333.1, read as the reverse complement.
AGATGGGAGATCTTTCTGTTGAGGTTGCGGAAGAGAGCCATGATCCCTCACAAGAGGCCAAGAGAAAGGCAATAGAAGCACTTTCAGTGGTTGAGGGAGGAGAGAGAAAGGACTGGTGAAGAAGAAGAGAGGAGAGAGAGAAGTAAAACCTAGTGGAAGTTAACGACAGAGAAGGAAAAGATAGAAAAAAAGAAGAATAAGGGCATCAATGGAAAAACATTAACAAAAACTTTCCTCATTTAGAAGTGATCAATTTCTTTTGGGACAGCCCAAAAAGGAAAAGTGATGAGTCTTTTTTGGGACGGAGAGAGTTTTATGGAAAGTTAAGAACATGGAATCATTTACTTAGTAGGAAAGGTCTCTTTTGTTTTCTCAAAACATACAAGCATTGTAAAAACTATTAAGGGGAGTCGATGAGTCGAATTTTCTGAAGCAATTTGCTCTCTCTTATTCAATGGTGAGACTCCATTGATTTTCTTCCAGGCGAGACTCCTAGAAGGCCTCAGTGAGACTCTAGGGTTATCCTATCCTTATTTCGTTTGGTATTTTAAAATAGAACCCAAAAAAAAAAAGAACTGTCCAAGGCACCTTAAACAGCCCCAAATCAGTCATTTAAACCCCTCTTTGTTGTTCATAAGCCCTAATTATACTAACCTAAGCCCCAGCCCACCATACCAGCTTGTTAGACAGCCTTATATACCCTTAGTAAGGTCTGTCCTACATCACTCCTCCCCTGTTACTAATCCAACTACTATTATTCTATTACCCTTTGTCTTCACATCTACAACCTCATTTCTTAGGCTTTAATCTAATATAATTTCTAGTCCATTTCTATTCCTAACCTTGCCCTTGTTCCAGAATGCAGAACACTTTCCCTCGTTTCTCGTAAACTTTTCGCTTAACCGCTCAGCCTTCCGAAGACACACTATGTTTACTCTCCTTCTGCTGATCATATTAACTAGCTCACTCAGCTTTCTCATTAACGAACCTAAGTCCAAACTACCAAACCTAAGTCAATGATTCCGGACCAACAACTTCACCCGCACTCCTCCAGTGCAACGCGGGAATCCTTGCTCTCTTGTCATACCATCCGGGTGCCCGCATGATGCCCCTTGCCTATTTCTCTGAAACACTCAGAGGCAGGTGAGACGCATCACTTAAAGGGAATGCCCTAGTATTTATGCATGATTCTCTAAGTTGATGTTCGGACAACGAGACTATGTTCTGCGCTTTTTGTGGACCTATGCCAACCCTCCTCCTTTATCTGGTCTTGGGACCTATATAAGTACAAAAGATATGACAATAACCACGATATAGCCGGAGTTAACGCAGGAAAATATTGACATAAAAGATCGTTCACCAATACTAAACTAGTTGGTCGTCTATCCTTTTGTTACATTGGAAATCCACAAATAGCAGTTATAAAGGAACAACTACATGAGGGCATGAATAGTGTATCTGAAGAGTCAAGGGTAACTGCAATGGCTATTGGCGATAAAACTAAGAAAGAAATCATCTACACAGCAGAAGCATTTATATTGACCATCCTAGGCTACGATACATTGCAATGTGTGATAAGCTTTTAAAATAGATAGTCAGATCAGTATTTACTTGTCATAAGTTTAAGGAAGCAGTGAAGCACGATAGCAATAAAACCTATTCTTTTAATTCAATTGTGGCTTACTCTTTTAAGTCCTTTCACGGGATTTCTAGACTTGCGAGTAGTCTAGAGCATCCTAGATTAAGATACATTGCAATGTGTGATAAGCTTTTAAAAGAGCTAGTCATATTAGTATTTACTTGTCTTGCCACAACTTTGAGGAAGCACCAAAGCAGTTAAAACCATATACTTTTAATACAATTGTAGCTTACTCTTTTAAGTCCTTACACGGGATTTCTAGACTTGCGTAGTCTAGAAAGCAACTCCAACAAGGCTACTCAAATTCTCCACCTTAATGGTTAAGAATCAAAACCTCATAACAATCCAGTAGAAACATGCTTCACCAACATATGTTTCTACTATCCTACAAAACTGAACTGTAGAACAAAGATCAACATGGTGGTTTCCTTGTAGAACTTTAATGACATTTCTAAATAATACCGGCATAACTCCGCATACAGCGAAGGTTGCTAACTACTTGTTGATGAGCATTATTGTACTAACTCTGCATAACTACGAGAAGCAAAAACATCTACTCTTTTGCATTACATTCCTATGCCAGCCAATATTACCATACTTCATTGCAACACCTCAACTAATTTTGGAATGCCTCCATGTGCCGAGAAATAAAGAAAAAAGAGGAAACTACCCCGGTGGTCCCTGTACTATACGCGTTTTGCCACATTAGTCCCTAAACAAAAAATTTATCTATTTTAGTCCTTAAACATTACGCCGTTTGCCATATTGGTCCTTTTCTCAACTTCCGTCCAAAAATATCCGTTTGTGGACCCCACACGAGGGGCACAAAGGATCTTTCCCTTCCTCTACCCGTCACCGGCCAGAAACCCTCATTTCAGGTGGGCAGAAACCAATTCCTCCTTCCAAAAACACAAGGCTTCGATCGGGGCCTGTGGAGCGATACCGCCGTGGGTTGCTTTGATGATCAGTGGGTCGGTCAGAGGCAAGAAGGACTCATTGACGACGCTTTACAAGCTTTGTTCGGCAAGAGTGAACAAGGAGAGGGCGGTGACCGCCGGTGCTGTGAGGTCTCTGGTGGAGATGGTGGAGGAGTGGGGGACCGGGCTGGCATAGAAGGCGATGGTGGTGCTGAGCAGCCTGGCCGGGATCAGGGAAGGGAAGGAGGCGATCGTGGAAGAGGGTCGTACGGCTGCATTCGTGGAGGCGATCGAGGACGGGACGGCCAAGGGACATGCCGAAGCATGCCGCTGTGCTTTCACTTGCGGTCCAGGGCGAGGGCCTAGTCCAGGTGCTTGGACAGGTCGGAGGCGATGCGGCGAAGGGGGGAGCTCGTAGAGAGACTGGGTGGATGAGGCGAGGTGGACGGTGAAGCAGATGAGGTGGGCGAGCTGGGTGGTCTGCTTGGCGAGCTCAGAGCAGTCGGGCTTGGAGGATTCGGTCTCCTAGGCTGGTTTGATGACCCAGTCGGCGAGCAGCAGGATCAGGAGGGAGAGCTCGTGGATGGATTTTTCTTCTTCGGCGGCCATGGCTGAGGGAGCGGCTGCTGCGGCTACGGCTACGGCTGCTGCTGCTGTTGCTGCTGAGTGAATTGAAAGCAGAATGACGAAGAGAGGGGAAATGTCCTTGGTGCCCCTCGTGTGGGGTCCACAAACGGACATTTTTGGACGGAAATGGAAAAAAGGACCAATATGGCAAACGGCGTAATGTTTAAGGACTAAAATAGATAAATTTTTTGTTTAGGGACTAATGTGGCAAAACGCGTATAGTACAGGGACCACCGGGGTAGTTTCCTCAAGAAAAAACTAAGCTTATTAGTACAAGTGAACTCTCCATTTAAAGGATGAAGCTACATAATAGATAACTACAATCTCATAAATTATGTTTTATCTAATTCACTTATTCTGACATTCTGCACCTCATAACTAGTACCCTTTCAAATTTTAAGGAAACAATTCAAACATCTAAAAATTGGGTTCGACGCAAATAGTTATTACATATCAAATAAATTTTGATTGACGAGTCAAAATATGGAAAAAAAAACGTGTAAAGTCTCTCTTTGATGTTAAAATTCGGCTATAGGAACTCGCATCAAGTCAAGGGGATAAAATTTTGAAAGAATGGAAGTACATATAAAGTCAACACAAGAGTTGGTGCAACATGCGAACCTGTGTGACAAGTGGCACACATTTAAGTAATGATCCCTCCGTCCCTAATTAATTGATCATATTTCCTTTTAGGGTTCTCCCAAAAAAAATTAATGACTTTTCACATTAAGAAAAATTCCGTAAATGTTTTTCCATGTTTACCTTCTTACACTTTTTTATTCAATTGCTCTCACCACATTTAATACTTTATCAACCCATTTTTCTCTCTCATGCCCCACTTTCTTCGCTCCTTCTTTCTTTCTCTCTCTTGGGGTAGAATAGGAACCTCATAAAATATAACTCATATCTTAAATAAGCATGCAAGTCAAAAGTGATCAAATAAAAAGATACAAAGGGAGTAACACNTAAGGTACAGAAAAAATTTAAATATATCTATAATTAAATTCCTCTTTCCACGTGCTAATTACCACATTTTTAATTTGGTAGTTTCTTGTCTTCTTTACTTTTGCACATGCATTGCATTGCGTGCGCCATGAAAACTAGCAATGATGCACCCAAAAAAAAAATGAAAACTAGCAATGATTTAAAATAAATCCCACGAGGCATTCAATTGTTCCAAAAAGCACCTTAAACGGAAGTTGTACAACGGTGTAATAGGACGAAAAGGTTGCAACCACTGGAAACCTTGTCCATCCGCTATACCACATCTATCGGGCTAAGTATTCCGCTATTAAAACCGATAAGAAGTCAAAAGACAACAGCAGTTACTGACCTCCGATTTGGAGAGTGATCTATTAGTGGACATTTTCGTGGAGAGGAGAGAGATGGTGCAGATGACCAGTACGATAACAGCAACTGGCAGCCTGCCAAACAGGCCCTTAATAGCGCCTCCGCCGAGTTGCCTCAGCTGGTTGCGATTGTGGCCGCCGCCACCCCTCCTGAACATGGCTCCGTCGCCAAGCCTGTAATTGGCCACAAATTCTTAGACACGCGCGGTTGATGTGTATACTTAACTTCAGGGAGAGTGAAATTTGTAATTTGTTGCGACTTTACCTCCTCATTTGAGGTGAATGTTAGTAGATCCAAGTATTTAGGACAGATTTTGCAAAGAAGTTTTGCTGACCAGATCCTTTGGAAGTTGGGACAGATCTACAAGTTGGATGTAGTGTGAACTATATATAAGAAAAGGGCAATGGGCTTTGTTTGGGTCGGGGTAAGATTCTCTTTCGACATGTCATCGATCATCAAAATAGAAGATATTTACACCCCAAATGGGAGTCGCACTACCTGCCTTTGTTTAAGAGCAGTCCTGAAAAGTGGCCGCATCGATCATAAACTCTTCGACTAGACTCCGAAACAAGGCCGGTTTAACAATTCTAACCGGTATGTGCTCTCTCCTCTTGCAATTCGCTCATACGTAGGGCTGTAAATGAACAGAGTTGTTCACGAACAACTCGTTGTTCGATCTCTTAGAAACTCGTTCGTGTTCGTTCATGTAATAGGTGAACCGAACACGAACACAATTTTAAGGCTCGTTTATTAAACGAGCCGAGTTTGAACATTATGATGTTTGTTTATTAACGTTCATGAACAGGAGGGCTCGTTTACTTAACGAGCCGAGCCGAACACGAGCCGAGCCGAGTAAACGAACACGCTTCATTAAAAAAATATAATATATTGCAAACCTACACAAAATATCTCTGTGTTGTGTTGAGACGTGGAAGCATGTGGATCACCAATGCTTCCTCTCTCTATCATTAAATTCATTTTCTTTCTCTCATTAAAGACACTCAAAAACCCGTGCCCCTCTCTCATCGATATTCAAGTAGTCGTCATGCAATTGCAGGCACACCGCCGGCCTGACCCCCGCCCACACCGCTGGCCAGATCGTCCCCCACGCCGCAGCCTTCTCTCAGACACTTGAACAATCAAACGCTGTATGCTCTCTTTCTCATCACACAAGCACACCGCCGGCCAAACCATCGCCCACATCGCCGGCTAGGCCACCGCCAAGTCAAGCAACAGGCCCACCGACGGCATCTGCTCCTCCACACAAGCCAACTCATCTCTATCGTTGATGCCTCTGTAATCGTTATCTTCTCGGCGGTGAATGATATACATACGCACATACCGTCTATTTCTTACTCTCATGCACGTACGCCCATCACCCCAGATCAGATCTGGCATCACCCCGATCTGATCTGATCTGATCTTCATCTTCTTCTCCGATCATTTCTTCGGCCATTTTTCCGATCGATGATTCAATTTGTTTATTTAGACAAACGAGCCGAGTCGAGCCCGAGTTGTGCGTTAACGAACTCGAGCCGAGTTCAAACACCCATGTCTAGCTCCTAAACGAACACGAGCAGAGCTCGAACATCCCTAAAAATAAACGAACCGAGTTCGAACACACCCATATTCGGCTCAAACTCGGTTCGTATACAGCCCTACCTATATGTAAGTTTATAAGTTTTTTTTTGCTTTTATGTACAGGCAACTTGATCAAATTCTCGCTAGATGTTGGTGGTTAGGTGAGGCCGCACATAATTCCATTCATGTATCCTGGACCGCGCGCTATTCCCCAAAAAAGTTCAAGGGGACTTGGTTTTCATGACACCAAAAGCCTTTAACGAGGTTTTATCGGTGAAACATGTGTGTTGTCTTATCTTAACCAAATTGTTTAATAGTTGAAGTCTTACAGGGTCATTAGTTTAAGATTGTGACCTTCCGCCAAGCATCCGGATCTGCCAGTTGTTCATCAATTTGGTGCAATATCCAGGTGGGACAACGTGTTCTCAAGTAAGGTATTAAACGACAGGTAAGTGACGGTCGGTCAATTTCTATCTGGATAGGCAGGTGGCTACCAAATGTTCCTCCCACCTAGCTGCATGTTCTCCCTAATAGTACAAATGCATGGTTGATGGTCTTGGATTTAATCTCCCCAGCTACTCGCAGTTGGGACTTGGGATGTGTCCTTTAGCTCTTCCCGTGTGATATAGCTGTTACTAGTTTCAATATTCTACTCTTAGGCTACAGCCTTGAAAACAGTGCATAGTGTCCACTTTCTGAGTCTGCTGCCTATAGGTTCCTCTTGAGGATGTATGTAGATACACAAATCCACAGGAGCCTTGTATGCTCCAACAACTATGGCAGTTACCGATCCCAGCTAAGATGACCACATTCCTGTGGTAATTCATGTGTGAGTGTCTGCCCCTGCGCTCAAAACTAGTTAATTGACAATATCCACAAACACAAAAAGGAAAGTTCCAATACGATGGAAGGAGTTCCACATAACAACAAACTTTCGCATAAAGGGCCAAAATACTATACCAAAAATTGCCTATTCTTTTTCAAAGATGAACAGCCTATTGAAAACGTTGTGTGTGTGTGTGTGAGAGAGAGAGAGAGAGAGAGAGAGAGTGAGAGAGAGAGTGTGGGGTGACATTTATCATTCGTGGTCATTCATCTAGTCGAATATCAATAAGTTGAAGTGAAATTTGTAGTTTTGGGTAGGACGCATAAAGGTGCACAAGTTGACGATTGTAAAGCCTTTTTGGAAGCACAAGTTTGTGTTCACAATCCCACGCAGCTATGTTTTCAATAAAAACTCATTTATTTTATTTGTTATACTCCAAACACGTAAGTTTCTTCCCAACGTGATTGTTACAGTAGTTGCATGCAAGATGGGGACTTTTTCTCAAATTGACATTCAGGTCTATGTAATGAGAAAAATGAGAAAACTCAGAAAGTGAAGTACGACAATAGCGAGGAAGCAGTGATAAGATATTTAAGAAGGGAGGTGGTCAATAAAAGGCCATACATAAGCTTACACGGTTCGGGGACGTTTTGAGTTATTAAGGGTGAACGTACATGTCATGATGGTTTAGAGTGAATATATGTCATGATGGTTTAGCATGGATTTGGAAGGGATGTACTTAACTATTGGGTGATTGTGAATGGGTGATTCTAGTCGTAGCCTATGAATAGTTTATCGGTAGTAAAGGTAAGGTTTAGAAAAAGTATGGAAATATACATTACAATTCAGTGTATTTTGGTGCTAGTGCCACCAAGACTAAGATTAACGGAACATTCCTAGCCGAAGTCGTGAATACTCGCACCACATCACAAGTTTTGATCATGTATCAATTGTCAATATTTTGATATCCTCCATTTTTGTAGGAGTCATTGCAATTGGCCTCGAGAAATCATGTCGAGGATTTCACAAGTGTTTATTTGGCTAACCCCCTTTAGTAAGGCATTCTTGTATGGTGGAGTCGTAGATCCAGTCGTACAAATCGCTGTTTACTTGGATTGTCGGCGGTTGGGACACAGACACATACTAAAATCGGGTTGATCTAATTGGGTTGCTAGCATAATTCAGTATTGACTAGACAAGAAAGTTATGGCTTATGGGTGACTATGTAGGGACGGCGTTAATGCATAAGGAGTGGAGAATGTGACAGCCCACGTCGGATGAGGAAGACTTCGTGAATGACCTTTTAAGATTCTGCCAAGTATAATTCTTAAGAGTGTGTTTGGAACCATGCAATTGATGAGATTTCATTTCAAATACTCAAAATTTGTTGTTTGAAATATTAAAAAACGGAATTGAAATTGGATTTCATGGGATTTGACTAGATTTGTTTCTATAGTGTGAAATCCGATTAAAAATGGTCGGATTTCATGAAATTTGGATTTACTTGAATTAAAAGTAATTATTTGCCTACCTTACTCTTTTCTGGATCTCCCCAACAATGAACCCACCACCACTGTAGTTATTGCCGCAATGACCACATCACTTTTTTACCACCACCGACATCACTACTGCCATCACTACCGTCACCACTATTGTCACCGCCGCCACCATCACCGCTACCATTACTGCCATCACCACCCCCACCGCCGCCACCACTATTGCCACTATCACCACCACCACCACCACTCTTCCACTACTATTGCCACCACTACCGCCGCCGCTGCCGCCGTCACTACCACTATCATCGTCACCACTACTATCACCGACATCATTATTGGCATCACTTAACCTCACCAATTACACCTCAATACCACCATTACCACTATCTTACTGTCACTTGACCATCCCACAACTTTCACTGTCGATGTGGCTACCCCTTGTGGTGTCGCCACCGCCGCCACCACCATAGGTCGCACTAGTACACTTGAAACCACAAACCGTAGTTCGTTTTTCATCTCAAGTCAAGGATATAATTGTCTAAAATATTACTTTTCCATTTTCTTTGTTTCCCAAACAAAAAATAGGAATTCCATAATTTAAATTTCCTTTCCTTTCAAACATAAAAAATGTGAATTGAATTTCAATTCTAATTTTGAATTTGAAATCCAAATCTTAAAATAATTGGTTCCAACCACCAACCCTTATGAGATAGACACTGCTCCAAGGACCATATACATACACACACACATATACGTATCGAAAACAAGGAATATGCCATCAAAAGCTTTTGGAATAGACAATTATATCCTTGCCATCAAAAGAAGATGGACTTACTTTCAGGATAGACCAAAAGTAGTTTGCTCCTAACCAATCCCAAATGAATATATATATAATTTTGGGATGTCCATATCAATTTTTAATTTTGAAAATTGATATGGAGGAGCACCTTCTTCATAATTATGATAGGGAGAATCATTCTCATAATTATGGGTAAATATGGCAGATTTTGTTACTCAAAGAATTTCTTCACAATATTCTCTGGATTTGCCAGAAGCTCGTTGGAGAATTGCCCAATTCTTTTTGAGATAATTATTTTCCACCTCAATAGGTGGTAGATTGGCTTATTCATCGTCTATGCTGATGACATCCCATAAGTTAGAATGAGTATTGTATGAGGAAGCTTCGAACATGTCCTCATTGTAGGAGGATGAGGAGGTTGAACCAATAATTTTTTCATATGCCTTGAGTTGTAGCGGATATTACTGCGTGGGCATAATCCTTTGCCAAATACTTGTAAACTTGATTTTGGAGGAGTCATTTTCCCTGCAAAAATTATCTGGTTAGAAAGTCAGGAAGAGAATTATTTTCTCCTTTGATAAATTCTATTTGAAAATCAAAAGAAGAAAGTAAAGCTTGCCATTGAGCAAAAAATTGTTTGGAAGCAATATTTTTAACATCATTTTCAAGAACATCATTAGCGGCTTTACAATCTGTGCGTAATAAGAACTCTTGGTTTAAAAGGTCTCCTTCAAATTTGAGGATACAATTAACTATTGAAAGAATTTCTTTCTTGATAGTAGAATAATTCTTTTGTGTAGAATTCCAAACACTAGAAGTAAAACAAAGTAATTGTTCTGTATTTTCAATTATTTGTTTTAGGATGCCACCGTAACCAAGATCAGAGGCATCTGTTTTGACAAATTTATATGCTTCAGGTAATGGAAGGCACAACCAGGGTAAGGTTTTAGCTTTAAGCTTAATTCGTCTGACAGCTTAAGTGTGGTCAATCGACCAAGGTTGAGGATTTTTCTGTAAACGTTGATATAAAATCTTTGTATCTTTGTACATGTCTTGGTAGAAGTCTGCAATATAATTAAGACTTCCAAAAAATCTTTGTAACTGAGTTTTCTCTTTAATTTCATCATAAAATTTAGAAGCAAATTCAATTGATTTGTCAATGGGAATAATTGATCATTTTTTCAATATTGTGACTAAGAAATCTTATTTTGGTTTGAAAGAGACAGATCTTTTTGGCAGAAACAGCTAAGCCATTATGTTTAATGACCTTAAGAAAAGTATTTAGATGTTTCCAATGTTGATCTATTGATTGAGAGTTTATGAGAACATCATCTATATAAACAATTGAAAAATTCATGCAGGGATTTAAGATATCATTCATTATGTTCTGAAATTCAGAAGGAGCATTCTTCAAGCCAAAAGGCATGGCGTTCCATTCAAAGTGACCAAATGGTACAGTAAAAGCAGTCTTGTACTGGTCTCTTTCATTGATTTGGATTTACCAAAAAACCAGATTTCATATCAAATTTTGAGAAAATAATCGATTTATTAAGCCTATTCAACAAATTTTTTTTGTTAGGAATCGGATAACGAATCCATCTTAAAGCTTTGTTTAGTGGTTTATAATTTATGACAAGACAAGGAACCCCATGTTCCTTCTCAGCATGCTTATTGACATAGAAAGCAGGACAACTCCATGGGGAGTAACTTTTGCGAATAAGATTTTTGTCTAAAAGATCTTGAATTTCCTTCTTGCAATGTATAAGAAGTTTTTGGCTCATTTGGATTGGGCGAGCTTTAGTTAGGATATTTCTTTTATCGAAATCGGGTTCATAGGACAAATCAATAATATGTTGCTTGCAATGCCAGAATTCATTGAAAACTTCTGCACATATTTCAGATTTTAGTTTATTCTAGAAAGCTTTAATTTTTTCTTTTTTTTATTAAGATATCGATTAATTTTTTGAAATTTGAGATCTTCTTTTAGAAAGCAGATTTGGTTTTGTCGAAAAACAAGTTCCTTTTTTAAGGGAATGAATAACTTGTTCTTGAGGAGGATTGATGAACTTGAAATAGATGTCTTGGCTCATGATGTTGGAATGAATACCATTATCATTAACGGTCATAGGATTGAGAAGATACAAGAAAGTGTTCCTAGTATGATAGATTGACTAAGACCACGAACTACGATGAAATGAGCGTTCAAGCAAATGCCACTATTGCAAACCCAAGAATCGGAGATTTTGTAATTGATTTTCATCCTGCTAGAATCAGCAGTGATGAGGGCATGTTTGGTAGCTTTGTAATATTTTGTTGGGACTATCCCTGCCCTGATGCAATTGAGATCTGCCCCGGAATCAACAAGAGTTATACCTTCGAAGATAAAGTCTTGGTTGATAACAATTTTGATACCGACATACCATTTCTGAAAAGTGACTTTGCCAAGATTGAGAATCTCGTGTGTAGGATCTTCAGCATGTTTAGGAGAACTGGTTTCTATATTAGGAACAGAGTTGGGATCTGGTTTTAGATATTCTTTTCCTTCACCGAAAACGTCTTCATGATTTCGAGATTCAAGGAGAGATATACGGTCAGCAAGAGTTTTTATATCTTTTTTGAGGATAAGGATTTTAATTTGAAGATCTTGAATGGTAAGGTCTTTCTGTTCAACTGTTTGCAATCTATTCATGACTTCAGAAAAATTGAAATTATTACCTATGGTAGGTAATTGTTTGGATTGGTTAGGAGCAGAGAAATTTTGAGCACTATGAATATATTTGAAGATGACTTGCTTCTTATTTTTAGGATCATCGATCTTGTCTAGAAGGTCAAGGATTATAGATTCTTCAGAAGTGATGACATTAATATTTAAGCCATTCATTTCTTGCTTTGTAATAATCAATTTTACTACTACATTCATGACACTCAACTTCTTGGTTAGAAAAGTGGTCATGTTCATTGGAGCTGTTGGAACTTTGGACATCCTCATCAATGATGTTTAATTCATTACTAGAATCAGATTCAGAATCAGAAGAATTGAGGAGGATAGCACTTAATTGTTTCTTGAGCCATTTATCAATAACAAGTTCATTGATTTTCTTTTTGGTATAGCATTTATTAGCATAATGACCAGGTTTGCCACATTTGTGGCAAATGACTAGCTTTGGAATTTTTTTGATGTATGGGATATTTTTGTTTTGTGAAAATTTTGGAAAGTTTTGTAGACTCATCTTTCTTATAATTCTTAGAGAATCTAGATCTCCTAAAAAGGCTTTCTAGACTTGGAAGATTTATCTTTCTTCCCTGTAATTGGAAACATAGAGGTTATCATAACCAAATTGGTAAGAAAACTGCCCTAGCTATGTTCTACATGTCTTGTGTTCTTTCTTAAGCTGATTTTTGAGCTTGATGTCATTACACAAGACTAGTCCTTCAGCGCAAATTTCGCTAATTAATTCCCCTAAAGTATAGAGGGAGAAAGGCACAGCACCATTGTGTTTGTTTCTGATATGGGTTCCAACGCGCTCACCAAAGAGAGTACGAAGTCCTGCTATAAAAGCGTTATTTCCAAAAATCTTGTTGGGCATCACTTCTTTGGTAAAGTTTAGTTATGAAAACATCCTTGTACCATCTAAAATGAGTGAGTGTGGGACATTGAAGGTTGATAATGAGTTCTCTTCCTCTTTCAAGGACAATATTGGTATTACCAACGAAATGCTTGGTTATTGCAATGACTAAAGTGGTGACTACGTCTGACTGAGTTTGAACATTGACTTGAATAAGAGTGCCATTAGGCTCAACCTTGATGGAATTAAGGATGCTATTTTGGTCAGTGGGAGTAAGATAATGATCCCACCATCTGCAAAACTGGCCAGTGAATCCAGCTATTAAATATCTAGCTATAGAGGCCTCATGTTCTCCAGGGTTTCTATTGTGGGCACTATTAGCTGTTATAAGCATGTGTTGAAGAAAGGTAATGATTTGATAGTTAGTCATACCATCAAGATTTTATCCATAAAATGGAGTATCCATTGAAAGAAGAAGGAGTAGCAAAATTCTTTTCCTCAAGTTGCATATCCACATGAATAGGTCGGGGATAATAATTTCTCAAAGGTGGCCTAGGGTTGGAAGTACCTATGGCAGTGACAAATTATTATTCTAAGTCATCAGAATCAACCTCAGATCCAGCAATTGAATAATCAACTTCTCCTATAGTTCTAATATTTTTGGGAGAAGACTGAGAGAATTCAACTTTGGGATACTTTTCTCTGAGAGTTTTGATTTGTCCTAATTTAGACATCAATTCCATAAGGAATTCATTGCTCGATTCACTAGGACCTAACTTGAACTTATTATCCAACTTGATAAATGGTTTTACTAAAGGTTGCTCAATTTTTTCAGGAATAGAATAACCGGTAGAAGCAAAGTTAAATCCAGAGGAAGTATTAAAGACATTCTCATTAATTCCCTTGGAAGGTTGCATCTTGCTATAGAAATCAGAAACAATGTCTTTGACACGATAAACAATGTCTTCAATCCTGGTGGTTTGTTCACCTATTGTACTCAAAATGATATTTGAATAATTGGATTGCTCAGCAATTGACTGAATTTCACTTGCAGTAATAAGGTTCGGGTGATTGAACGTACTTATATCAACAATATGTTTTAAAGGAGTAGCTAAAAAATTGGAATTCATATCACCCTTCATGGAAAATTTGTTAAGAGGAGATGAATACTTTTATGTTTTGTATATGAATGCCATATTAACCATTCACGGGTCATCTTTTGAAAAGTATTGACTTGTTTTTGAAAATTGATGTACTCAAAAAATTCAATATTATTTTCTAAACAGTAAGAATAGAACCATCCAAAGAACGAAAAATAGGTTTTATGGGCTTTCAAGGTTTGAAAAAATATATCCCTATAATGGGATTTTTGTTCTTTTGAAAAGTTGAGACATTTATGGTATTGTAAGAAGAATAAAATTCTAAATAAATCTTGTCATAATTAATTTGAAAATCTTCAATGACATGAACACTAGGATCATCATAATCAAAATCATCCAAAGAAGGATCATAAGTATTTCGATTTTGATGTGAAGAAGAGGGGTCTCAGTAGGAGGAGTTTACACTGTATAAGTTGTTTCAGGAACTGAAGAGTTGTTATTTTGGATACCTTGAAAAATGATCTTTGATTCTTTGTATGAAGGAATATAATTCACACTGGGAGGATGTGAATAAAATGTACTAGACTGATATGAATGAAATCTAATACTGTGAATCGATGAACAAGAATGTCTTGCATGTTGATCAGGGTTATTGGAATAAAGAATTTTATAATTTTGAGAAGATGTTTCTGGCTAATACAAAACCGAATTTTGACATCTCCTTCATGAGTTTCAATAGTATGATCAATTTTTGTTTTCTGGGGATTGACTTGATGATGAGCAGCTTTGTTTTCAATCACCCAATCTTCTGGCGGAGTAAGTTCATTGAACTTAAATCGACGGGGTAGCATGACATTGGCTTTATAAGGATTGGATCGGAAAAGGATCACGAATTTGCCTGGATCAGCAATTTGCTTGAAAGCTGGACAAATAGTTGTCATAGCTTTGTAATATATGCGATATATGAGCACCAAATTTTGTGTTTGCGGCCTCATATTGTACCGTTGAGTCTTGATATCCAAAGTTAGCACATCCATTATGTGCGGATCCGATAAAGAAACCGAGAAATTGGGGTAACATTTGAAATACATAGGGCCATTACATAAGCTTGTTTCAACCATGCCAAGAAGAGAGTCATTAAAATTAAGATGACGATCATCCCGTAAAGTAGCCCATATATGTGTATCAAGACCTTCCTTAGTTAAGGAAGTAATACCAATTTGAACAAGTCCAATGTGAACATATCTATATTTTTTCTTATGTTTTTCTAAAGCAAATTTGGAAAATAATTGAAAAGACTGATTGTCTCTTGAAATGTCCATAGTTTGTTCAACAGTTTTGATGTGTGTGTGTGTGTCTATATATATATATATATATATATATATATCAAACATGAACCTATTAATTGAATTCGGGACTTAACGACTCCTACATCTTCCTACCTCTTCTTTCTTGGCTAAACTTGATTAGGTAGCGCTTGAAATTTATTTCGTTTTCAGTTTTTTCTCTAATTTTGTAAACTGGAGAAAGAAAACGCGTTTGACATATAATTTTCATTTTTTTCCCCTTCAATTTTGAAAATCAGTTTTTAAAATAGACTGTTTTTTAAAACTCTTATTTTGGAGTTTTGGGTTTTTAGTTTTGTTTTGAGACCACCACCCTCCCCCCCCCCCTCCCGCCACCGCTGCCGACCACTGCCACCCCCACCACCGTCACCGCAATCACCACCAAAGAAAAAAAAGCGGAATAATCAAACACAAAAAAAAAAAATTCAAATTAAAAATTAGATAATCAAATACCGATTTATTTTTGTCAAAAATAAAAAGTAAACTGATTTTGATTTTTTTAGAAATAAAAAATAAAAAATGAAAGTGATTTCAAAAGACCTCATTAACAAAGTGGGTTAGAGGTGCCACAAACGAGAAAAAATATGATGTTCCTTGTCCTCGCAAGCATTCAAAGAAGGTAGCTTCAATCCACAGATTCGGTGCCCTCAGCGAGTGACAAAGAGAGGATTATTATTAATTTGCAAAAGGAGAAGTCTCTTTGTTCCCACTACTCCATTACTGACTTGATTTCAGAAGCAACAGTATATCACAAGTAAGAAACATTTAACGGCAATACCCCCCCTTATTTCAAGACCATTGGGAACGAGTTCTAAAGAATTTTGGATTGTTTATTCATTTTCAATTATCTCGGATTAACTGATTCATTAGTTAGTCACCGTCATTATACAAATTTGTACGTGTTGCCACCGTATCAAGAACCGAGCTTAGCTCACAATCTGCTTTACGATTTCAGGTATTTTCATTTCTGCCAAACAGGTCCTTACCTATTAGCAGCCTCACTGCTCTCTGTTAATCTGCCCTGTCAACATTCAATCCATATGGTAAGATCACTTTTGCTCGATCTCATTCTGATACCCTACCTACTCTGTGTGTGTGTGTGTGTGTTTTCGGGATTTTTTTTTCACTGCTCCTTTCGTTTTCCAAGGTTCAAACAAGTTTTTTGACCAAATTTAAGAGGTTCCAAAGGTTTTTTTGTACCAATGATTCAATGGAGTTGCAATGGAATTAATTTGTTGATAATTTCCCAGGCAAACACATTGCGGCTGTACTTGACTTGCATACGGAACACTCTTGAGGCTGCCATGTGTCTGCAGGTACGCACCGTTGTCTTGCTTGTGATACTGCAATGTTTTATGGAACGAGCGAAACCGGATCTTATCATTGTGATTTTGTTATTGTTGTCTTAACTCTAATAGTTGCTCATTTTGTTTAATTCTACTTTAGCAAAAAAATGATCGTTAATTACTTTATTTGATTTGATCGGTCGAACGGTGTTAGAGCTGATTTTGAGACCTTAAAGAACAAGCGGTGCATCAAAAATCAAGTGCGAACAAACACCCATCGTCACTGAGTTTTTGTGCTGATGTTTATCTTTAGTTGTGGGGATCCTATCTTTGATTAGACACCTGTTAGATCGTTAACTAGATCGTTGAATGAATGAACTGCAAAAACCTCCGATTCTAGATAAACTAAACAAGAAAACCAACATGAACAGTAAAAAAAACAAAATTTTGTTAAAGATGGGGGGATTACCCCCAAGTTACAATGTTTTGCACCAACCGGTGGTTGGAACCCTATACCTGTAAGCCATGGCGCTTGAAGGTTTCTTTAGGGCTTCTTTGTCCTCTTTGTTTTTAGTCTCTTTTCTCTCTCGCCCTGACTTTTTTTTGAACCTTGATCTTTTCCCACGTAGGATTTGCCTTTTCCTTTTATAGAGGCTTCCTTATCAGGTTGTTTCTCCTAATAAGTCCTCCATTTGGTTTATCCCCCAAAAGAAGATGATTCCACCACGTGACAAGTATCCTTCTTCTGGGTTTGGGCTTTGAACTCTGAAGTAAAGTCCGAAAGGTTTCGAACTTAAGGGTTTGAAACCTCAATGGCCCATCAATTTACGAAGTCCACGTTAGAGTCCAACGTGCGTGAGTTCGAACTTCAGTGAAGTTTTAGACCTCGTTAGGACAGATATGGTACATGTAAACGGTGACTTCAGTTGTTGTTTTCCCCCTAGCTTGACTTGCAAAAAGATACTTATTTTCTGTATGTAGTTATTTGAGTTCAATTCAATGTTTACATGCTCTAGAGATGTTCTAGGCTTTTGTTACAATTTGAGGGTGAGAATCCAATTGAACAGAGTAGAGCTTTTACATCTTACTATACGGATGCTTAGCTATTTTTTATGGTGCACTGTCAAGACAGGCAGTCATAATCAGGTTTCCATTAGTAAAGTAACACAAACCATTTGACCAACTTCTAACAAGCTGAGCCTAGTTTTTGAATTTATTCTGCAGCTTTTAGAGTGCGTTTCACAATAGAAATAGAAGCTGTTTGTTTAACTTAATCCCAAAATGCTGCACATTTGTTGTTGCAACTTATTCTATAATCTAATTGGACTAACGCTAAGCAACTTATTTTTTTATTTGATCAGCAATAATGTGAATTAACAAGGAACACCAAGGGGTGGCACCCATGTACACAAAAATACCTGCTCAGCCAGCTATACAGCATTTGAAGCTGGCCAAAAACTCGAGGTAGGCTTCACTGGAACCAATGGTGGATTCCTCAACCCAGCCATAAAGAATGCAAAAAAGCTGCCTTAATCCTACTTTAGGGCAGCTCCTCTCCTTCAAAAGCTCTCTTATTTCTCTCTTTCCAAACACACCAGAGCAGGCAAGGTGGAATAAACTCCCAGAGCTTCAACCTTCGCCTCCGGTGCTCATAAAGGGGCCAAATCTCTAGGAAATCCATAACCGAAAGAGGCATAACCCAGCTAATACCCACCAAACTGAAACGGATATCCCACAGAGATTTAGCGAGCAGACAGTGCAGAAAAATGTGGAACAACAGACAATAACTGATTGTCTTCTTTACAAAGGAAACACTGGTTGATGTAAATCAGTCCCCTTTTCCTCATTATCACCTGTAAGACTGGTGTTTCTCTACGTTTCATGTGAAAAAGCTCGCTTTAAAAGATGTGGAAGACCTTCACACCGCCTGCCATTGGAACTGTACCTACCCCAAGCAACAACTGTAGGTAATAAGACCTGACTGAAAACAAACCTTCACGATTGCCTTTCCACATCACTTTGTCATCGCCGCGCTGACTAAGATCTAAAGATTAAAGCAAATCGAAAAACTGAGTAACAGAGTCCAATTCCTAATCGAAGAAGTTTCTTCTAAAGCTTGAATTCCAACTAATGACATCCCCAGATTTAGATAAAATATCGCCCACTCTCTTCTTTATTACAAGCCACGCCATACAAAATAGGGAAAGTGTTCTTAAGCTCCTCCTCCCCACACAAATGTCAAGCCAGAACCACACATGGATGCTGTCACCAACTCCAAAGTGAATGTGGTTATGAATAGGAATTAGCCCCATGCAAATCCCGAAGCCACAGACCGCAACCATAAGTTCTCGTAACGATTTTAGAACACCAATATTCTTGGCCCTCCTAAACTTGCCAACCACTAATTTCTTACATAGCGCATTCCTTGCTGACAAAAACCTCCGTAACCATTTACCAAATAGGGCCATATTGAAGAGGCGCCAGTTCTTAATTCACAAACCTCGAAAGCGAATAGGAGAGCAAACAACCTCCGCATTAACCAAGTTAAACTTTTTCTCCTTGGAAGAGCCTTCCCACTGAAAATGTCTTCTAATTTCTCCAACCTCTTTGCTAGGAAAACAGGCATCACAAACAAAGACATGATTTAGGTCCGCAAAATAGAAAGAGTAATTTTAATGGGGTTCACTGACCCCCTTTGGAAGATATTGCTTTTTCCACCCGGCCGATCCATCTCAAAACGTTAAGGGTTCAAACAGCCAATTCCTTGAATGAAGCACCCAAGAGTAAATCCCAAATAGGTAATCGGAAAGCAACCCACTCTATAAACAAGGGAATCAGCAAGAGAGGCAGAGGTTGGAAAGTGACCTACCGAAATAACGTTGCTTTTTCCCGCTGTAGTTTTCAAGCTGGAGCAAGCCTGGAAGCAAAGCAGCACCAATCTAAGGTAACGAAGCTGTGTTGCATTCAGATCGCAAAATAAAATAGTGTCTTCCGCAAACAAATAATGAGACATAACCACACCAGACTCAATATTAACCCCTGCTCGAAAGCCTTTACAAAAACAACCTTCCACAGTGCGACCACCATCACAATCAAGAATAGATACGGAGAGAAACGATCCCCTTGCCGTAAGCCCCTTGAAGTAGGAAAGAAACCGGTTGGAGAGCTATTCACCTGCACTGAAAACTTCGCAGTTGAAAGGCAAAACTGTGACGAAGCCCTCTGTTTTCCCGAAAGCCCATTTTGGTCAACATGAACATCAAAATGTCCCGGTTGACGAGGTCATAAGCCTTCTCCATATCGAACTTCAAAATCTAACCCGGTTCTGCGCTTCTTAATCGGGAGTCAATGCACTCATTGGCAATTAAAACTGAATAAAAAATTTGAGAGTCTGAGATTACTTTCCACAGAACACGTTTGAGACGGATGGAAAGCACCTTAGACACGAGCTTGTACACACCACCCAGATCCACAAGATTAATAGGGCGATAATCTTTGATGTCCTCGGCATCACCTTTCTTTGAAATCAAGGTAATAAACGTGGTGTTTAAATATTTCTCAAATGACCCAAGATCTTAAAACTCATCAAAGAAGGCTAAATGTCTACCTTCACAACTGACCAGCAGTGCTGAAAAAGGGCTACAGAAAAACCATCAGGACAGGTGCTTTGTTGCTGTTCATGGCCTTCAGAGCTGAAACTATTTCCTCGGATATGCTCTCAAGCCATAAACTGTCCACCCAATCCAAGAAATTGCATGCATCCCCTCCAACCTAGGCCTCTCCAGAGCAATGTCCGACAATATGAGAGCTAAAAGTTAGCAAGACCCACCTTAACTTCACTCTCCAAAGACCACTCAAATCTCATCAATCCCGTGGATTTCCCCCCCCCCCCCCCAACTCTGATCTCTTTTGAGACTAACAGCCTCCCCGCATTTGCCTTAAAATAAGCTTAAAGACTGAGCTCCTCTGGGTATAAAGACCTAACCCCTTCTAGACCGTCGAGCTTTTGAACCTCTTAGAAAGCATAAGCTAACTTCAATTCTGCCAAAAACTTCCTTCTTTCATTTTCTTTAGATATTCTTTTAAGAGTTTCAGTTTGCTAGCCAAACAGAAGCTCGGATCGGACTGCCCGTTACAATGTAGCCATTCCACAGATTGCTTACCATCTCTAGTAATCAGTCTCCCTCAACCACATATTATCAAATCTGAACGGAGCCTTACCCCTCCTCAAACCCTCGCAATCCAACAACGAAGGCACATGATCAGACACAACACGCAGCAGGCAAGACTGAATGCAACTCGGAAATTTTTCATCCGAATGAGGTGAAAGCAAGAATCTGTCAATCCTTGAGCAAGAACGGCGTTCCGAACCGCGAAACCTAGTAAATTTACCATCCTCAAGAGGGAGATCTACAAGACTGTGGTCGCCAATAAAGTAGTTAAACTCAAGCATCTCTGTTGAAAATGCCGAGAATTCCACTCTTCCGCAAGGGAATCTGATCATGTTAAAGTCGCCACTAATGCAGCATCGCTCACCCATCTCTGATGAACAAAAGAGAGTTCACCCCTCAAATCCTTATAACCTTCAGCGTCGCCTGGGCCATAGATGCCTGAAAAGATCCATGTACAATCCTCGTCCACCATCTTCAAAAGATGAGAAATAGAATGGGAATCTCTGATCACATCAAGTTTTGAGAAAAGATGTTTATCCCACATTACCAAAATACCTCCCACTGCACCATTAACATCTAACGACACCCTTTCTAACAACTCTGTCGTTCATATTTTCCATCTTCATTTCCCGAATACACACCAAACTTGGCCTTCACCTGTTCAAAGACCTTTTGACCTTCATCTGTTTAATTGGATGGTTGACGTTCAAAGATAACAATTGTGGCTTCATAGAGAATCAGATTTGCAGCAAAGCCCTCCTCTCTTCCCCTCCAATGACCCTCTCACCCACTTTTCTGCTTTCATCTAAGTGGACTAGTTCTTTTTTTCTTTGTTGGGAAGTAGAGTTGCTAGGAACTGAATTGTTTTCCAGTATATAGAATATAAATCGTGCCGGTACCGTTTTGTCTTGATGTTGCTGCATTAAAATACTAGAGCCTCAGCTGGAAAGGTCAGAAGATAGGAATGCATGGGATTTGAGGTAGCCAGCTGAAGAAGGCATTTAGTTTCTTATAGCATTATGTATAAGTTTGGATTATTGATTGAGTGATACTTTGCGGTGATATATCTGCAAGTGAGTTAGCTCTTTCGAGCTTCCCTTTTTTAGCCCATTCTCTTGGAAATATTACGTACTGAAAGGCATAACCTTGTGTCTATCAGGAAAACCTAATATGTGGAACAGCGAAACCAAATATGTCACACAGTGAAATGACTTCTTAACTTTTTCTCGTGTCATAACAGTTACTCAGTATAATGTTTCTAATTTTAAGAGTTTGTATTATATAATTTTTACATACTTCATAATTAAGATCATATTCTTAAGTTTTCTTAGTGAACACCTGTTAAGTGAAGATGCTCGGTTTTTATATGCATTCTGGGTGGTGCTCAAACTTTAACTCCAGAAGTTCTTATTAATATCTTGCAGTAACTTTTTACATATACTTAGCAATGAAGTTATATGGACCAGGCCAAAAAGTATGAATTTCACTTAGTTGGTGTCTGATGTGAACAATCTAAGTTTAGGAGAATCTCACTACTTGCACAGTCGCAGGAAACTTGTCCTAGTTGTAGAATCTCATAGAAGTTGTTTATCTTTTTTAGCAAAAAGGTTAAACTCCCTGTTCAGTTTTATACCCTTCTCCACTTGCAGTAATAATGAATAGAAGGATATTTCTAGGACTTTGGTGCCATGGTCATGGATTGTCCTTCTTTAGTTTTGGTGTTGCTGTTCAGGAGACCTATGAAGCTTTTAAGACTAGGTTATGCAAAGCTGGTTGGTCGGCATTGTTAGTCATGCAAACAGATGCTACTGTTCCGTTTCAGCCAATTATTTCCATAACGTGTAAATGATTTCTTTATCTGTAGAGGTGTAATAAATCCTTTTCAACTACTTAATTATTCAAAGCCTTTTGCTCAGCAATATGGTCATGTCAAAATTTGCAAGCCAGGAAAACGCGTGTCTTTTTGTTTCAGCCGATTACTTTCAGTGATCGAAATAGACTTTATGTTTCATGAGCTGCTTGCAAAGTGCACATAAAAACCGAGCATTTTCAATATCTTTAGAGGTGTAGTAAATCCTTTTGGAATACTTAATTATCCAAAGGAGGTTGCTCATCAATATGATCATGTCAAAATTTGCAAGCCAGGAAAACACGTGTCTTTTTGTTTCAGCCAGTTACTTTCATAAGTAATGGAAATCGACCTTATGTTTCCATGTGCTGCTTGCAGAATTTCCCTTGTCAAGAAGTTGAACGACATAACAAGCCAGAAGTTGAACTGAAGTACGTGTCCTGTTCTAGTCAGATTTCTATCATTTTTACTTTGTTTGGTACTTTAGTTATCTTTCCTGACAAGCGTAGAACTTATTGCATAAATTTGCGACTGGGTAATTATAGCAGATCACCTGGTTTTCGATTTTTGATCCTGGTCTTTTGACTTGTAATTACCATGTGAAGGCTATAGTTTAATCTCTTTCCCTTGTAAAACCTGGAATTGTTGTGAGAACCTCTGGCGATTGTTGAACTGGTGCCAACTAGGATTTATAGATCACTTTGTAATCAATGTTGAGAGCATCAGTTACGCCATTTTGATGGTTTATTCTGCAATGCCAATTGCACATTCTAAATAGAGACAGCATATTAGAATGGAAGTGCCAAGTTAAGCATTTTGTTTAAGACTATTCTCTGCTAAAGAGACCAGATATTGCTTTTAAGGTCATAGGGTACTTTACCTCATGTGAGTTGGCAAGAATAGGGTCGCATGTGGCTTTTGGGTATGAAATCCTGCCTGTAGGCACAGGTTATGTGCAATTATCGAGCATACAAAGATAGCCAAAAAGACAATTTCCAACTTTCCTGTATTAACATGGCTGTGCTATTAAGAAGAATTTATCTTAATCTTTCTTTATTAGAACTTGAGATTGACACTCAGAGAATATAAATATGCAAGTGTTGGCCTCTAAATTGGCAACCATTATGTAATTTAATACGGAGAAACCTTACCCTTTCGAAGGCAGTGGCAATCAGAGTGAGCTTCATATTCGTTTTCTAGAAAACCTCTATAACCTGTTAAATGCATAGTTATAAGTACCGTAACGTAGTGCATACCGGTTTTCTTTGTGAAATAGTATGTACAGCTACCGTCTCGAATTTTTCATCAACTACATACATGTCATATCCATTAATTAGCGAACAAAAGGTATATACATATATTTCCTCCCTCACAGCTCCTCTAGATTAAACTGTTTGTTCTTGTATAACTTGAATTACTGCCTTTCTCAACTAAGTTGTTTGTTCTCGAATAAGCTATTTGTTCCCATACAGTGGCATCAGGAACAAGTAGCTAATTCAATTGAATTACCTCATGTAGAATTACCTCCCTTTTCAACTATCTCATTACGGAACACATATAAAAGAATAAGCTATTTGTTCATGAATAACGTCTTTGAGTTCAAGAGTAAGCTGTTTTTGTGTGTGTGTGTTTGTAAAGCAGCACATCATGTATATGAAGGAACCTGATGAAAGCTTCCAGCTATGAAGTGAATCAAAGCCAAGAGAAAAAGTGAAAGCAAACTGAAATCTACGATCAAGATAGAAAACTTACCAGGAAGATTTTGCAAATTGTAATGAACATTTTAAGGAAGAGGCTACAGAGCCTTTGATCGATGTAATGGAACCTACGGTCTTTTTTATTTAGTCTTTATGTGGTCAATTTACTAAATTTCCTAAAAATTTGTAACTTTTACATTTTTTAAGGAACCGGTACAAAACACAATATCTCGGTCAGTATGTAGTTCTCGGCCATCTAATACTGGTCGGTACAACCGGTACAGAGCGGTATTTTGACTGTTACGAAATGTAAAGGGATACCGTAGCGGTAGAAGGCAAAAGTGGTATGTATCGGTAGAAGGCAAAAGTGGTATGTATGTCTGGTACGGCCGGTTTCGGTACGATATTGATAACTGCAGTCAAATGAACAAACAAATTCTACTAATTGATTTCCAGATTCTTGACCTGATTCGATAAGCAGAGCTAATTCTACCCCTTCTTTGCCTCTACCTCTTTTCTAGACTCTCAGGATTGAATCGACTATTTTGATTCTTTCTAGATGTGTAGCCTTTTCCTTCTAGTTTTATGATTTTCTTACCTTAAAATCCTTGACCTTTGTCTACGTACTTCCTTTAGTATATAATTATTCCGTTTACAATTTGTTAAAGAGGTAATCCTAGTCATGAGGCAGTTCTTCTCGATCATATTGTCCTCGTTCATCTTTGAAACGCAACCGTCTTTGAATTTAAATTGGGTAGATTCATTTGAATTTGCAGCATATCGTCCTCGTGATCTTTTAGCATTGTCTCCATGTCTACAACCATTTAGGATATTTCATCGGGTAGCATTACTAATTTTATTTCTCTAATTTTCAGGACCAGCCCAGAACTTCTGCTTAATCCTGTAAGAACCGTGTTTTGCATTTAGTTAGTGCTATGTTAACGGTCTTTGACGATAGAAACTGAGGGCCGACGATAACGCATTTGTGCAATTTCCATTCTATAGATCCTTTTCTGCAGTGTTGTTGATCTGCTGGAAAGTTTTGATCATGTCCAAATAAATGATCTTTATCATGATATGGTCCACATATAAACTTTCCGCTACATATTTTTGTAACCAGAGAGGATGGAATAAGACATGGATTTGGCAGAAGAAAAGATAATGATTTTACTTCCTAGTGAACAAAGAATGTGAGGATAGAATTCATGTATCCAAACACAAGCCTGTTTGATGCGAACTTCGCATACGTCTAAATGAATAACAGCAGTAACTAAACGCCTTCTTGCACAAGTACGCTAAATAGCTATGAGATACTTTACAAGTTGCACAGCTGTCACTCTACTATGGGATAATGAACTCCGTTAAAAGTTGGATGGTCTAGCATCAAATCTCCAGGTTGCGTTAGTTTGGGTCTGCTGCCAGGTGGCATACGCATTCTCTTTATGTCTCAGTAATGTGGTTCATTTTCGTTAGAGATACACTTGTCAGTTGTCACTTACTGATAAACTTATCCGGAATCGACTGCTTGGATACATTAGAAGATCCAGTATCTTAGTCGCCATGTACTCTTTCTAGCTTGTTTGCTTCATTCAATTTCTGTCAGAAGTGGATCATCGTCATGTTGGCATCGGTAATACAGTGGAACGCTTGAAAGACAGTTATATTGTTAATGCATGTGGTCACCTTGTGAGTGACACAATTAGGATGACGCAGTTCAAGATTGCTGCCCTCCTTTGCCTCCCTTTCCTGTTATAAGATTTCCAAGGTTGTTATGATGAAGCCTTGTATCAGTTACCTTTCAAGTTCAAAACTAGCTTAAAGAGTCAGCAAGTGTAACCAAAATTACCGAGTTATAAATGTATGCTTGTGGGTTTGCACATGTGTCTACGTGTGTGTTTTTGTGGTGGTACTATTTACATACCCCTCTCTTAAACTATGGCTCTGTTACCAAAGTTGACCACGGCAGTGAATATTAGTTGAATTAAAAAACAGCATGCCTTTTCACCATCTCTCAGTTTTTGCCAACCTCCCTGCTCTCCATCTTTGTCCCTTTGTTCCTCCAATCACATCAGATGCACGCCACCACCACAGGATTTCATCCGCTTATTCTCTAGAATCCCACTGTCCACTGTCCACTGTCCGTCCACTTAGCTGCCATGCTAAAGTCCATCAAATCCTCCCAACTTCACAACCATCATCACTCCACATAACCCAGATAAGGAAAACACATTTGTCGGAGCTTGTTTAAACTTCAGAGAAAAAACCCCATGTGGTGATGGCTAAAAGATTGCACTTTGAAGTTTGTTGAAGGTGCGGTTCAACCTTCAGTGGTGGTCCGAGATCGGCAACATAAATTGGTGTGGGGAAAGGTTGTGAGGAGCTGTGGCAATGGGCGGTCTTGATTTTGCGCCGAGATGCTGGTACTGCAATGGTGGATTATTTCGGTGACGGTCTTGGTGTGGAAAGGCCACGTATTCTGGTCATTGGGGAGTAGAAGACTGCATGGGCCAGAGAACTCATCTCCTCTTGGTCATGTCAATATAGTTTACTATTAAATCAACCGTCACCATGGTTGTCCACAAAACCACTTAGTCAGAGTCGATCGCCCAGGAGAGAGACATCAAGGTGTAGTCTCATGAAGAGAGCTTTTTGACTAAAAGTGTCATTTAGGCAACAAAATGGAGGAATATGTTGCCTTTCAGAGACAGAAGCTCGAAAAACCCTAGCCCTCCTTAACTTCATCGTCCTCCCTCGATCTTCCCTTCTTTTCACTCTGTTTTTTTTTTAATATTCTGCCTGGGTTTTTCGTGGGTGGCCTCTCTTTGAGAGAGGCTACACCCGACCCTAGTTTAGGGTCTTCGTTTCTTGGTCTCTTTCTGCCCTTGCCGGTGCTTTTTGATTGGTCATTCTGCTTCTCATTTTGTCTCAGCTAATACCAAGCTGTCTCTTGCCATCAGTGCATTTGGTAATCGGGGTCTTCATCCGCAATTCTTTATGTTGGTGGATTCCTTGGGGGTTCCAGGCTGCCGGCTATGTTGCGTGCGGATCTTCTTTCCCCATAACTTGTGTGTATTGGATGGGTTGCCCCCCTTAGCACTCTCTTGATGGAATCGCTTCACCTATCGGTGTGGTTTCAGTAAAACAAAATATGGATTTTGCCAGCACATGATAAGAGAAAACAATTTATTACTACTTTGATTTGATTCCTCTATATGATTAGTAGGTGCATCCAACACGTAGGCATTAGATACAAAAAAGAACCCTCAGATCATGTCAGTAACTGTGACAACCGGATGCCCAGTCAACTAGACAAACCCTCCCCAGCCTCCAACCCCCAACCCCCAACCCCCAACCCCCAACCCCATCCCTCCTCTTCTTCTTTTTGCAGGAGAGTATATTCGTAAGTGCTGCCATCGACTGCTTAGCTAGCACACACAGTCGGAAATGAGACTTACAAATAATGGAGATATATTCGCAATTTCTCATTGAACTTGGTATCTTGAATAGCTATTTGCTTCAGATAATATTCCACAAGAACTACCTTACAAATTTCCAATCTTGTTATATGTACTTTATTTTATCTCTGAGAGAAGGAAAATATTTTTAGAAACTGCGCCAACTGGCCCTTTCTTTAAGCTGGCAGCTTGACTCTATGGTTTGATGCCTTAGTACAAAGATGTTTGCTTGTGTTGTTTTGACCCTATCTTTTTCTCCCGATGTTATAATTTCCTATAATACCTGATTTTCTTTATTTAATTTAAACCGTTTTCTTTTTCTTTCCGATTTCTGAAAGCAAACTAGTGGAACACTTGACCAATGAATGCTAGTGCATCGTGTTTCTTGGTAAATATAGGTGTTTGAAATATATGTAAATGTTTGATGCTGTCTACTGATGCATTTCAATTTTGCGTACTCCTCATCTCAGGTTTTGATATGTCGAAATGAGGCTGAAAAGTGCTTGATAGAAACATCTATTAATTCACTGCGTATAAGCCTCAAGGTACACTCATTGACAGCTGTTTCTTATGAATAATAAATGCCTGAATCGATGTATGATTTCCTTTGCATTCTCTTATACATGTCCTGTTCTCATTTTATAGGTTAAGCAGGCAGATGAACTTGAAAACATACTAACAAAAAAATTTCTTAGATTTTTGTCAATGAGGGCAGAAGCGTTTGAGGTATTGAGAAGAAAGCCAGTACAGGTACGAATTATCTCATTGGAATGAGCTGATGCTAGATTGTTTTCCGCAAGTCGTGTTGCTTTTACCAATTTTCCCATTGTAATGAGCTGATGCTAGATAGTTTTCTGCAAGTCGCGTCACTTATAGAGAAATATCTGCATATAAATGAAGAGTTTTGTGATTGTAGGCTGATAGTGAAGTTAAGAACATCTTGGGTACATACAAGCGCTTTGTTGTGCATGATAATGCCATGTAATATGCCGGCTTAAAGTTTTAAGGTTTCAATTCATAATATCATTGCTGTTAGCGGGTTTCACATATGAGATTTACAATCAATCATCATATCACAATTTTGCTGGTTCATGTTTCAGGGTTATGACATTAGCTTTTTGATAACCAACTATCATTGTGAAGAGATGCAGAAGCACAAGCTTATAGACTTCATTGTGCAGTTCATGGAGGTGAGGTTTTGATTGCATCTTAAAGTCTTGGCATGTTATACTTGTCTTTGGGTTATTATACTTGATTTTTGCATTAAGCAAAAAACGTCAAATTATGAACATATAATTTAATCGGTGAGGATACCATGTATATGTCTCATGTAATAGAAAGATTATAAATTCTAGCTGATGGTAGTTTTTCGTTACTTCTGAACGCTGTGTATCAAAATTTTTATGGACAATCAGGTCCATGTGACCAACGGGAAAGGATACTCTGATAACAGTTAGTACCAGATAAATTGAAGTTGAATTGATTGTAACTTTCTATTGTCACTTGAGAACCCGGGAGTGACGTAAGAGTTAAGTTGCTTGTAGAATTAGTAAACACTGGAAATAAGGAAGGAAGAAAGCTAGCCAGAAGTATACCACTTTTTCTTCTGAAAGGTCTTGGCTTCTTGCTTTAAGGAGCTCTTTCTTTCTGGAATGATGTTGATATTGTGGAAAGTTTTTTCAAAGCCTTTGGAAAATAGAATTTTAAGCTAAAAGCTAGTTACATGGACTGGGTACAGCCTGAGTCGGATACGTGTCCAAGTGTCGGATTTGTCTAATTTTAAAA
Source organism: Escallonia rubra (assembly GCA_033065855.1). Classification (NCBI taxonomy): domain Eukaryota; kingdom Viridiplantae; phylum Streptophyta; class Magnoliopsida; order Escalloniales; family Escalloniaceae; genus Escallonia; species Escallonia rubra. Next base: position 505,537 of record JAVXUO010000333.1, on the reverse strand, counting down.
ACCTGAGACATGGGGACACGGCTAAATATTCCTATATCTTGGTACTTTTTAATTATTCCTTAGTTAATATGGTGTTTTATGTGGCGTACATTGTCTTACTTTGAAACTTATATCATCTCTAAGCTATAACGAACTAGAAGAAAAACTATAAGATAGTGTTCCTAGTGGCATATCTTACTTATGAGATGTGTCGGACACATAGCCTATAACCATATCCAAATGTCGAGTGTCCGACATGGGTACTTTATGCATTTTGAAGAGTTCATGTAACATAGGCTAAAAGGTATTTACGAAACCTTGGAGCACTGAATCTACCTGTAGGGGAAATAACATCCACAGGAATACGCAGTCATCGGGAGGGTCCAACATGGGCTTTTACAGCCAGCATGGGATTCGATATTAAACATTAGTGATTTTTTAAAGTACATGGGCTATAAATGAAATAAGTAGCTTTATTCCCCGTTATCGACGTGCTTCTTGTTTGGGAGAAGCAATTTACGTGCTCAACACTTGTTTATTGTGTTCTAGTCCTTAGACAACTTTTGTAACTTCTCTTGTTCGAAAGCCAATCCTGGGTATAGGTTCTTTCCTTTTCTTAGCAGTTCCTTATAGAGCCTTGTAGGCACCAAACTGATGATAGAGCTTTAGATTTGGGCTTCTCACGCACTTTAGCTGGATTTCTGCACATTCAAGACTTTAAGGGTCATTTATATTTGATAAACAATAAAGTAAACAAGTATTCTATTTGGCTTTATAAACAACTAATTAAGATAGTTATTTTGTCTTGTAACTTTTTCCCTGAAATTGCAGGATATTGATAAAGAAATAAGCGAATTGAAATTGTCAGTGAACACGCGTGGGAGGCTCGTCGCTACGGAGTTTTTGAAGCAATTCATCTGATACTTGTAAAACCATAAGTAGTGCTACCGTGTGGTCCCTTTGGGACTTTCTTGTTTTAGTTGGTCTTCAGGTAATTTGTCCCGAGAAGCAAAAAAAGAGGAAGAATTGTTGTTATTCATAATTAACTAAATTGTTGTTCAAAAGCATGAAGATAACTAAGAGAGCCGGCCCTAAAAAGTCTTGCGGCACCTCCCTTCGTTGCCTGAGTGCATGTAAGTGCTTGTGGGGTAGCTGCCGGTCTCCGGCCTGATTACTTAATGTAGATCTAGAGCTGTCATCAGGGTTTGGGGTAACACCGGTTGGTCTCTTTTTGTTTAGAGAAGTTGGGTTCGGCCTCTAGAATTCTTCTCCGGGGGGGGGGGGGGGGGTTGGGTCTTCTTGGCTGGCTCTGATGGAGCCTGGTTGGGTGCCTACCCCGTTCATTATAGATTTATTTTGTCGCTTTTTTGGAGCAGTGTTTGGTTTCAGAAGCAGGGGAGGATAGCTTGTTTTGGGTTTTCAATGGAGTGGCCACAGTAGGGTGGTGGTTTAGCGTTTGATTGTGCGCCCTCTGCTGGGTGGTGGGTTCGCAGAGACAATCGTGCGACCTTTAGTGCTTTGTTTGTTCATCCCAGTTTTATGTATTTTGTGTGGTTGTTTTTACTTTTTTTGGCTTTCTTGTTTGTTGCTTAGGGTTTGTATGGGTAGGTGGTTAGGTCTTTGTTGGGGCAGGTAGATTCTAGGGTGTCTGGGCCTTTTATTTGATTTCCTTGCAGATTCTTCAGAGGGCGAGAGTGATGCTTGCAAATGATCTTGCTCTCTTAATGGTTGTGTTACTAACACGACGGTGAGGCTGTTCACTGTCCCGTGTGGCATTCCTAGCTAATGTGGGAAAGTTACTTTTTGTTGTTGTTGTTGGTCAAATAGATATTTCATTAATTAAAACACATAAGTACAACCTAAAAGTACAAACTAATGTTTGGCATTGGACACAGAGTACAAAAAGTACTAGAAAAAGAGTACAAATAACAACAAATAACAACAAATGCTTTACCCTGGAGTTTGAATTGGCCAACATGGCCTTGGAGGAAAGCAGAATCGATAAATATTACCACTGTTAGATTTTGAAAATCTAGATCAAGTGGTAAGAGGCTGGAGGAGATGCCGTGGGGCATTAAATTCATGAGACGCATAAAGTTGCAGTTTATATTACTGCCGCGGTCAACATAGGAACCAAAGGAGGTGGAGCAGGTTTGGAGAACATGACAGATATGAACAAACCTGTTAGATCTGAGGATAGCGAGTGGGAGGGAGTAATTTTGTGGGCGAAGGACTTCCAATCTGTGGGTGGAGGAGGGTGGCGGCGGATGGAGGCAGAAATGGGGTGCCAAGTTAGGAGGAACGAAAATTGTGAAATACGGCACCAAAAGGAGACGGAGGAAGAGGAGTAGCATTGATAGGGCCTTGCCTTCCAACCTTACAACCATGGGAGCTGGGAGGGGAAGGGGCGACAGCGGGGTCTGTGGAGGAGAGGCTTTACGGAGGGGAGGCTTTACGGAGGAGGGGAGGCGGAAATTCCAAATGGGAAAGTTACTTTTTTGTGTCATTATAATATGCCTTTACTGAATGAATACTTAAACTTTATTTAAAAATTAAATAAATTGCAAAAATACCCCTGCTGTTACAAAATTTGCAACGACCCCTGTGAGGAGGATGACGTGGAGGCGAGGGAGGCTTCGATGGCTTCTTGGAGCTGGAGCTGGAAGGCGAAGCCGAGGTCGGACTCGGCCGAGTAAAGGGGTGGCCTGGGCTTGAATGTTTGCTTTGTTCTTTGTTCCCCCTTCCCTTCTTCTCCCTTTCCCTACTTTCCCGTTGTAGGCAGAACACTGGTCGCCGGTGAGGGTCGAGGAAACAGCTGTCGTCGATTTCCGTAACACCGGTCGATCGATTTACGTAACACCGGTCGCCATCGTCGATTTCCGTAACATTGGTCGATCACAGGTGTTACGGAAATCATCATTCTGTTAGACAGGTAGGGGAAGACACGGAATACGAGGGTAATTTAGACATTTTCTTCATTCTGTTACGAAAATCGTCTACTGCAACGCTTTTGCGATCACATGTGTCTTTTTGCAATTTTTGTAACAGCAGGGGTATTTTTGCAATGACCCCAAACCACAGGGGTATTTTACGCAATTATTCCAATAAAAAATCCATGAAAATAGCTACTCTCCCGAAGGATATATGTAGGAATTCACTAGTATTGATCCCATCACACAGGAGCAATAATTGCTAAAAGCTCATACTTATGTATCGAATAATAATAATAAATAAGTAGTAATAGTAATAATAATGTTGGTCCACCTTTTTTATGAGTTTTCTATCATTAATAATCCATCTGTTGAGGCCTGTATTAATAAAACTAAGAAGAGTATAAAATGATATACAATATAAGGGGAATATATATATATATATATATATATATATATATATATATATATTCACAAATAGGTATATACATGTACGTGTGTGTATGTGTGTGTGTGGCTTACAATGAAATAAAAGGGGGGAGAGATTAAGTTTGTTAAGTTGTGAAAAAATACATGACCTGTTTAGAAAAAAGTTTCAACTTTCAAGATGTGCTTGCTTTTCTTCTTGTTATTCCCTTTCCTACTTAAGAAAAAAAGTAAAAGAAAATGGTGGCGTGTCCATTTAGACATCGGTAGTGCTAGTATGACCTGGAAAAATCTCAATTATCCAGCCATTTTACGTGTCAAGTGGTTCCTTTTACATACTGTGACACCCCTTTTGTCTCTAATGTTAAGAGAAGGAGACTCCCGTGCGTGCCTATTGTAGCCTGTGATCCCGTAGGAGTGTTTAGGGCAGTCCTTGATAGCCTTAGCCTAGAAATCGCCCGTTCTAAAAAGGTAAAAAAGGTCTCTGTTACTTCGAGACAATCCCTTTCATTTTCATTTCTTCTCTGACCTCAATCAGTGCTCTTCGAGGGTTTCGGGTGTTGCCCCTATGCAACCCCTTCACCATCAATGAAAATTCTAAGCTGGAACTGCCGCGGGTTTGGCCAAGCACGCACAGTTCGAGCAGCGACTAAAATGGCTTGCACTCATAAACCTTTTTGTTTCTTTTTACACGAAACCAAAAAATCTTTAGATTTTGTCTCGTCCAAAATTTTCAAATTGGGCTTCACTTCTTGCGCCGGAACGGACCCCGGTGGTTTCCTTGCCACTAAAGGTGGTCTTTGGGTAGGCTAGACGAACGAAGTGTCTGGCACGATCAAATTCACAAATAAAAATATCATTATGATAGAGTTCCAGTCTAGCATTAACCCCCCTTGGATGGCTAGTTTCATTTATGGTCATCCAAACCTCGCTAAGCGGTAGGAAACTTGGATTTATCTCTTGAGTTTACTCACGAATATATCTGCATACCGTTGGTGCTCATTGGGGACTTTAACCAAGTTCTTTGTCCGACTGATAAAACGGGGCCCAATTTTCTTACTATACCCGGACACAAATACCTCTCTAATTTTATGCCACAGCTCGGCCTTATTGACATCAAATGGATTGGACTAGCTCACACTTGGACAAATAACCAAGATGGTCCATTTGGCACTTATGAGCGCCTTGATAGATGTTGTGCAAATTCCTCATGGGTGACTAGTTTCTCCAAAGCCTTTGTCAAGAACTTAGGTATCCAATCATCAGATCATGCTCCCTTACTCTTAGACTCTTCACCACATGATATGTTCATCAGCCGTCCCACTCGGTTTGAAGCAATGTGGCTCAACCATCCACAAGGAATTGAAGTGATTATGGAAGCCTGGCATCAGCAGATAGATGGATCACTGTTATTTCAGGTAATTACTCATGGTAAGGATATGATTAAAGCCTTAAGGTCTTGGAGCAAAAGCAGATTTGGAAATCTTGATAGTCAAATTGCGGAAACTATTCAACAATTAAATCATTTCCAATCTTTAGTTCCGAACCTGGATGCCCAAGCTCTTGAAAAGAAAGAAAGAACTAAATTCGAATGGCTTCTAGAATGCGAAGAGATCTTTTGGGCACAAAAATCGAGGAATAATTGGTTGTGGACAGGAGATCAAAATACAAATTTTTTTCACGCGTCTACCTTAATTCGGAGAAACAAAAATAGAATTCTTACCATTTTTTACGAAGACGGAAGTATGCACACCTCCCATGATGCCATCGGCGGATGCTTCCTACGTCACTTTACCAAGATCTTTTGTCCGCCAAGCCCCTCTTCTCGACAAAACCTCTCGTCCATTAATGCCCTCTCTAAACAGCTCCAACTATCCCAAACCTCGAGTTTAGATCGACCATTCATGACTTCGGAAATCAGATTAGGCATATTCCAAATAAAACCACTAAAAGCTCCGGGACCTGATGGTATCCCCGCTCTTGTCTATAAAAAATGCTGGATGTTCATGGCTCGTCCTATAATAGCTGCCGCCCTATCATTCCTACGATCTGGGTTTATGCTTCGGGAGGTCAACAACTCTTTCATGGTCCTTATCCCCAAATGTGCCCATCCCATAAAACCTACCTGAGGATTACAGACCCATCTCCTTATGCAATACCATATACAAGGTCATCTCCAAGACCATCGCAAATCGGATCAAACCCCGCCTTCTGTCCCTCATATCTGAATTCTAGAATGCTTTTGTCAGGGGTAGGCATATTGGAGATAATGTGCTTTTAGCTCAAGAGATTTCGAACAAGATCAGATTGAACAAAAGAGGGAAACCATACTCGGGGCCATCAAAATGGACATGAGTAAGGCCTATAACCGAGTGGATTGGTCTTTCCTTGAAGCTGTCCTCAGAAAAGTTCATTTTCCCCTGCATCTGATTCGACTCATTATGCAATGTGTGTCGACTACATCCTATCAAGTCCTAGTCAACGGTCTCCCTCTAGAAGATTCTACCCTACTTGTGGCCTCAGGCAATGAGACCCATTGTCACCTTACCTCTTCGTATTATGTGCAGAGGTTCTTTCGGCTTCCCTCACAAAATGCCCAAGCATTGGGCCAAATCTCGGGATTAAAAGCAGGGCGGAACAGTCAATCCTTAAACCACCTTTCCTTTACAGATGATATCATGATTTTCACTAAAGTTTCGGAGAGTACATGCTCAACCCTAAAAACCATTTTAGATTGCTATTGTATGGAATCAGGACATCATATTAATCTTAATAAATCATCGATTACTGTCAGTCCCAACTCAAATGAACACACGGCCCTTTCACTTGCTCGAGGAATAGGCCTACAGTATTCAACTTCCTTTGGTACCTATCAGGGTATCTCTCTTGACATCGTCACCAAATGACGATAGTTTTTCCAAGAGCTCGTAGGGAAAATACAAGCGCGTTGTGTGGGATGGAAATGAGTTCTCTTAAATAAAGCAGGCAGAGCAACCCTTATTTCTTCGGTGCTAATGGCACTCCTAAACTATCACATACAGATCTGTTTATTCCCAAAACTCATCTGCAAAGCTATCAACTCGATTATGTGTAAGTTCTGGTGGGCTGGTGCTGAGGGCTCAACCTCAATACATTGGATTAATTGGAACACCTTATGTGCACTGAAGTTGTATGGTGGTCTCGAATTTAAGGACATATGGCTATCAAATCAAGCTTTGTTAGCCAAAACAAACTGGAGGATAATGTAAGAGCAGGAGAGCTTAATAGCACGCATTCTTAAAAGGAAATACTACTACAGATCCAACTTTCAAAACTGCCCTACGAGAGGTAATTTCTCTTGGGGATGGCGTGGAATGTTAGTAGGCCGCAACTTTATCACTCAGGGTCTTAGATGGCAAGTAGGTAACGGTTCACATATCTCAATTTGGAATGATGATTGGATTCCGAACGAAGATTTAACCCCCCTCGTCTTACCTAACAACAATCATGCTCGGCTGCTCTGGGTTAAAGAACTCATTCATAATCAGGCCTCGAATACCCGATTGATTACTTCTTTATTTCCCCCTGATATCTCGACAAAGATACTCGCTATCCATGTCTCTTCGTACGGAATGAAAGACACTCAAGTGTGGAAAGGAACAAAGCATGGTGAATACTCAGTAGCTTCGGCATATAGACTGCTATGTCACCTCAACAGAGAAAACCGCTATAATAGAGGCCTACAAGCCTTTACACCTCATTTGAACACGAACACTTGGAGGCAAGTTTGGTCGTTACCTTTACCCTCAATTTTTTTTTCCTATGGCAACTTCTATGGGATAGGCTTCCTCTATACCGAAACGTGTTTCGTCTCACAATATCAAACTTCGATCTTTGCCCCGTATGTCTCAGTCATACCGAATCCGTTGATCATTATTCTTCAATTGCCCGGCAGTGAGACCAATTTGGTTTGGAGGAGTAGCAGGTATTCATACCCGAAATGTTGGAAGATCCTTTACGAAATGGCTGATTGCTTGGATTCAAAACCAATCGGGCTGAAAATCTTTACGGGACAAAACCATTCAAATTGTCTCCACCATCCGGTGCATTTGGATTCATAGAAATAATCTCATCTTCAGACAAATCCCATTCCAGCCTTCCACTGTTATTGATGGCATCAAATCGCTCTCGCTGAATATCGGGGAAGCTTTCGCTAAACAAAAGATCCCAAAGAATACTACAAATCGTTTCACTTACACGGATTTGGCTCTCTCAGATCCACGGCTGGCTATTCGCACCCGATGCGAGTGCGACGTGACGAGACCCATGCAGATGATCATTGATATATGTTTTGACAAAAGCACTTATAAAGCGGGATTAGGGATACACTGCCAGACTGAGAATGGGTTTCATTGTGGTTCCGCGGCAATTTCCTTTCTTGCTTCTAATGACTTGACCGCCTTCTCTAAAGGCTTACTAACAGCTTTTTATTGGGCTAAATTGAACAAATTGTTGCACATTAAATTACTGACAAATTCCAATTTTTTTGCTTGATCAGCTATCTGACACAACGGACATCCCTGATACCACCGCTCTGATAATGTACGACTTTTGCTACTTATTATCTGATTTCCACCAGTTTAGTTTTGACAAAGCCACGACGCTTCAACTCAAGGAATCCAGATTACTAGCTGCTTTTGCCTGCCATGCACGTATCAACGTCTTTCAGGACTGGGTGCATGACTTTTTGCCGCAACAAGATCTTTAATTCTTCTGCTTTGTGTGCGTATTCTGTGTATTGTGTATATTTGGTTAGTCTTAACTATTGTATTATAGACTCGGTGGAGTCTAGGATGTAAAACTGCACTATGCCTTCGTATCCACCTCTGGGTGGAAAACACTTATGTTATCTATGCTATTCTGCCTTTTTACCAAAAAAGAAGAAGATGTGAATAAGATATATAGATTTAAAAATAAGAGAGAGAGAGAGAGAGAGAGAGAGAGAGAGAGAGAGAGAGAGAGAGAGAGTTGGCATAATCTTTAGAATATATTTTTTAGTGGCCCGTGTTGACGTGGAAGAGAGAGAAGTAAACTTTAGTTGATTGGTTGAATGACAAATGTCATAATGATAGACATGCCAAATAGGAGAGAAAAACTTACATTCTATATAATGTATATGCTTTCCTTGAGAAGCTCCAAATTTCTTCTTTACGCGTGAACACACTGTTTCCACTTAAAAAGATTTTGCTCATAAGCTGTTTAATTTATCCAGGTCTTTGTATGAGTTTGACTGATTAAAAAAAGAAAAATCCTACTCAAACAAATTCGTATACAAATACACTGATGAACGTAAACCGTCAAGTTTTTTGTGCTCGTAGCTGATTTGTTCAGGTGAGGTAGATGATTCATTAATAGATGGGGATGCCATTCATATTTTTGACCTGATAGGCTAAGTTTTGAGGTATCTCAGCTGCTGTTTGTTGCTATAATTTGTACAAAAACCTTGTAACAAACGAGTGCTTCCTAGTTTTATAGACGAGCATATTACCCGAATAATGTTCGGGAAGCTAAAAGATAGATTAATGGATGTTTGTTTCTAATTAGGTTAAGAATAATATATTTATGCGTTGGCAACAAATACTAGTAAGTGATGGAATCGTGCTAACAAGGTTTATGAAGTAACCTTAATAATTACATATGATTAATTACTGCAAAATTAACAGTAAAACTCTCCATCATATCATATCTTATCATGTCTTATTCTTATGATATGCATTAACATAGAACAAATGAAGTAGTGCACTGGCGGTGGCAGTCATTGGAGGCTCTCTCTTTATACCTATGTCTATAAGAGCAACAATAACATCTCCTTTTGGAGAATGTGAAAAATTGCCTTGATCAAGAAAAATATATCTTATATAGTTTTCTGCATGAAGCTATAACTTTCTCTATCGTATTTAATTAGCTTTTAGACAATGAGATAAATTCACTATTTAGTTATGGTTTTTATCATTTGGAGAATGATTACTGGTTAAGCTTTTTACTCATCAACTTTCCGTAAAAAAAGAAAAAGCTAAATTTATACTTTTTAGTTCTTTATTAAGATAAAACACAAAGATTTGAAGGCTAGCATTACTAAAATATATTTCAATTTTTTAGATGAAGCTACAACTTTTACATAATAACATGCTCAAATTGCTATTTGTTCTCTCTTTCCATCTGTCTCTTCAATTGTAATTTCTTGAATTAATGGTCATAAGTATGACTAAAGAGATGATTATAAGATATTTTATGTGAAAACCAAAAAAACAATCGGAGCAGTGAATAAGATTTTTGAAAAATTAATTGAAAATCTAATCTAAACACAATCATGAATCTCAATCAAACCAAACAATATTTGAATGAAGATGCTAACTGCACAATCTCAAGCAATTTTAGAGTGATAAGTAAAGATATTGAGTTAGAGATACTTGGTAAGGAGATTTAAATGATTCGGCTTGAAGTACCCTCAAGCTTACATCTACCTCTTCAAAGAAGTCCTTTACAAGAGCACTAGAATTCACTAGTAACAATCTTTTTCTGAGTCAAGATCAAAACCCTTACAACACTTGGTAATATCTCCACATCAAGCACAGGCCTTGAATCCACAAAGCTCACCCAAGACTTGACAAACCTAAGCCTTGATCACAATTATTTTACAAAGATCCGTTGTGTACAAAGAAACCCTCTTGAAAGGAAATGAGTACAAATGAAACTCTAGTATAATAGAGATATGAGAGAATTGATGACTTGAACTATGCTCATTCTCAATCAAGAACTTGCTCACATAGATGCTCTCTTTAATGATAAAATCACGAAGATGAAGAGAAAAAATTTTAATTTATGAGCCTTGATTTTTCTCTAATGAATGCAGGCTTAGTGTGGTTTTTATGGTGTATGATGAAATCCCAAATCATTTTTAAAGGTTGGATGTCAAATATGGCCGTTATTGAAAGATTTGGCATGATTTTGGGCACAAACTAGCCGTCATTTTTTGTTCAACGGTCAATGAAGTCGACTGCATTGGGAATGTAGTCGACTGCATTGCCTTACTGCCCATTACTCGACTGCCTTACGAAACCCCCTTTTTACTTTGGTCATAACTTTCTCTAGAAAAATCGGATTTAGGTGTTGTTTTTTGCGTTTGAAATCAAATGAATTTTTTTATCAAAATATGAAAAGATTATTTTGAAAAACATTCTTGATAAAATCTAAGTGAGCTCCAAAGTTCACTTATTTTCAAAAACTACACTTGTGTGAATGGTTATGAACTCACACGCAATGCACAGGGTGTCCTAAGGTCATTTAAGGCCATAGTCATTAATTCAAGCATCAAACCAAGACTAGTTACATAATATTAAAGTTCAATCATAATTGAGAGTAACTTACTCTATGCATTTTTTGTTGCTCTTTGACGTTGGACTCGATGAAATAACATGTCCACTATAGCTTCAAGCTTCAATGACTTTAATCCACATATCCAACTTCTCAAATTGATTTTCATGAGTATGTATGTATATACCTACTAAGAATCCACTCAAAGCACACATATGAAGACATAATCATTGTGTAGTTATCATCAAAGCAATTTGTAAGCCCAGGTTATCCAACCATAGATCTAACATTATGAATAGTTTTTGAACGAAACATTTATACGTGATCAGTAGAATAATACTAAAGAACTTTGAGATAATAACCTTGTCAAAACTTTAAAACTATTGGAGTTTTCCTCTTTTACTTGTTTCTTGTAGAAAAGGAAAGTGAAGTACCCAAGCCATCCTTGAAAAGTAAAAATATGATATCTCAAGAATCAAATAGATAGATAAGTAAGTTATTTAAGTCCATGATATAAATATTAGTAGATGTTTATTTGTAACTAGGTTAAGAAGAATGTATTTATATGTTGGCTGACATATACTAATAATTGTAGTATCATGCTAACAATGATAATGTAGACTACAATATTAATTAAATTAAACATTAAATTCTTCCTCATATCATGTGCAATTCTTATGACATACATTAACATATAACAAATGGAGCTAGGCACTGACGATGAAATGAGGCGCTCTTTTTTTACTTAATGTCTATAAGAGCAACAATGACGTCTTATTTCGAAGAGGGTTGAAAATTGTCATGACCAAGAAAAATATACCTTATTATAGTTTTTAAATGAAAGTGTTACTTTCTCTATAGTATTTTAACTACCTTTCAGAAAAATGAGATATATCCACTCTTTTGCTATGGCCATTATCATCCGCGGATTCATCGTTAGTTAAGCTTCACTCATTCGCTTTCAGGTACAAAAAGAAGAAGAAAAAGATAAGTATATACTTTTGAGTTCTTTACTTCGCAATATTAAAATAAGTTATTGTATGATTTTTGAGACAAAATTACAAGTTTTTGTATAATAGCAAATTCTCATCATTATTTGTTCTCTTTTGGGTTGTAGTTTCTTGAGTTCATGGCCATTAGCCAATAATTATAAAATATATCCACAAATAAGTTTTGAACATAATATGTCACGTGATCTGTAAATAAATACTAAAGAATCTTGACATAATAACCTTGTCAGAGATTTAATACCATCATAATTTCTTTTACTTATTCTATAAAAAAAATGGGATTATATAGCATTATTAAACACTTGATATATTCCGTTAAGAATAAAAAAGTTTTTCCTTTAATTATTTTTATACAAAAAGAAAAAAGATTGTAAAAATTGTTATGCATACGTGATATACTCCGTTAAAAGTACAAAAAGAGAAAAGAATTGTAAAACATTGTTACAAATGTACAATGCAAAGTTTAGCATGAAAGAGTACAATATAAAAATTAGTATTATTGAGATGGAACTTTTTTTTTTTTTTTTGTGGTAATAAGAGAATTGCATTGATATTGGAAGTGGTATAGAGTTTTATAAGAGCATGGCCTTAAGGCCTTACAATATAATAATATCGACTAATACAACAAAAAACAGTAAGCACGATGAGTATCTACGTCGTCCCATCATATAACAGGCCTTATCTGCGTAGGTAGTCAAGCAACCAATCTTGGTAGACAGTTGATCTATCCTGCATGCAAAATAAGCTAGAGTTCGGGCTTCCTTCATAAGTTGAGGAGCTGCCCTATCAATACTATAATGATGGAAGTCATTAACTATATGGCAAAAGTCATAAATAATGGGTGCCAATGTATCTACGATATGCTCAGCCTGACATCTAGTTCAGGAGAAAAGAAAACCTGGTTAGTACTTTAATTTGAAAGAATTTATGTTTCAAAGCCCATGTAGATGCAAGTAGTATGCAGTGTGAGAGGGCTGTGTAATTATTTTGACGAAGAAGCGGAGAAAGTAGCAGATCCACAACGAATGTTATTATTATAGCAAGATAGACCATTCCCAACCCTAAGCCTTGATGAATCAAAACATGCAGATCATGGTAATCTGGTAATCTGAGCGGTAGTGGTAGTTTGCATAGTCTTCTTCAAACATCATTTTGGTATAAATTTGGCCGAGATGGAGGTTTGTTGAGTATAATTAGAGCTACAGAATTTTGGACATGTAACACGTTGTAGGCCGATGTGACGGTAAAGTTACAGTCCTTGGTGAGGCTTCAGACTTGTTGGTCATCAAAATCATGCTTCGTAATATGGATTGCTTTAATTTTTTTCCCAAATAATGAGGAAACATGATTTCAATCTAAATGTGGTCCCAACTGCTGTCCTGGATAAGGTCACTGACAAATTGACGATGATTGTCAGCCTGTGTGGCTGGTGGTTGTGGAAGCCAGGTGCATTGAGGAATCTAGTAGTTGTTCCGTATATTTATCATCCTGTCATTACTAACTTACCACCAAAGCCCTCCATAAGAACCTTCCTGCCTATCAATATGCCTCTCCACGCTCGTGAGAAATTTTCAGTAAAAGGAGAGTTGAGAAAATCATTGAGGGTACGATACTTGCCTCGAAAAACCTGGGCGAGGAGGGTATCAAGGCCAACCCAGATTTTCCATGCACTTTGGCCAGTAACGCTTTGTTGAACAACCTTATATCTTTGAAATCTAATCCCACTATCTCGATTGGGCCACACAAGGCATGCATGTTTATCCGCGAGCATTTTTCTTGCCCAACCACCAGAAATTTCCTAACAAAGAGTCAATTTTATGACAGATATGGACAGGGAAAATGCATACCTGTATATGGTAGATGAGGAGGAAATTTAAAACAAATTTTATAAGTGTGGCCCTTCCTGCTTTATTCAAAAGAAGGCCTTTCCAGGTAGCACATCACTCTCTAATGATGTCAATGAGATACCAGTAGAATTCTTTCTTTTTGGTCAAGATGTCTAGGGTTCCATCTAGATATTTTCCAAACTCGTCGTTCAGAGTAAAACCTAGATGCCAACATATGTGTATGTGAGTGGCCAAGCTAGAGTTTGGATTGAGGATCATAGAAGATTTGCTCAAATTGACTTGCTGGCAAGACTTCTCACAATATCGGTTTAAAATATTCTTGATAGAGACTATATATTGAGTTATGATCTTGGTAAAGATCATAGCATCGTCGGCAAAGAAAAGTGATTGACCAATGGGCTTCATATTCCTACTATGATGCCTGGGTAGTGACCAAGGCTGCTGAAAGTGCTTCCACACATAAAATAAAGAGATAAGGGCATAAGGGATCCCCCTGTTTGAGCCAACAAAGCGGTTGAAACCTTTGTGAGGACCAATATTTCATATGAAACCGTTTAAACACGGAACATAATAAGCTTGGTGAGATGTGAAGGAAACATCATATTCCAAAGGACAGCCTCCAGAAACTTCCAACATACCATGTCATATTCTTTGCTCATGTTCGTTTGAATAACACCTAAGTCGCCTTTGCTTTCTTAGTTAGCCTTATTTTGTTCTTTAATTCTTGGGCAATAAGGATGTTGTCCACAATCTGGTGATTGGAAACAAAAGCATTATGATTAGGAGATATGAGGTCGTTCATGACACTCTTAGTGCTATTTGCCAAAGTTTTTAAGATAATCTTATAGATGGTGTTGCAGAGGCAAATCGGTCAGAAATCACTCGGTGTTCTTGGGTTTTTGCATTTAAGGACAAGCACAATAAAGGCTTTATTAGATACACTGAGCATGTGACCTGATAGTAAAAAGGATAGAGCGGCAGCAGTGGCCGTTTTTCCATAAAGTCCCAGCATTGTTGATAGACAGTCGCTAGGATTCCATCTGGTCCAGGGGCTTTGAGAGGTTTAATTTGGAACAGTGCTAATTTGATTTTCTTAGTAGTAAATGGTCTATTAAGAAAATTACTTTGAATAGTAGGTTACCTTTGAGTAATGCCCTCAACAATGGACATAGGTGCTCAGGATGCGGGTATCACATTTTGAGGGTAGAAGATCTGTTTGAAGTGACTGAGTAGGCATTGCACTATGGCAAGATATGAGTGATTGCAGAAATACGATTCCAATTTCTGTGAATAATTGTAGATGTATGAAAGAATTTATTTTTACGGTCCCCAAGGTGCGACCATTTAATACGGTTCCATGTTTTGAAGTACAAAGCATGCAAAAAAGGGCAAGATGGAACATAAATTTATATGAAAGACATGTGTATTTTTATTTGAAGATATCTAGTGATGCCACCTTATACTTTTCACTTTAAAGTTAGATACTATTTTTACTATCAAAGGTGAGACAACACACATGGGCTCTCTGGCCTCAGGCTCTCTTTCTTTACCTCGAATCAAGACAATTGAGAGAAGATCGACGAAGTTTCTTCCTTTTGTTCCAGATCCGAGAGAAGATAGGTGATGACGTATGACTGACAAGGTGGCGACGACAACGGGTGACTAGTGAACACTCCACCGGCATCTGCTAACATCCATTTGCCGACAATAACGATAAGGACTCCACCGCCAGCCAACCCTGCCTTTTGTAGTTTTGCCATTTTGATAATTATTCGCCCTCATTTCCTAGTTTCTTCACCTCTATCTATGATTACCCTGCATAAATCTATGTTTTTTGTTAATTTTTTCAAGATATTCATGAATCATGCTTGAGTTAAAAGATGCATAGATCTCAAGCTTGTTTGGTTATTTAGCTATATTGGGAGCTTGAAATGAACTGTTGTGTTCCAATTCTTGGGAGCTTGTTTGGTTATTGACACTATTGATTTTCATATATTTCAAATTAGAAATTTGATGTCAGGTTCCAATGTTTGGAAAAGAATCAGTCTTTTCAGTCTTTTAAGGATCATACAACCTCTTTTAGGGTTTAAAGTTTAGGGATTTTAATTAGGGTTTTAAAATTAGGGGTTTTATCATAAAAGAGCATGCAGGACTATTAACATGCAATTTCTAATTAAAGTCTTCAAATTGATGCTTCATTGTTTTTATGTTTGTTAATTATTAGCAATGTGATGTTGTGTTGAGAACTTTAGATTTTGAGATATTGATATTTTATTCCAATTTTTTGTTTTTAGAATGGAAACGTATTTTAAAAGGAAGGAAAAATTGGAAGAATCCTCGCAGTCTAATCAAAATGAGTGTGGAATTCAAGATAGCATTCAACAATTTCTAATTCTAATAGTAACGGACAAGGCTTCTAGTGTGCATTGTGATTTTGACTTTGGGCATTCAAGCAGAGCTTGCAATAAGTTCAACTCCGACGAGCTTATTGTGGATCCTGGGTTGGGTCCGAATATTTTGGAGTATAGAGGATATTCGAGATAAAGTTCGACGAGCATATTGGTCGAAAGGTCCTTGCCAACCTCGTAACCACAATTTTCGATTTAACACAATTCAAGAGTTAATCTCGTCATTTTGTTTCTTCTTGGTTTGACATTCATATGAGTTGGTTGGAGCTTCATATGAGTTGGTTGGAGTATAGTGTAGCAAAAGATGAAGCATATTGCTTGTGTTGCTTCCTGTTCAAAAGTACTCATGGGGAGCAAAGGGGGTGGTGGTACATTTGTCAGCCATGGTTTTAAAGATTGGAGAAAGATGGATAAATTCCAAAAACATGTTGGAGAAGTCAATAGTACACACAACCTTTCTTTAAGCAAGTGTCAAGACTTTGATGACCCGAAGCAAAACATTGAAGTAGTTTTATCTAAGCAAACAGATGAAAGTAAGATTCAATGTCGTAATCGCTTGATTGCATCAATTGATGTCATTCGGTTGCTCTTAAGTTGAGGCTTGTCTTTCCGCAGGTATGATGAATCTAAAGAATCTGAGAATTAGGGAAATTTTCTAGAACTGTTAGAGTTCCTTGCGAATCATAACGAGAATGTTACGCGTTGTCAAATGCCCCTGACAATCTCAAGTTAACATCACCTAATGTCCAGATAAAAATTGTTAGTGCCATTGCCAGAGAAATAAGAGATGCAATTGTTGGAGACATGAAAACCTAATTATTTTCCATTTTAGCTAATGAGTGTCATGATGTCTAAGTCAAATAACAAATGGAAGTTGCCTCGAGATATGGGAACAAAAGAGGACGTGTTATGCCTTATCACTGAAAAATGCAATTGACATTTTGTTTTTAACGCATGAATTGAGCATTTAAAGAGTTTGTGGACAAGGCTATGATGGAGCAAGCAATATGCAAGGTGAATTCAGTGGTTTTAAAACTTTAATTCAAATGGAGATTGAAAGTGCTTATTATATTCATTGCTTTGCTCATCAACTTCAGCTAACTCTTGTAGCCATTGCAAAAAAAATTCTCAGATTCCGTTATTCTTTAATTTGGTTGCTAAACTAGTAAACACCGTGGTAGTCTCATGTAGATGAAGAGACGCTATTTGAGAAAGTGAAGCCATTGGACTTGCTCATGCCCTTGAGAGTGGTGATAGCCCTAGCGGTCTGGGTTTAAATCAAGAAACTAGCATCAAAAGCACATGAGAGACTCGTTGGGGATCACATTATGGTGCATTGTTGAATTTGATTCATATGTTTGCTTCATGGATAGACGTGCTGTAACGCCCCTTTTTCAGAGAGTTAATTACAAATAATCAAAGTTAGAAAAATCCTCTAAATTATCCAAGTGTCACATATATAGGTGTCTTCAAAAAAATTGAAAACATCGATAAATGCCACATCGGCTTACGACAACTACATTGTCCTAAATTATTTCTGCACGAAGTTCCAAAATAGAATGTAAATCAAATTATAACAAATTCCAGTTAAATGTCTCTTACTATCTATCTGACAAAAAATATAAAAGGAAAATCCTTCACTAAAAAGCTTCTTACTTAGCCATGCCTTATGATCTTTTGCACAACTTCGAAGACTGGCTGATAACTTGAAAGTAAGCGGGATGAGCACAAAGCCCAGTAAAGATAATCATACACACTCACCCACATAGTACACAACATGCTATATCGAAAACGGTAACTGGGTGATAAGATACGATACCAAGGTGCATATGCACTAACTTCCAACTCAAAAGTCAAACTAGTAATGAGGTCAAATAGCTTCTACTAGCAGACAATACCATGTCAAAGTAATGAATTTTGATGGACAACTACATTTGTAGTGGGTCAAAAACTTTTAATGTGTTCAAAACCAATAAAAAAATTAAACTCGAAACGCTTCCACTAGTTTCGATAGTAATATTCTATATTCCAAAAAGACTCCAATAAATTTAATGGTACTTTAGATAAGTTCAAAATGTCTTCAAACAGATTAGATACCCAAAATCTTACTAGTACAAAGACGGAGACCAATTCATAAATGTGTCACACGTGCCATCATTTACACGTGAGAAAAGGTTGAAAAATTAAGATCATGATCTCTAGCTCATCCCGCTGAGCTAGCCTACGTTCCAATTCTAGTGGGTAAGTCAGAAATAGATAAGTCACATACACTTTGACATGGCTCACCAGATTATAGAAAATATACCCAATCAATCTAATAAACACCAAGAGTTCAAAGCCGATAGAGTCATTCTGGTTCACATGATTCTATGCAAAATAGTTCTATTCAAGGCTAACTTCAACAAGGAAGTGTAAAAGTTCTAAGAAACTTCAAAACTTGAAAGTTGAATAGGACTCGTTACTGTTTTCATACATCTAAGATCATAAAAAAACTCATCAGAAACGACTAAAATAGAGCAAGTCAAAGCACGCTCATTTGTAGCATCAAAACAACAACTTTTTCACTGACAAATAACTTTCAAACTAAATTTTGAAGAAATTGAAAGATTCTGATAAAACATAAAATTGAAAAGTTATATAGGATCTTTGGATTCCAGAATGTCCAGAATCATTAAAAATCAATGAGAAACGAATAAGAGAGAGTAAATCAAATTTGGCTAACTTGAATTGGTAGAAATATAAGTATAAAAATGTTCATGTCTAATTTTGAAGAGGTAACAGCACAAATGGTCCCTAAACTTTTTCCAGTTCTCACATATAGTCCCTATATTTTAAAAATGGTACGATCAGTCCCAATACTTTTAAAATTTCCCCACTGAAGTCCTTTTCTACACGGCCGTCTGTTTTTAGCCGTTAATGTGACTTTGGTGGGGGTATTTTCGTCCCTTCCCCTTCGCCTCATCCGTTTCCCTCCAAAATTAGCTCTAAAGCACAATGGTGGAAGAAGCAGAGAGGGAGTTGAATATTGGTGAGTAAGATCAAGCGATTAGGTACGAATTAGGGCTTCATTGTTGATCGATTATTGTTTGATTATGGACTTACGTATCAATTAGGGTTTACTTTGGGATAGATGCTGACTGTTTTAGGTATTTTGTTTGATCGCGATTCCATAAGTATCAAAATCGAAGCAAGATAGAAACCGAAGCAACATGACTTGGCAAAAGCGGCAAAGGGGCGTCAATCTCGGCAATGTTGCGTTATACGGTAGGTTGTTCAGACTTTTGATGCTTTATTGCTTTAATCATGCGACATTGTTACTTTGTATTGATATATGGGACATTGTTGCTTTTTAGGTTTTTTGTTCTATACGTATATTCCATTCTTGAATACGAAATAACTTTGAGTGAGTTTCATAAAGTGATGTTGTATGTTGTTGAATTTCTTTCTTATATACCAATTTGAATGTACTTATATACTGATGTAGTTCTATATGGTTTTTTCCATGGAAATTGAATAATGTATATTATATGGTTAGTGTGTTGTCTGTAGTGAATGGGTCTGATTAAGCATATTTTAATTGTTTGTGCAGTGAATGGGTCTGATTATTTTACTCTTGAATTGCACCATGGGGGACACTTTGTGTATGTCCCAATAATGGAATATGTAGGTGGGGTTGTAGACAACTATGACATGTGTCATGTAGATTTATTTTCAGTACAAGAGGTTGTTACAATGGTGGAAGAAGAGAGTTATAAGGGAAAATGTTATTTCCACTATAGAGTACCTGGTATGGCTTTAGATGAGGGGCTGAGAAGGTTAAAGAATGATGCTGATATTAGAGATATGATAGTGTATGTTGGTCCTAATACTGTGATAGAGGTTTACATGGAACTAGGGGAAACATTAGTTGGTGATAATGTTGATGACCTTACATTAGTGGGGATGACAGATGAGAGGGGGTTTTTGGTATCACAGGATGTGATGGATGTAAATGGTAGTCAGTTGGAGGGGCTGTTTGATGGTACTCAAAGTCAAGCTATGGGAAATGAACAAGTTGGCCCTTTGAGGGAAACTGTACGTGAAACTCAGCAAACAGGGAAGCAAACTGGTGTAGATGGTAGGTTAGATGGTAATGAAGGTGGTACTGAAGATGGTGATGAAGATGGTAGGTCAGATAGTTCTGAAGGTGGTACTGAAGATGGTGATGAAGATGACAGTGAAGATGGTAGTCAAGCTGATAGTGAGGCTAATGTAGGATATGGCCACTTTAAGGACAGTGACTATGACTTTAGTGAGGAAGACATACCCAATGATGGAAACAGGGGTTCAACTGTTGAATTGGTTGGTGCTGCACAGAGTGATAGAGGTAAGCAAAAGATGATTGACACAGTTCCTGACCTAGGGGTGATTGAGGCACCAAAAGAGGGAAGGGATGAGCACTATGACTTGTCAGATGAGTTAAGGAGTCTGCCATCTGACTCTGATGAGGAAGCTAGCAGGGTTAGGTATGCACAATTTATGCCTGATAGAGACATGAAAGATCCAGAGTTTCAAGTGGGGATGTTGTTTGCTAGCAGGGAAGAATTAAAGGAGGCAATTAAAGAGTATGCTATAAGGCAGAGGAGAGAGATAGAGTTTGTAAAAAATGACAAGGTTAGGGTGAGGGCAATATGCATTGGAAGTGAGCACTGTAAGTGGACATTATATGGGGCTAAGAGGCAGGGGTCCACAACATGGCAGGTTAAAACATATTTTAAAGACCATGATTGCCCTACCCTTTATTACCACAGGAGGGCCACTTATAAGTGGTTGTCAAAGACTTACATGGAGAGGATTAGGTCAAACCCAAGTCTGCCAATGCCTGCTTTGAAAGATGCTGCCAGAAATGAGTTCACACTTGGTGTAAGCAAACATCAAGCTTACAGGGCTAAAAGGAAGGCATTAGATGAGATCAATGGGAGCCATTTGGAGCAGTACAGAAGAATATGGGATTACTGTAATGAGGTTTGTAGAACCAATCCAGATACTACAATGGTGGTTAAGAAGATAGAGGAGGGTGAAAATCAGTATAGGTTTCAGAGGTTATATGTTTGTCTAGGGGCATGCAAGGCAGGGTTCAAACACTGCAGGCCATTCATTGGATTGGATGGGTATTTTCTGAAGGGTCCTTTCCCCTCACAGTTATTATCTGCTGTTGGGATAGATACAGATAATTGAATGTTCCCAATTGCATATGTAGTAGTGGAGGCAGAGAATAAGAGTTCATGGACATGGTTTATGGGACTGCTTGGGAGGGACATTGGCATTGGGAACCAAAATCAGCATGAATGGACATTCATTTCAGATAGGCAAAAGGTAAATTACAAAAAACCTTATATATTGATAATGATTTTCATGAACTATTAGTGTTATCCAATTCTAATTTGAAAATATGTTTAAATGAAGGGTTTGGTTCCAGCAATGCAAGATGTATTTCCAGATGCTGAGCACAGATTTTGCTTGTTGCACATGTACAAAAATTATAGCAAGTTGTTCAAGGGACAAAAGCTGAAAGATTATATGCAAAATGCAAGCAAATCATCTGTAGTGAGGTACTTTAATAGAATAATGGAGAACATGAAAAAGGATGACTCAGCAGCTTATCAATGGCTAATGAATGTTAGCCCCAAGCACTGGAGCAGGGCTCATTTTTCTACTTTCCCTAAATGTGATAAGCTATTGAATAATTACTGTGAGCAATTCAATAGCTTCATTTTGGAAACTAGGGATAAACCTATTTTGACCATGCTTGAAGGGATTAGAGTTCTTCTAATGAAAAGAATGTACAAGAAAAGAGATGAGGTGAAGAAGCACAATGGGAGGAATACACCTCATATTCAAGAAATAGTTGAGAAGAACAAGGCTAGGTCAAATGAGTGTATTAGCACCTGGAATGGGGGATATGAGTACCAGCTTAGATGTCCCTTTAGTGCTCAGTATGTTGTGAATTTGAGAGAGATGACTTGCACATGTAGAAGATGGGACCTCAGTGGCATCCCTTGCCCTCATGCTATTTCTGCCATATACTCTGATGAGGCAAATGGCAGAAACAAGGGGATGAGACCAGAGGAATGGGTGCATGATTGTTACAAAAGAGAGACTCAGATTAAGATATATGAGAACCTCATCCACCCAATCAATGGTCCAGACCTTTGGGAGTCTAGTGGTAAGCCTGAACTTCTTCCCCCAATTCATCATACTCAACCAGGAAGGCCAAGAAAGGTTAGGAGAAGGGATGAAGATGACCCTAAAGGTGCTACTAAGCTAAGTAGGAAGAGAGTGAGAATGACTTGTGGTAAGTGTGGGAAGTATGGCCACAACCAAAGAACATGCAAGGGACAGGGAAGTGTGCCCCAAAAAGCAACTGCTCTGGCTGAATCAAATGTGAACAATGTACCTACCATAAGTGTTGATGCAAGACAAAGACAAGCAGGGAGGCCAGAGAAGTTACCTGTGAGTATATCTTACAATATGTTAACTTCACATATGTGTTGATGCAACAACAACTTCATATATGTACTTTGGCATCTATAAATAGGTCAGGAAAAATGAAGGAAGAACTCAGGATGCTGATGCAGGTCAAAGGCATGAAGGAAAAACTCAGGATTTATCTGTGAGTTTGTTGTTCTTAGGTCAATGACTGTTACCATGTCCAATTTGTTTACAGTATGGTAACTTCCCTTGTATTTTGGCATCTTTAAACAGGTTAATACACATCAAAGCCCAAGTACTATGAATGTGGATGGCAGTGAAAGAACACAGAAGAAAGATTCCAGGAGGAAGAGCTTGATTGCACAGAAGATGAAAAATGCAAGAGCAACAAGAGCACAGAAGATGGGAGGAAGAAATGATCAAGTAGATACAAATGATGTGGCTGCTCAAGAACAACACAGTGAACATATGCTCAAGGTGACTGGCCAAGAATCTGCAGCATTGAGGAAGGGCATACTTGAGAGGAAAAAGGCAAATGCAAGATTGGCTGTGGGTGCAAGGTGCCAAGATGCTACCTCATCGAAGTCTGCCAGTGCCAGTGTTCCTACTGCTGTTACTCCTACAACCCCTATACCTCTTGCTACTCCTGCTAGGGTAGTGACAAGAAGCCAGGCTGCAACTCCATCCAAATGTGCAAGTTCCAGTGCCACTGTTGTTGATAGCTCTTCTCCTACTAGGGTAGTGACAAGAAGCAAGGCTGCAACTCCAGCCAAGTCTGCCAGTTCCAGAATATGTGTTCTTCATAGCTCTCCTCCTGCTAGGGAAGTGACAAGAAGCAAGGCTGTTACTCCATCCAAGCCTCCCACTGCCAGTGTTCTTGTTACTACTCACTCTCCTACAGCTACTAGGGTGGTGACAAGAAGTCAAGTTGCTACCCCTACTAAGAAAAGGAATCACAAGAATTGATGGTTGTGTTTAGAAAATGAAATGGATATGTTGGTAGTTGAGTGTGATTAGAACTTTATGTTTTCTATTGTGTCTTTATGTAATCACTTGGTACCTTGATTGGTAATCATGAGCTTGATTGGAACTTTAAAAACAGTATGAGTTTTTTTATGTAAGAATTTGGTAGTTTGTTATTGGTAATACAGGTGGTGCCTTTTTTATGTTATTTGATGCTGCATTTGTGTATGTACTGCATTTAACCATGCATTTCACTTCCCATTACATAAAAGTAACTCATTCCAGTCACATTGCATCAAAACAAACTTAGGCATTTGGGTACATTGCATTAACATTAGGCCATAATTTACAATGCCATTTGGGTACACAAACTTAGGCATTTGGGTACATTCCAGTCACATTGCATCAAAACATCTGCTTACATCAGAACAAACTGGAGTCCATAATTTACAATGCCATTTGGGTACACAATAACTAGACTACATGAACACACTTAGGCATTACTTTAGACACCAACACACCAGTGCCATCAGATATGACAAGACCAGGGCCATCCAAAGCTTCTTCTCCCTTTGATTGCACCTTGTAATCTGAGCTTCCATGAGTTTAGTCTTTCGCAAGAGCCCAGGAATTATTTGACATGATCTACGGCACATAGGGGGATCATACCACTCAAAGTATCCACATGAGCCATTCTACAAACAGTTGGTGTGCATTACAGTTAACCCATCTTTAAAGCTACAAATGAAACAAAAAAAATCAATTCATTAAGAACAAAAGAAAGAATATCAAAACATAAGTTTACCCCATTGATCTCGCAAACATAAAACCTCCTTCCTGGATTGAGGTTTGTCCATGAAGTGCGCAACTTTGCACTCACTCCACAAAAGCATCGAGCTTCCATCTTGGTGCAGCTATGGCCACGAGCTGGCTTAGGTCCAGGTTCCAGGGGATGGGTTGTTAGTCAACGAGTGTGGTAGTCAGTTGGAGGGAAAGAAGGCAGCATATAGGGCTAATTTTGGAGGGAAACGGATGAGGCGAAGGGGAAGGGACGAAAATACCCCCACCAAAGTCACATTAACGGCTAAAAACAGACGGCCGTGTAGAAAAGGACTTCAGTGGGGAAATTTTAAAAGTATTGGGACTGATCGTACCATTTTTAAAATATAGGGACTATATGTGAGAACTGGAAAAAGTTTAGGGACCATTTGTGCTGTTACCTCAATTTTGAATATTAATCAGTTATATTTTGGGAAAATCCAAAAATAAAGAGTTCTAGTTGACACTTTGGAGTTTTCAGAAAGTGTAGGAATGCAGAAACCAGACAAAGAACGAAGAAGATACAAACTCTTGAAGTTATCGCAAAATTAGTAATAACAGATCGTGAATCAAAGTTAATAATCAATTTAGCATAACGATAAAGAATGCAATTAGGGTTCTAGAGCACCAATGAACCCCTTTTAAACAATAAATTGATTGAAGAAAGGTTGATACTTAGATTTTAGATGGGATAAATGCATGAGAAAACCCTTACCTCAAAGAAGCGACTTAGATCAATCACAACCATATCATTGAAACTCAAAAGCCTTTTTTTTCTCCTCTGTCTCTCATGTAATATCTCCAGACTTTCACATCTTCCTCATTCTTATATATTTGCTAATGTAGTTCTAATATAACTTAAAGTCCTAATCCAAATCAAAATATGTGTTTAATGTGTAATCTAATTACATATCAAATGTTAAATTTGTCACTAAAAGTACTTCCAAACAATTCTCCAAATCCCATCGTTTAATACACAGTCTTAATACCATTTTAATTGGCACTTATACAAGTATCTTGATAAAAAAAATCCGGGATGTTACATTCTCCCTCACTTAAAATACTTCTGTCCTCAGAATTGAACGTACCGTAGTCGTAAAAAATTTGATAACTCCCAACCTCTATGATATCTCAAAGGTTGTGCATGTACTTAGAATAGTTGCTTACCTTGTTACATGAGTCATTACATTCCTCCTACCTTAAATGAAATTTCAACCTCGAAATAGTTTTGACTTAGTTAGCAAAGGAAACACATTAAACTAAATCGTTCCACTCAAATTCAATCCATCATGATTCCATTGCGCTATACCCAGATAATATACCAAACCATGCCCTTGTACTCTATAGGATCCAAACTTCGAGCTGTAACTTTTATTCCAACCTCTCGCACTAGCACCTAGGTGATCAAAATCTACGCCTATAAAAAGCCAAAAATTGAGTCATATCAATACTCTCTTAACGACACATCGCCGATAACTGAGGTTAACTAATAACTAAGGTTGATAAGTTATTCACACACTTTCTACCCAATGCATTAGTCACTCCATTAGCCTTTCAAATGTGATATAGTAAATCAACTCGTCAACATGAAAATATAAGGTCGTATATATTCTTTGTCCAGAACCATCTTAATGTTACAAACACAGTATTAATGAAAATAGCATGAAATTCATTCTTCCTATCCATATTTTTCCTTACTACCAAGACCACCAGCTCAATGTCTAAGGCCTAAGTAAAACTACAATAATGCAATGTCTATAAAGTTTACCAAATTAATACCATGAGATCACCTAAAAATATAGATTTCTCCCATCTATTTTTACTACTCTAATATAAAACCAATACCGTCAAACAATTGTTGAAGCATACCACTTTGACTTCAATGTCTAAGGCCTTAGTAAAACTGCAATAATGCAATGTCTATGAAGTTCACCAACGAAGCAAAACTTTTAGTCGAATGAAAAAGTGTTTTTAGTCGACTCTATCCTTCAGTGTTTTTAACCTTCTTTTTTTACTAAATTTTTAGTCGACCGTTTTCTCTTTATAGTACTTTTAGTTGAATCAAACTTTTGTTTTAGTCGAATCGTTTTTTGGGCTTTCCCTTCCTAATGGTTCTCTTCCGTTACCAGTATAAAAAAGGGTCATTGAGAGCATTTAATACACTACTTGCGATTTTTTTTCAACACTCTCTAAAAACTCATCTCAAAACACTCTCTCATATTGATATTTTATTCTCATCTATTCTCTATTGAGTGAGTTCATCTTTGAGATAGTTCATTGTAAGCTTCTTGGTTTGGTTCTTGAAACAATATAGATCTTCGCACCTAAGAAGGCTTAGTTTTAGTTTATTCATTGTAACATCTGCTCAAGAAAGAGCTTGTTTGTTGTATTCAAATTGTAAATCTCTTTTCATTTGTAAACTGTTGGAAACCTTGGAAGGGTTTCGGAAATTGTACTGCGGTTTGAGCTAGCACCCGAAGCTAGCTGGTTTAGTGAAAGGCTTGAGTAAGTCTCCCTTGTGTGGAGTGCTCGAGTAAGTCTCCCTTGTGTGGAGTGCTCGAGTAAGTCTCCCTTGTGTGGAGTGCTTGAGGACTGGACGTAGGCTGGTGGGGCCGAACCAGTTTAAATCTCTGTGTTGAATTTATTCTTATTATATCTGTCATTACTTTGTAATCTCGTTTTTAATTTATACTCAAAGTTGTAAAACACCTATTCCACCCCCCCCCCTAGGTGTATTTAGGGACCTACAAGGAGGAGAACATTCTTATTGGTATCTTTTGAATTTATTGAACTGTAAACTTTTGAATATATTAAAATAGTTCATCAATTATTTATTTTGTTATGAATGATTATCTGATCCAGAGGGAGTATATTACATTTTGTTTAGATTAATGTTGTCATCATAAAAAAGTGGAAGATTGTTGACTTTAAAAGTCAAAATTGTTTTATTTTGATGATTCCAAGATTATTGCCTCTATCATTAATTTTAACACTGCTATTAAGAAAAATTTCAGGACCAATCATAATCAAACAAAACATGGAATATTCTTTGATCAAAGATTGGACTTGGACTTGAAAGTGGACATGGACTTGTGCTTGGAAGTGGACATGGACTTGGACGTGGATCTGGACTTGGACTTCATTTTATTTCTCTTTGTTGTAATTAATCTTTTAAACTAAGTCTTTCTTAAAGATCTCCCAGAATATCAAGTAAAGAACAAACCAAGAATTTTTCATCTCAAATGTGTTTTCATTCGAAGGAAAAATGTTTTCATTCGAATTGATCCATCAGTTACTTCTAGTCAAGTATTGAACAATTGTTTTCAGTTGAAGCAAAAAATATCGGTCGAAGCAAAATTTTTCAGTCGAAGCAAAACCTTTCGGTTAAAGCAAAACTTTTCTGTCGAAACAAAGTTTTCATTCGAATGAAAATGAGTTTTCATTCGACTCAATCCTTTAGTGGCTCTAAACTTTCACAGCTCTATCAATTGATTCGAATGAATCCATGATTCATTCGATTGAAATCTTCACAGAGATGTTTTCATTCAAATGATATTATTCTTTCATTCGAATAAATCTTTAAGTGATCCCATTTCAACGATCATATGCTCTTTGAGTATAAAAAGGGACTCCTTGAGCATATATTGCTTACTTTTCCAATCTCTGAAAAATCTCTCTTACTCTTCTAAAAAAGACTCTCTCATCTTATTTCATACTTTCATATACTTTCCTTGAGTGATTTCATATTTTGAGAAATTGAGGAGCAAGCTTCTTGGTCCAGTTCTTGAAAGATTTCAGATCTTCCCACCTAAGAAAGCTTAGCTTTGTAATATTCATTGTAACATCTACTCGTAAAGGAGTGTGCATTGTATCTCAATTGTAATCTATTTTTCACTTGTAATTGTTGGAAACCTTGAAGGGTTTCGGATCTGTACTGCGATTTGAGCTAGCACCCAAAGCTAGCTGATTAGTGAAAGGCTCGAGTAGGTCTCCCTTATGTGGAATGCTCGGGGAATGAACGTATGCTGGTGGGGCCAAACTAGTATAAATCTCTATGTCGATTTATATTTACTGTTTCTGTTATTACATTGTAAATTAAGCTTTAAATTTATGCTCTAAGTTGTAAACACCTATTCACCCCCCCTTCTAGGTGTGTTTAGGGACCTAAACTTATATATAATTACCAGTATTTAAATATTTTATTTTGTGTTACTTTAAAAATATTTTCTTAAAATGACACGTGTTATCATTTTAAATAGGTAGTTATGTAATTAGCCATTGTCATTTTGTAAACTCTTTATATGAACCAAGAAAATCTCCCACTCTGAGAGAGGCGATAAAACCGACAAACCTTTCGTTGCCAAACACCCCTCTCTCTCTTTGTATATATATATATATATATATACACACCCTTCCCCCACAAATCCATGCCCGTTGTCGATTTTTCTAGCGCGTGGTGATATAGTAGAATAGATCATGGTTGAGTTAGGCTATTTGTTTGGGATCATGGTGGCTACGGCGAGCTCGACTGGCGTCGTTGTTGTGACGCATCGCCATCAGTCAGATGCAGTCATCCATGTTTTTTGGCACCGGCAATCGATTCGCGTTTAAAGTAGGATATTGTTGTCAGGGTTCTAGGGTGCTCCTTGGTTGGGTTGTGGTGGACAAAGGGTGCGAGTGTCTTATCCTTGATTCAGTGTCAACGTGTTGGTCTTTGGATGCGGATTCTTTGGTTCTTCCTCTGTCGGGGTTGTGGGTGCAGATCTTCCTTAAGATATAGAAGGATTAGTGAGCCTAGGCAAGGTTTTTCTTCAAGGGTTTATATTCCCCCTTCCCCCTAGTTGATCCTTCTTGCCCTAGAAAGGTTTGTTTGGTTGCGATTGGCCGTGGAAAGTGTCTGCATTTGTTGATTTAGGATGTTTTGGTTAATGAAAAGACGACGGAGTTTGCAATCAGTGGTCGAGTTGAAAAGATGGAGGAAGTTGCAGTATGTGGTCGACGGTGGTCTGACGAGTTATTGGGCTTTCCTCAGCTTGGCTACCATGGCGGCGGATATTCCAACGGGCTATAGCCATAATGAAGCTACCGTCATGGTGGAGATTTCGACGGGCTATAGCCATAATCAAGTATTTCGGCAGGTACTTTCGGATTGGGTATAACCTGTTACTTGGGGCATTCTGGGGCTCTGTAACTACGTAATGGCCAGAGAAGGGGGGATTCCAGCACCGACTTGGGTTCACGAATTTGGGGTGACATTGCAACATGGGACATGTGTCATGTCTACAGAATTGGCGGCGGACAGTGTAGTGTTGTGTTGCTTGTTTTTTATTGGTTGCTTTATTTGGTATTATCTTGTTCTTAGTTAGTATTTATCCTGTTTTTATCTTGTAGTTAGTTGGTTATAGCATATAAACACACACACACACAGATAGTCTTATTTGTTTTGTAGGTTTTCTATGTTTTATTTTATAGTTTGTTATTAATTTTGCCTCTGTTGTTGTAGGCCGTTTTTTAGTGTAATGCCTATTAGATGTGGACGTCATCCGTGAGTCTTTTACTTCCCTATCTGGGCATATTTATAACTCTCTCTATTAATCTTGATATATATTTCTACTCTTAAATAAATAAATAAAGATAAGTAGTTGTGTAACACCAAAAGAGGTGTTACACCAAAATGAATTTTTCCTTTATATAGTACGAGTCAACGTGACGCGTGTGTAAAGATAAAATTAATGATATGAATTTTATTTAAAAAATGAAGTATCACATATAAGTGTTTATTATCACATTCAGTAAATAAGAAGTTATCTGCTATTTATTAAATTTTTTGCGTAATGTTTTGAAAAAAAATTAAAGAATGTCAAGTTTCAACATTCTAGATATGTAGCTATCGTGGCATTCTACAAAAATGAAGTTAGCAATACGATAATTTATAAAAGCAAGCTTGACCTTTACAATACAGTTTGACTATAATTTTTAATGAATTTAAATGACCCCAGGTGGAATAATAAAGTTGCTTGAAATTTGTTAAAGAATTAAGCATGATATGTAAGTGTTTTAAAATGTGAAGAAAAAGCATGTCCTTAAGGTAGTTATGCACTATTAAATACTTTTATTTTGTACTATATTTTAAGAAATTTCTCATTGTCATGGTGCCAAGTGTCACCATTTTAAATAGTTAGTTATGTGACACCAATTAACTAAAA
Source organism: Escallonia rubra (assembly GCA_033065855.1). Lineage (NCBI taxonomy): Eukaryota > Viridiplantae > Streptophyta > Magnoliopsida > Escalloniales > Escalloniaceae > Escallonia > Escallonia rubra. Next base: position 475,125 of record JAVXUO010000333.1, on the reverse strand, counting down.
GGGGTTTTCTCTTTAGATACAAACTATCGTGCACACATACTCATTCATTGTATAACTCATTCAATGACTCTATATGTGACATTTGATACGCGCTTACACACAAGCGCATATATATATATATATATATATCCAATGAAAGACTTATCACTGAAAACATATTAATGACATTTTAGTTATAATATGACATATCCTATTTTTGAAATGCAGTAGAAGAAAGGGTATCCAAAGATAAAAATGTTAGAAATTATAATTCAAAAATGTACAACATAAAATGAATAACCTTTTTTTTTCTCTTTGAGCTCTTCACCAATTGGTCCATTTTCTTTATTCATCTCTCCCAAATTTCACTCTCCTTATTACCAATGCTAATATAAATAGTACATGTCAAATGTCATTAAACACGATAAAAGCAAACCAAAACAAAAGGTACAAAAACACTAAGTCCTAAAAAAATTTCAAAACCCAACTGAAAACACAAGTCCCTTTAATTTACTTAATAACGTAAACTTACACCCATTAACTCTATAAGGGCTAATTTTGAAAAAAAAATGTTATCTCTTTGCATACACCATCACATCAAAATAAAAACGGGACAACCTAATAAATTTTCGGCCTAATCCCAAAACTGTGCCCTCAAGTTTACCTCCAGTACAACTTTAGTACCCAGTTTTGAAGGTATGCCAAAGAAGTACCTAACTTTGAAAAAGTGTACCAAATCAATATCTCAGCTGACGGACGATGGATACCGTTAGAAAGTCAGAGGGGTAGGACTGTCACTATTAAAAAAAGGTGTTTTTATTTAAAAAGTTCAGCTACTGATTTAGTACGGTTTACTTTTCATAGGTACTCCTTTGATACGGTTTACTTTTGCAACTTTTTCTTTTCACAGTTGAACAATGTGGCACTATCTTAACCGTTTGTTTATTTTTTCTTCCTTAATTAATCATTAAAAACCATCTATCTCCCTCTCCCTCTAAGCCACAGTCTCCCTGTCATCTTGGAGCCACTGCCATAATCATTTGTCATCCTCATCGTCCACACCAGAGACACATCACCATCACCACCGGTCATGCCACTGCCACCACTCACATTAATGACCCCTCACCACCGATCTGACCACTGCCACCTCCCACACCACTGAACGCACCACAATCACCACCGATCTAGCGACCGCCATTACCTACCGACTTGTTTACCACTATCGTCCCTGACCGCTAGTGTCCAAATCAATCTCCAATCACCGCCGACGCTCACATCCACGACCCAAGACCAACTGTCACCGGTGCACCCAGTAGTGGCCACACACGGTGTTGGGTTTATGACGGCCGCGTTGGGTTTGTGATCACGATGGTGACACACGATGGTCGGTGACGGTGTTAGGCGAGGATAGTAGTGGTGGTGGTCTGGTGGGTGATAGTGGTAATGGATAAACCATCGATCTGACCACTGCCATCTCCCACACCAGTGAACGCACCACCGATCTTGGACCACCATTACCTACCAACTTGTTTACCACCATCGTTCTTGACCACCGGCTGCCAAATCAGTCTCCAATCACCGCCAGCGCTCACATCCACGACCCAAGACAAACTGTCACCGGTGCACCCATCACCACCACAACCTAACATCACCATCACCGCAATTCCTACACAACGGCATCATCACTGTTGGTTGACTGAGCACCAATTTTTAAATACTGGGGTACTGGTTATAACACGGCGTTTAGGCACAATCTTCTCCTTTCGGGTGACACGGTTCTGTAGAATTCGTGGCTTGGTTGCGAGGAGAGTTTGAATGTGCACAATCTTCTCTAAGGCTTATGTATTTTGCTTCAAGCCTCTTACTCTGTGCGGTGGTATTGGTAGTGTGCGATGGTCGACATTGTTGGGTTTGTGGCGGCGGTGTTGGGTTTATGACGGTAGTGGCATACGGTGTTGGGTTTGTGACGACCGTGTTGGGTTTCTGACGGCAATGGTGACACGCGGTGGTCGGCGACGGTGTTAGGCGACGATCGTGGTGGTGGTGGTGGTGGTGGTCTGGTGGGTGATGGTGGTAATGGATAAATCGTACCAAAGTCGAATGACTATGAAAAGAAAAGGTAGTATAAGTAAACCGTACCAAATGAATACCTATGAAAAGTAAACCGTACCAAATCAGTACCTGAACTTTTTAAGTAAAAACACCTTTTTTTAATAATGATTGTCCTACTCCTCTGACTTTCTAACTGCATCCGTTGTCCCTCAGCCGAGGTATTGATTTGGTACGCTTTTTCAAAGTTAGGTACTTCTTTAGCATACCTTCAAAGTTGGGTACTGTACTAGAAGTAAATTTGAGGGCACTTCTTTGACACACCTTCAAAGTTGGGTACTAAAGTTGTACTGGAGGTAAACTTGAGAACACAGTTTTGGGATTAGACCTAAATTTGGTGATCCCTAAGTTGTTGTTTTACAGTTCAAATATATAGTCTTATTAAAAATATGTAACCTCTTCCCTTTTGCTTCCGAAAAAATACCCTAATAGTTACATTGACCGATAACGATCTATAATCTCTTCCCTTTTGCTTCTCAAAAAACCCCTTGCTGAAAAGTGCAGAAATACATAGCAAGAAAACCAACAAGGCATAATGCATACACACAGGGAGACATTTAGATAGAGAAGTAGGTTCAAAAATGATAATCTCTCATTTCACCACACACAGAGCACCCACCATCCCCCATTTTCACCACTCACCAATCATTAACCATTACCATTATTCCAAAAGTAATTTGGCCTTGTATGGTTCATTGTCATTCAAAGTTTTTCATATAAGGAGTTGATTTACCCTTGCCTATCCAATGAATTAATGGAAGCACATGAGGCAAAAATTAGTAACCTTGTACTGGGTAGGCAAAAAATTTCCAGCATCATCCTAAGAACATTCTAATCACTGTCTCAAAATGTCCTATATATCTGACAATAGTCCACGATCATAACAGTCCAACAAATCGAATCAGGATAAGGCACTTACTCAAACATGTGACGTGCTGGATCGATCCTTCCTTGTTTAGCGTATGCTGATGTTCCAAGACATATATGTTCTTGACAAGCATTTCATTGAACATGTTGTAGGCATCGAAAGAAAACCCAGTTTTTAGCAAAAAAATGTTAAGGTAAATTACACACGGCTCCGCCTACGTATTTTTATTACACTAAACTATACATTTTTATTTTTCTGTTAACAGAATTAATAAAATTAATAAAAAGACAGTCATACCCCTGATAAACAAGTCAATTTACCCCTTAACTTCACTTTAACACACCCCCCACATTGCCCGGCATCAAACGAGGTTGTTTTCAAGAGCCCACTTCACCCAAAGTCACCTGCATCAGTCAAGTTTGTGTCCGCCGGTCAAGCAAGAAAACCGGCCGGTCCAGGGCTCCGTCCAAATGCCACCGCTGCTGGTGGGTGAGAGAAACCCTATTTTGCACCCAATCGCTTAAGCCCAGATCATTACCCACGTTTCGGCCTATTCTGCGCAAATGGGTCTTATTTGTCATATTCGGGTATTGCAGGAAGGTCAGCATTAGCGACTATTCGTCCAAATTAGCGACACATAAGAGAGGGAACTATAAAGGTAGTGCAATAGAGGAGGAAGAGTATGAGGATCTTGAGGTTGATGAAGAAAAAAAGAGCTTAGATAAAGAAGTTCCGGGTGTTTACGTTTCTACTACACCTCCTAAAAACGAGTTTTTGTTAACGAGATGCAGATCTGCTCCTTATAGATCTTCATCTCTAACCAGTCATTTTTGGGGGTCACCTTTGGGGAGCCAAGAAACAGGGGAAGATGCGGATTTTACAAAGAAAGGTGTTGAAAACCAACAAGAAAATAGAGAAACGGAGAAACCCAGTTCAGAAAATGAGCCCAATTGCAGGAACTCCGTGTTGGAACGAGGAACAGATTAAGTCAACGAAGGGAATCTGGGAATTTCGAATCAATTTAAAGGTCCAGTTCAGGAAAAAATTCCAGAATCGAAGGCAACTGTGCTCACGAGGTGTAAATCAGAACCGACAAGAACAGGGGAGAGGCTCAGTCCAGAAGTTTATAAGGTTAATTGTTGTTCCCAACCTATTCTGGTCGTACCCAAAAGACCCACTAAGGCCTCATTTTACATCACACGTCCGCACAAGCAACAGACATTTTCAACGTTCACAACCGGTCAAAGCATGCACGCTCAAGTAACGTGACCAAGCCTCATGACACTTCAACCGTCGCACTTCGCCCGTCGCCCTTCGACGCGCAATGGCACTTGCCAGAGGAAGTTGGCCTTGGCCTCCCTCTTGGAGTCGGCCTCGGCCTTGGTCTTCCCTTTGGGGTCCGCCTCGGCCTCCCCATTGGGGTCGGCCTCGGCCTCCCCATTGGGGTCGGCCTCGGCCTCCCCATGAGGATGGCCTTGGCCTTCCCTGAAGGGTTGGCCTTTGGTCTCCATACTTAACACCTTCACTTCTCTTCAAGAGGCCTTGCACAACTCCGCGACCACGTCGCCCGTCGTCCGGACGTCATCTCCGCGACCCCCGTTGCGCGTCGCCCGGACGTCATCTCCGTGACCCCTGTCGTCCGTCTCCCGCACGTCATCTCCGCGACCCTGTCACCGGTCGTCCGGACGTCATCTCCGCGACCCTCGTCGCCCATTGCCCGGACGTCATCTCTGCGACCCCCATCGCCCGTCGTCCGGACGTCATCTCCGCGACCCCGTCACCTGTCGTCCAGACGTCATCTCCGTGACCCCCGTCGCCCGTCGTCCGGACGTCGCCTATGCTCGCGCGCCAACTCCGCGAAGCTCGTCATCCATCGCCCGGACGTTGTCTCCGTGACCCCCGTCACCGACGTCGGGCGTCACACTCCAACACTCCGTGCGCCGCGCCGCTGATACAGCCGTGTCCCCAGGCTCTCTGTCACACTACATTGCTCCCGCACACCATACACACTCCGTCGCGCCCATGCGCCACCATTGACACAGACGTGCCCCCGGCACCTTACTTACTTCATCACACCATGCGCACCTTGCCTTGGTCATGAAACATGCTTCAACCCACTCTCCGGAGTGTACATCACCCGCGGGGATAGGCGACTCTTCCAGGACACTATCTCTACCAGGGAGCTCTTCAACTCCCCTTCCGCCAGGTAGACGGCTCCTCCGGGATGCTACCTTGCCCAGTCGGGTAGACGGCTCCTCCGAGATGCTACCTTGACTCGCTCCGAGTGCTCCGGCACAAGGACTCACCCGCGGGGATAGGCGACTCCTCCGAGACACTATCTCTGCTAGGGAGCTCTTCAACTCCCCTTCCGCCAGGTAGACGGCTCCTCCGGGATGCTACCTCGGGCAGTCGGGTAGACGGCTCCTCCGGGATGCTACCTTGACATGCTCCGAGTGCTCCGACACAAGGACTCCCCCGCAGGGATAAGCGACTCCCCGGGACACTATCTCTGCTAGGGAGCTCTTCAACTCCCCTTCCGCCAGGTAGACGGCTCCTCCGGGATGCTACCTCGGCCAGTCGAGTAGACGGCTCCTCCGGGATGCTACCTTGACTTGCTCCAAGTGCTCCGGCATAAGGACTCACCCGCGGGGATATGCGACTCCTCCGGGACACTATTTTTGCCAGGGAGCTCTAAATTCTCTGGCACGAAGACTCCCCTTCTGCCAGGTAGACGGCTCTTCCGGGATGCTACCTTGGCCGTCCAGGTAGACGGCTCCTCCTGGATGCTACTTCGGCCTACGGAATAGGCGACTCCTCCGGGACACTATCTCCGTTAGCGTGCTTGCGTGACTGGCCTACGTGCTCCGGCACTGGGGGCTTGCGTCGGCACCCCTAGGGACTATGATCCCCGGGTCACTTCGAGACGGGAGCAGGTCTTCGGAGGGCATCGCGCCTAGTTCACCTGGCAGTTGGGCGTCGGGTCTTCCCCACCGCTGTCAGGCCTGTGGGACTTCGCAAGGGCTTGGATTGAAGGCTAGATCAAGGGGATTCTCTGGCCACACCGACGCTGTGGGAGCCAGTCTTTCCAGACAGACAGAGCGACGCTGTGAGGAGTAGGCCGGGTGAATATGCGATCCGACAGTCCGTGGAGCACCGGCACCCGTGGACCCCCGGTGACGTGTCACTCTCGGGGAGCGCCACGTGTTGGTTAATAACATCATCATCTCAATCTCTATAAATAGAGGTCTTGAGAATTCATTTGGACAGAACATTAAGGTTGGACATTTTCAGAACTCTCACATTTTTACTCTTACTCTAGAATCCTAGAGAGAGAAACACACAGTGCCCTGACTCTGGACCTAAGCATCGGACTGTGACTGTCGTCGTGTATTCATCCCGTGCCATCGCCCTCGCAGCACTGCCACCCTCGAGCTCTGTCTGGGAAGCCCTTGGTCTCTGCCCTTGTTCTACTCTTGTTGTGTCCTACCTCAACATACTTGGAAGCTGACGCGAACTGCAGCCTTTGTGGCACCTCCACGTAAGTACGAACCCACATTCCTTGGCATCAATTGTGATTAATCAGTTCAATTTCCTTTACATGGGGCTTTAACTTCTTCTTGTTTTGAAAGTACATACATGGATTAACAGAAGTGAAAAGGGGTTTCTAAGAAGTTTTACTTTAATGAATTTGACTTTTAACACATCTGGGGAAGTACGAGAGAATCTCTATGCCAAATGGAGGGGGGGGGGGGAGATGTTTTTCTATAGCTTTGTGTGGCTTTGGTTGGTGTAATTTAATGATAAAGCTTTATGAGTCGTACACTGAAAGATGGAAGACAATGAAAATGTTTGATGTAGACTGTCAGTCCCCCCTCTCCCCCCCCCCCACGGGTAGTGCGGGTTTGGTGTAAGATGGTAATTGGATATGCGGTAGCTATCGATAGTGGCCATCAGTGTGTATGCATATGAGAAATTAGGAGAATCAGTCTTTGGCGGTGGTGGTGAGGAGTTGGCAGCAGTGGCGGGGCATCGGTGGTAATGGCTAAGCATTAGGTTGTAAGGAAGAAGAGGAAGAAGGCATTTTGAGAATATCATAATAATTGAAAGGTGCCCTAACTTTTCTTGACAGTTCCCTAACGAAAGTGGGCTTTATGTAAGACAATGACAAACCACAGGGAGCGGAGAGTAATAAAAATACTTAGGGGGAGCCGTGTGTAGTTTAGGGTAAATCCCAGGGGTGTCGTGTGTAATTTACCCAAAATTTTAATGAGCTTGTTCATGAGGTACACACCCAGGTGAAGCCCGAATTTGACTATTTAAGCATGAACCAGCTTTCCGGTTAAAGAGGCGTAGAAATCCAATGGATAGCTGACGAATTACACAACCTCCTCAATGAGAGTCGCAGCTGTGCCTCCGCGTCGCTGCACCTCTTGTCAATGGTGAGGCATGAAATCCACCACTCAGGCCTCATGATAGCCCAGCACAGCGGACCACCCAGGATGGTCCTCCGTCAATCAATACCCACGGCGTCCAACGACAAGAATTTAATGGCCACGTCCTCCATTTTCTATAATTGCAGTCATTAAGGAGAAGGGGAAATGCAGAGAAGGGAAATGCGAAAAAGAAATGCATAGACACATGACGTCAATTGCACAAAAAAAAATGCAAAGCCAAAGAGAAAATTACCATTGGAGTGTTGAAAAAAAAAAGAATTAAGGATGAACCTAAGGTCTTTAGTTGCCGATTTTGATTTGCAATGAAGATGGGAGAAAAGAGATGGGGATGAAGATAGACAGAGCAGTTACATGAAGTATAAGGAGTGGGAGACTCTTTAAGGTAACTGAGGAGAAGGGCTAATAGTATTTTACGTTTTGGTCCTAAAAATGGACACATGTCTTCACTTGGACGAATTTCAGTGTAACACCAAAAGAGTATTACACAAAAAACAAAAAATGTTATTCTCATTATAAGTAGTATAGAAGATTAGAGTTTATTATTAAGCTTAGGCCTAGTAATATGACTTAATTAATTAATTTGGTTCAGTCCAATTGTGTCAGTCCAGTCTATGTGTCAAGTCTATTAGTTAAATCAGCTTCAGTATAGTCCGGTGGTCCAGTCCGGTTGTGTCAGTCTAGTCCAAATGTTTAGATTTATTTTATTATTTTTCTAGATAATTTAGGGAATAGTACCAGTTCAGCGATAATATGAGAAGCTTTTATGACTTTATCTCCTACTTTTCGACTATTCTATCTTGCACTTAATAGTCATTTACTCTTGCTCAACCCAGTCCTATACACTGGTCTTTTGGCTAATCATGGGCCAAGATCCCATCTTCCTCGCAGCTTATACAGTCCCCCAACACATTTTAGCCTCGTAGCCCATACACCGACATTTTCATACATTCTCACTGTCCACTTTTTGGGCCCAACCATTTTGTGGTAGTCGTGAATATTCATACTCGACTGTTGAGTTAAAGTTAAGAATTAACTTTTCCTATGAAGTTCAATGGCATTTTGACTATAAGCAATTCAATTTTTTCTTTTATCAAAAACGTGAGTGGTCTTCCTCTCTCCTAGTAGAGATAGACGTATAAATAGAGTGGACACCATTGCCTTAAATTCTAAAACACATGAAAAGATCTCAAAGTGGTTGGTTGATTTAGTTTTTATAGCGAATTTTTTTTTCCTTAGCATCAATACATATCATTTACAACTTTTAGCGGCGATAAGAAAAGCGGGATTATAACTCCCCGCTAAAATTTTCTAGTACGTTAAGTTATCATAAATAGTGTTTTGGGTTTTTTTTATGTTATTAGAAAGTTTTGGATAAATTTTAAAAAAATATCTAAAAGTCTAGAGGGTTTTTGGTAAATTTTTAATGGTTAGTTATATATATAAATAACCATTATGGGAGTAGTCGTTCCCCCTATTTTTCCTCTTCTATAATATGGTTGAGAGAGAGATACAAAGAAAGCAAAAAGAGAGAGTGTAGAGAGAGAAAGTAGAACAAAGGGAGAGAAGAAAGATCGAGATTGAACTGAAGATACAGTTGGGGGATCAAGATCATGTTTCAGAGGATGATATCATAAATTAATCACCCCTAAACCATTCCATTTTTGGCGTATATATGTGTATATATACATGTGCGCGCGCGTGTGTGTATACACACATTTTTTTTCGCATAAAACCCACAAATTTGACCATGGATCTTATATTTTCGTTATAAAATTAATGTATTAGGGTATTAGAGGTAGGAATTCGAGCAAGAAAAACAATAAAAAAATGAAGCAACAATGGAGAAAATTGAAACTAGGGTTTGCGGTGTAAGCTGTTGGAAGAAGACGATGAATAGTACCCACGCGCCACGAGTGGGGTGGCCTCTAGTCACTTTTTGGGCCAACCTTTTGTTATAGTCGTAATGATACTTTAATTTTAGAATTTATGGGAGGTTTTCAGAATTTTCTGAAATTGTTTAATTTTTTATATTTTGGGCAAATTTGAAACTTGTAAAATATGTTTGAACTATTTAAAATGATTATTTAATTCTGAAAATTTTTGTATGAGGGAAGGTGATTTGGGCAAAATAAATTATTTAAGAATACTTTTAATGATTTTATTAACATAATTATAGTTTCTATATTTTTATTACATATTGTTAAGATATTTTAAAAATTTATGGGATTTTATTCCTACCAAGAAATATTATTGTCTATTTTTTGGCTGTTCTCGTAATTAAGACAATTATTTTTAATTAAAAATATTCAAAAATTCAGAAAAATTCATATTTTAACTTGCTATGCTCTTTTAAGCTACAAAAGTATCGTATGAATTTTTTTATGAATTTTGGAATATCTTAATATCTTACGCGTTTTGATATAGACTATGTGAGAGTGTCAGGATGAGTAGTTAGCATATAATTATAGTGTTATAAGGCTAGAATTTGTTCTAATAAGTAAATTGTCAATTTAGGTCTAATCGAGGAATTTGAACAGGTTGAATAGCAGCGCATAACTTCGACTGAGGTAAGGATTTCTATTCGAACCCTACTTCTTCACATTGATTTCGTATGTTTTATTCTATTATTTTTTGAATGCCATTGGACACTGTTATGTTTTGAATTAAGAATTATTGCCTTAAAAACCTCTCATTGAGCCTTAAAACATTCATTGAAACTTTTATCGACGCTCATTATTTATTGTCCATCGAGCATTGAATAACATGTTGTATTAACGAATTATTGTTCATCTTACATTGATGTGTTTGGCGGGAGTTGGTGTGTATTGTAGGAATTGGTGTGAGCTAGTAGCTTGATGGACTAGCCGGTGTACATATGCACATGTAGTTATCAGTGTCAGTGAGCATCGCCTTTGTGGCTTTGCTAAGTGATTGCTCTACACTGCCTATGTGATTTTGTAATTGCTCATGTTCAATAGCATCTGTGATTGTTTGCATCATATCTGAAAGTCATATTGATATCTCATCAAATTAGATATGATCATTTTGAAACTCTTGGAAACCAACATCGAATTGCATCCGTGAATTATTTCGTAATTCCTTCTTTTGAGCGACCTTACGGAGCTCTCAAAAGCTCACTCTCGTTTGAATTCCTTTCTGTAGGTAATGTTCACTAGTAGATTGCTCGAGATTAAGTTTAGAGCCGGGCGTGAGAATTAGTATTTAGTTACGATATTGGTCATTAGAGCCCCTACGTGGGTGAACTTTGCTAGTTTTTTTATTCAAGTTTAAATTTAATTTTCAAGTATGATTGTACACTGAGAGTATTGCATTACTTAATGGTTTAGCTGTTCTGATAATGATAGTTGATTGGGTTTTGTGATGTTAATATTGTCTGTATATAAATGATCGAGTGATTGTTAACGTTCCGACTATTCCGGGATGTTACAATTTATCATACCAGGTGGTCAAAATAATTTTCAATCTAAACATGCTCTTGAATTGGGAAAGGACATTTTTTCATGGTTTTTCTTTGTAGGTGTTCTTGGGGTTTTCCCTCGTGATCCCCATTCCACTAAGGTTATGCTAGACTGAAATGTACTTACTTTTTTTTTTGGCTAAGGGCTCCCTGTGAGTCTCTCCTTCTAACAGTTGTGATAGTGTCCATATTTCTTCAATCTGCTGTAGGGTCGGTCTTTCCCATATGCATTTCCTCCAGAGGCTCCATATGACTCCCTTCTCATGACAGACATGATAGTGTCTGTCTGTATGTCTTTCTTGTATTTACCTAGAGGCTTCAATGAGTCTCCTCTCACGATTCAATGAGTCTCCTCTCACGATTCAATGAGTCTCCTCTCACGACAGTAGTGATTGTGTATAGCTTCATCCAGCTCACTGCATGGTAAGTTTGTCGACATGCACTTTTGTCTAGGGGCTCTCTATGATTCCCTATTGTCTGTCTTTCCTCAATCTATTGCATAGTCAGTATCGTTTGCATGCCGTTTTGGTTTGGGGGCTCCTGCGATTAGCCTTTCGCTACAGTCAGGATAGTGTCTGTCTCCGTGTCCTTCTTGTATTCACTTAGAAGTTTCATACGAGTCTCCTCTCCCGACAATCGAAATAATGTATGTCGTTGCATTACATTTTCGTTTCTACTTAGAGGCTCTCTATGAGTCCATTTTCATGACAGTTATGATAACCTCTGTCTTTGTTTGTCCACTTTATTGCATGGTCAGTGTTGTTTGAATTTATCTATGTCTAGGGGCTCCTTCCAGTTCCCTTTCATGACTATCAGAGTAACGTCTATCTTTGTTTGTTTGGTTTACTGCATGCTCAGCATCATATGCATGCAATTTTCTCTAGGGGTTCTCTATGACTCCCTTTCACGATAGTCAGGATAGTGTCTGGCTGTCTACCTCCATTCCATTGAATGGCCAATTCTGTCTACATGCATTTTGCCTAGGGCTCCATGTGATTCCCCTTTCAATACAGTCGTGATGTAGTCTGTCTTTCTCCAGTTGATTGCATAGTCAATATTTGTCTGCATGCATTTTTTCTAAGGGATCACTGTGATTCCCCTTTCATGACAGTTGTGATAAAGTCTATCACGCTCTATTCCATTGTGTGGTCTATTTTGTCTACATGCATTTTGCCCAGCGGCTACGTGCGATTCCCTTACCCTAATAGTCAGGATTAGTGTATGTCTTTGTCTCGTCTTAATTCTAGGTCATAGAATTTTGTCTCCTACCCATAGTCTTCAAAAGGAAAAATTCTTCAAAAAAATATATATATGGAACAATTAAAAATAAAACAAAAATAAAATCTGATGAGTCAACTTAGCTTCTTAGCCCTTCACCTGTCATGCTCACTTAGGCTATATCTGAGGGTATTTCACCCTCAATTAGATTGGTACGTGTAAGGCATGTACATTCTTCTTTCTAAATCCAGTTTAAACTACATTTGGCTTGATCTCTTTCGGATGAGGGTATGTAGGCAACCTTCATAAGGAGCAGCCATTTTCTAGTCTAGGTCTATTCATGTCAGTAAGGGGAATTCATGTAAATTCCCTATATTCTAATCTAGTTTAATGTCTAAGGTATTTGACCCTCATTTTAGGTTAGTACATGAGAGTCACGTACATTCTTCCTTTCAAATCCGGTTCGAACTACATTTGACTTGATCCCTTCTGGACGAGGGTATGTAGACAACCTTCGTAGGGTGTAGACATTTTTCAGTTCAAGTCAACGGTCGAGGGTATTAACCCTCGGTTCAGAATTAGTACGCAAAGGTTGCGTGCGAACTTCTTTCCGTCTCATAATTTGAATTCATGTCTAAAGGTAGACATTCAGGCTTTAGGTGGGCATGCAGATATTGCATACCTTCCTCAGTCATATCCTCATCCCTTTACAGTCCTAGTCTCCATCTAGATCCATATTCAAAGGTGCAAACGCAGATCGCATACCTTCTTCGACTGCTCCCCGTCCAGTTCTAGTCCCAGTTTCGGTCCAGATTCATGTCCAGGGGTATTTGACCCTCAGTCCAAGTTAGTACATGAAAGTCACGTAGTATTCTCTCTAGTCTCGGTCCAGTTTTACTATCGGTCCCAATGCCAGTCCGAATTCCTACCGATTCCAACCCAATATATGTCTCGGATTAGCCCAAATCCTTTCCCACTTTAATGCTGGTCCAGTCCCAGTCTCAGTCTAGATGTATGCTCAAGGGTAAAAACTCTCAGTTCAGGTTGGCATGGGGATACCATGCACCATCCTCAATATAGTTCAAGCTTCGGTTCCAGTCCAGTCTCAATCAAAAGTTATGTCTGAGGTTATAGCCTTCAATTGAAGATAATATACAGATATTACGTTCAATCCAGTCCCTCTTCCAGCTCTGATTCTAGCTCCAGTTCCAGTTCTAGCTCCAAGTTCAGTATCCTAAGTCGGCTAATTTTTATTACCACTCCCTCTGGCTTCTTGGGATACGCCTCGTGGCTAAGCGACTTATTGTTGTTACTATCGGCCCCAGCTCTTAGTCATATACCCTCAGTGTATTTAGATGACCAATTGTCGTTACTATTGGCTCCGGCTTCTAAATATGCTTTTCTCCTCATTTGCCCAAGCGACCAATCGTTGTTACTATTGGCTAAAGCTCTTGGGCAGTAAGTTTATCTAGCTCTGGTTCCAGTTCCAGCTTCAGTTTTCAGTATCCCTAGACAATCAATTGTTGTTACCATTGGGTCTAACTTTTTATGGGTATGTCCTTGTGGCTAAGCAGCCAATCATCGTTACTATTGACTCCACCTTTTAGTCATAAGCTTTCAGTGCATCTAGACGACCAATCATTGTAACTGTTGGCTCCGGCTTCCAGATGTGACATCATGTTTAAACGACCAATCATTGTTACTGTTGGTTCCAGCTCTTATGCAGGATTTCTCAGTATCCTTAGACGACCAACCATTGTTTCTTGTTGGCTTCGGCTTCTAAGGATGCACCCCTTATCTAGCAAGCAATCATTGTTACTGTTGGTTCTGGCTCCAGATAAGTTCGACTCCATTTCCTCTTTTGGTATTGCTCGACGACTAATGGTTGTTACTATTGGCTCCGGCTTTGAACAATATCCGCACCCTTTTCGAACTACGTTGGTTTAATTTCTTTCTAGGGATACATAGGAAGCCTTACAAAGGTTCAACCTTGTATCTGTGTGAGTTTTTAAGTCGGTTTTGAGTCTTGTGGTCTTTTCTGTATTTTTGCTACAAAAAAGTGTCATCCTTTTACGGTGATGTTTGCCTCCAAGCAAGCTCCCAAACTGAGGGGCTCCGTAGACACCCTATTTTTGTAATCTTTTTATTCATTAAATAATAATTGGACTTTATTGTTAATTAAATTTATTATAGGTTTAGGCCGAATAATATAATGAGCCTAATCTATTTAATTAAGTCCAATAAGTGGTCCAAATCAATCCACTTTGAGTCAAGTATAGTTAAAGTCCAGTCCAGTTAGTTAGGTTTAACCCAAGTTAAAGTCGAGATTGTGATTGATTAGATGATTTGGAAATGTCTTGTGATTTATCCTTAATATATGTAATTAATCCTTGATTTATATGAGACATGGAGATAGTCTCCGAATCTGGTTCATCCCATCTGATTACATCAGAGATAATTACTGAATTCGGACATATAATGTCTTGAAATTTGGGAAAACAGTTTTGGGGTGAACCAGCCTGGTTTGTCGACTTTTTTTCAAGTTTCGGATTTTCATCAAATATTTAGCTTTATCACAAAATCACAGACTGAGATAGTCATCCTTATCATTTTTGGCACCCAGACCTCACCACAAAAAAGGGGGCGGGGGGCAGGGGGTTCAGCGACGCTTAAAGAAATGCCATAAACTAGCTAAATTTAAGACACTTCTATCATAACGTCAAATAATTTATGACAATTCTTTTACGTGCCACAAAATTTTCAACGTTTTAGTACGTGCCACTTATTAAACGTCACTTTACTCCTTTGCGACACTTATGAAATGACATTTATCAACACGTCGCTTAATAGCGACACTTAAAGTAAAATGTTGTAACTCTTGGATGCTAAACGACATCGTTTCATCGTTTCTTCTTTTACTCATCATACATCATAAAACGTCGGAAATAAAAAAAGGTGGGAAATTGAATTTTAGCCTCGCGCCAATATTTTCAGCCTGTTCATCTTCTCCAAAGCTACCGGTCGAGATTCAGCCTCCCTCTCTTTCCCCCCAAATCAGCGTTTCTGCCCTCTGCAAATCAGCCTCACAAAGTTCCCAATAGTCTCTATCTCTCTCACGCCAACAATCGGCCAGACCAGGTTCCTCCCAGGTACGTACATAAGTTGGTCTCTCCCTCTCTCTCTCTCTCACACACACAAAATTTCTTCATCTTGTAAACCCTAGTTGTCCCAATTTGATGTTCTTGGAGTTGAAAAATTAACATACATGAAGGGCAGGGGTAAACATCAGTGACTACACTAGGAATTCATGGGGCCTGGGTCACAAGGAATTCACCCAATTCAAGATTAATCTAAAATAATTTCTTGGACCTACATGATGTTGGGTTTGGTTGGAATGTTGTCATGTACTGAAGAAATTTTTTCGAAGATTATTATTCTAGTTGCTTAATTCTTCTGCCCCATAGTATATTTTGTACCAGTTTCAATATGTATATATCTCTGGATTAATTATTTACAGGGTTGTTTAATGGATGTTCCTATAAATCTAAAAGCATTCTTATGAGGCTATGAAGAGTAGCTTTATCTTTCTTGAAGTGTTACTAGCCCCAAGTTGTCATATTTAAGGAGATGTTTAGAAATTGGTCGAGCATGTGGCAAATGTTCGTTGCCTTCGCATTGTATCCAAGAGAGAGACGGTAAATGGAGACAGAGAAATGGGTCTCACTAATTTAGGAATATGCAAGGCGGGAGTTTAGTGGGATTATTTCTTCAATATGCTCTCTAAGCATACGTCTTAATCTGCAGTATGCTCTTCTAATGGGTTGCACAACTCCTAAATATTGCTTGTTCATGTGAGTTCCTTGCCAGTCCATTTGCATTAACGACAATGCTTAAGGCATGGCTAGTGGTTGAGAATTGAGATAGAATGAACAGTTCTTTTGTATGTGGTGTAATTATCGTTAGTATCATGAAGGTGTAATTTTAACTTCTCCTCAGCAGTTTATTTTGTAGATTGCTAGTTTTATCTTGTAGCATTGGCATAAATAGCATTGAAGCCATGATCTTCTTCTAGGAAAATGCTGCTATATAGAAGGTAACAAAAAGAACAAGCCTTGTTTCTTTTTCTTGAACATATTATTTTAACTTCTGATGGTCATAGCTTTCTTGTGCTAGTGCTATTTGTATATCGTTATACTAGCTAAAATCCCGTGCAATGCACAAGTAGATCAAATACAATTGTTGGTCATCCATCGGTCATTTTTCTTGTTAAAAAGCTGATAATCTAGCGCTAGTTTTAGTGACAAAAGATGTAATAGTTTAATTTTTTTAGCAAAAAAAGAAATTAAAATTGTGAATCTTTCAATAGTATTGCCATTATCACGATAGCAACGACGCAACTGATACTAACACAGCAGAGAGAAGTAACTAATAATTTGATGAACATAAGTTTAAAGTATTTGAGCTCTCTGAAAAAACGCAAGGAAAATAGCTAAAAACACAATATTTTGAACCCTCATGCTCATTTCACACATCACTGGTAGATAACCAAAGGGTTAGCATATTTACACTACGCATATTCTAGTGAGGTGTGAAAAACATTAAGAAATGTAAGACTCTCTTTTGGTTACCACGGTGATTTGAACCGTAACAAAGTTATTATTCTTTAGTTTAAAATAATACAGAGTATTTAATTGCAAAAGGTGAGGACTTAGAAACACAACATATTAAAGTGACTTTTGGCTGCGTTTCCTTTAAGCCAGCTGCTCTCCTAGTTACACAATGAGCACCAAATTTTCTATCTTACTAATTACATTACCAACAACTGAAGCTCTGAAGCATATTCCTAGCTTCCAAAATTGAGGCTTTGCATGCCCAGTTTGGGGGCGGGGGCAGTGTAGAGATGATGCGTGTGCTAGCCAACTAATAACCATTTGGGAGTCACCTTCAATGATCACATGAGTTTTTCCTCCCCCGATAGCTATCTCTATTACTAGCAGCGCTACAGCCGTCTCTACACCTTCCACCGTGGATGTTATCTTCTCCGAGATTATTGATACATATCACCTTGCCGTCATGTTGACTTAGAATCGCTGGTAGATATGAGAAATCTTTTCTGACTGCTGAAATTGAAGTTAACTTTTGTTCAGTTGAAAGGTGGGGAATCCACCCTTTCTTTGATTTCTTGGTGGGCTGGGGCAGAAGATTTTTAATATATGATCTGTACGTCTTGCTAATCATAATGGCACTAAACGTAAGGCAAATCTCATTCTCCTCGAATAGTGCACCGAATTGAGTCTTGCTAAGATTTCTTGATGGCACTGAAAGTCTTGCTGCAAAAATAGTGTACTTGTTGTGTCCGCCAGTGGAGTAGTGAGGTGCTTGCCGGATTTATGATGCTCTTCAGGAAGGATATGCTGTCGCCATCCCCACCAATTTTTGGTGGTAGAAGATTCTCTGCAGTTGACATCCAACATGCCCTGTCAATGAGGTGTAGGAAAAAAAGGGTGCTTTGATGTTTCTTCACTTTGCCCCCCCATTCGGTGCACAAGTAGTATCCAAATCAGGGTTGATTTTGAGTAGTTTCATTCTCATGATCTTATGCCTTCTCTTGATCTTAGTTTCCCAGAGAATTTTTCGTAGTTGGTTTGGGTGGAGGGGGTGGCTCTAGTAGCCAAAGGTCCTTAAGTATCCACAATTCAGAAAGTAATCGTAACCAAATTGCACTTTTTGTATGTGTACCTCTATATGTAATTGATGCGATGTGTTTTGATGTTATATTATGATTAGGTTCATTGTGCTTAATATCTTGACAGCATGTGGTTAATTGTGTAATAATTATATTTGATGTGATCTTTTGCGTTGCTTAATTAGTGCCTTATGTTGCTGGTTTTGTGCGTGTGATATTACCCGTGGACGTTGTGGCGTTCAATTCTGGGAAATTTCATGTCAACAATCTGGACGATATTGGAAAGAATGAAATCAGTTGTTCTTGATTGACATGCTCTTATAGGATTTGAAGGTTTTGATGCTTCAGTGGTGCATGGCTTGTTACTAAACTAATCTTAACTGTTATGTAGTACGGAAGAGGCTATTTCCACCCCCAAATATGCTAATCTACACCCCCCTCTTTGCCGCTAAAAGATCAATACTTCTCATTAAAGATGATTTAGGTGACGAGCACGGGGTGGAAAAGCAAAAAAGTGGATGGAAATAGCATTTCCCAAATACTGAATAGTAGCAAATATGTGTAGGCCAGTTGTCTTATTGTTTTTTTAATGTAATGAGGAATTTAGCTTCTTAACTACCTAGGACATAATTATGTGTGTGATTTAAGGATATGATTATTTGTTAATTTAATTTGTACACTCTCTGGCTCAAAATCAACATGGACAAGAGTTGGATTAATATTCGAAATAGATTAGATCCTTTGTATGAGAAATGGGCTGATGATTTTGTTCAGTTTGCCTCAAAGGATAGACCTAATGTTACAGAGATTCCATGCCCATGTACGAAGTGTCGTAGCATGAGATTCGTGAAGAAAGTAGATGTGGCAAAACATATTGTGGTTGATGGTTTTCTAAGTAGCTATACACATTGGATTTTCCATGGCGAATCAACTTTGACTTCAAGTCTTGTTAACCAGTCGTGGGTGACAGAACACAAGAAATGATACGCAATGCTTTTGGTGTCCCTATGTTTAATCAGCATGATGAGATAGGTAGTGGGGAAGGAAATGGAGATAGTGATGGCCTCGATGATGCAATTAAGAAATTCTTCAATCTCTTAAAGGAAGCTGAACTCTGCTACTGTTGTAGTATCATCTTTCTTTATACCTGGTTTAGTTATGACATAAGCTCAAACCTCCACCGTTCCCCTTTTTCTTCCTTTCCTTCTCGGTCATAAAAATCTATTCATTTGATCTTCTCTCTCTTAGCGTAGCAGCTCTCTTTAGACCAATGAGAATATGATATAATATTGTTAGTACATTGACAGCTTTTAAAGCACGTCTCTTCTTGTAATATCTCAAACTTCAGAAGCTATTTAAAATAATCATCTGTGCTCTGAAAAATAAACGGGCGATAATTTTGGGCAATGCTCGGGTATTAGTAGCATATGAAAGCTTAAAAGAATTTTGGGGCAAAATTGTAATTTTTAAAATTTCTAGGGTTCATTTTGTAATCCTAGAAAACTTGGGGGCATAAATGTAATTAATATTTTTAGTGATGACAAATAATGAAATGAGTGACAGTATGGTTATTTTAGCGGTGTTACTCATAGAAAGGCTGTTTTGGTGATTTAAGTGCGAAAGGGGCATTTTGATAATTTTACACCCCATGGTCATTTTGGTAATTTTACATATCCGGTGAGGGAGGTTCATTTTGGGAATATGCGTGTTTCCGTATTAAGTTATAACATTGTACTGTAGGCTATGTTATGATGATTTAAGTATTCTATTTAGGGTAAAGTTAAAGACTTTCCAGTTAGGACAATATAGCAGATCCAGGTAAGGATTTCTATCTAAATCCTGGGTAAGGAATTTTGTCCGAACCCTTATTTTGATAACTCGTACTCGTAAGTACTTTACTTTATTTACGACTAATGTCGAACACTGAATTATGTATTGATATTAGCATATTATTGCCCAGAAAACCGCAATATTGAACCTAAATCGATTGTTTGGAAATCTTACCAATGCTCGCCTATCATTGCATGCTGGGCATATTCCCTAATTGTTTCCATTCTTTCTTCTGAACTATTGTGCCTAAATTCGATAATCGTCTGTAATCGCTCTGGTTGTTTGTTTGTGGTTATTCTGGAATTCCGGGTGATGACTTATTTCAGTCTGTCTATTGTTATTGAAACCCGAATTGATTTTGGTGATTTGAGTTTATGTTAATGCTTTTTTATATTATTGATTTTTTATTGACTTGGGAAACTGTACTGTGGGGAGGTGGTATAAGGCTGAATTGTTACTGCTTCATACGGGGAAGCAGGCTAGTTCCTTGATCGATGAAAAGGGCTAGTAGTTATATACTGGTACATCATGCATGTGTACACCATACTGGCTTTGCCTAACTGGTATTGCAACCGTCCATGATCAACGTCTTTGATTTTATTAACATTGTATCTTACCGTGACTGTGACGGAATTGACCGGAAAGGATTGTCCCAAATGATCTGTGTGTGTTTTGAAATCCTCTGGAAAACCATCATTGTATTTTGGAGTGATGGCTTTGAAGATTTTATTTTATTGATCGTTTTGGAACCCGTCGTGATTGTTATTATCTATTTTGGTATTTATTTATGATGAATTATGATCATTTTGAAAATCATTGAGTTTTTTATCGTTTGAAGTATTTTGGAAATCATCGCTGGTTGGATTCTTTGGAATCATTTTGTAATTCTTTTTGGTAGTCCTTGTACAACCTTACTGAGCTCTCAAAAGCTCACCCTTCGTTTGACTCTCTTCTGCAGGTGATGATAAGATGTAGCATGTTCGGGAATGGATTGGAGTTGTGTGAGATTCCGGTGAGCCCACGACAACTGTATAGTAAGATCTTGCGTGGTTCGGTACTGTCAACTCGTACTATAAATGTTCGAGATTGAAAAAATAGAGAATTTTTTATTCTATTTCTCTCATTGATCAGAGGCTGAGTATAAATAAGAAAAAAAAGTAACCTACATCCTTAATTTTAGGACCCAATTAGGTACCATAAATTCAGGGATTAATTACAATTAGAATCCTAGATAATAAAGCTAATGATCTGAAATATACCTACCTAAAATACAACTAAATAATCTCAAAATCAAATTGACTTAAATCATTAACTCTAATGAAGGAATTTATGCCCTGAAATCCTTCACTCCCCCTCAAGCTGGGAGTAAATGTTGATCATTCCCAGCTTGGAATTCAAATTGTCAAAGTTCCCTTTAGGTAAAGCTTTTGTGAGAATATCAGTTGTTTGGAGACTTGAAGGAGTATAAACCATTTGAATGATACCTCGTTCAATCTTCTCTCTGATGAAATGTCTATCAATCTCCACATGTTTGGTCTTGTCATGGTGGACATGATTTCTAACAATATTCATAGACGCTTGATTGTCACAGAAGACTTTTATTGAACCTTCACATGTAATCTTTAATTCTTCTAGAAGTCTTTTAAGCCACACCCCTTCACAAATACTAAGTGTTATAGCCCTGAACTTAGCCTCAGCACTGTTTCTAGACACCACAGACTGCTTTTTACTTATCCAAGTTACGAGGTTACCCCAAACATATGTGCAGTAACCAGAAGTGGATCTTTGGTCTGTAATAGATCGAGCCCAATCTGCATCATAGTAGATATCAATGTTTTTTTTGTACCCCTTTTTAAAGAAAGGGGCCTTGCCTGGTGTCATTTTTAGGTGCCTCAAAATTCTTTAAACTGCATCAAGATGTTCTTCTGTGGGATTATTCATGAACTAACTTACCTCACCGACAGAAAAGTCTCCCTACAAGGCGCTGATATCTCTCTTTTATTAATAGGAGTACTCCCTTCTTTCCTACCTAGTTTACATATTGGGTCCATATGGGTGTCAATAGGTTTGCATCCAAGCATGCCAGTCTCCTTAAGTAAGTCAAGGGTGTATTTCCGCTGGGAAATAGAAATTCCCTTGTTTGAGTGAGCTACTTTCATGCCAAGGAAGTATTTTAACTTTCCAAGATCTTTAATCTCAAACTCTTTGGTTAGGATAGTCTTCAACCTGTTCATTTCCTCATAATCATCTCCTGTGAGAATGATATCATTAACATAAACAATAAGGATAGTAAGCTTTCCATCTGAAGAATGATTAGTAAACAGGGTATGGTCTGATTAACCTTGAGTGTACCCATATTTCTTTACAACTCTTGTGAACCGGTCAAACCAAGCTCTAGGGGATTGCTTGAGGCCATATAGAGCTTTCTTCAGCTTGCACACTTTATGTGCATTTTCCTTACTCTCAAAGCTAGGAGGAATTTCCATGCAGAATTCTTCTTCTAAGTCACCATTCAGGAAGGCATTCTTGACATCTAACTGATGAAGAGGCCAATCAAGGTTAAAAGCTAAAGATAGAAGAACACAAATTGTATTCCACTTAGCCACAGGGGCAAAAGTTTCTTGATAATCAATCCCATAGTTTTGAGTGAAACCTTTTGCAACTAACCTTGCCTTATACCTATCAATACTCCCATCTGCATTACACTTTACATTGAAGATCCATTTATAGCCCACTGGTCGTTTCCTTTCAGGAAGACTTGAAATATCCCATGTACCATTTTTATTTAAGGCACGGATTTCTTCATTTATGGCAGCTCTCCATTTTGGATTTGCCATGGCTCCTTGTACACTGGTTGGAATTTCAATTTGGGATAAGTTTGAAACAAATGCTTGATAACTTGAGGAAAGATTGTCATATGAAACAAAGTGAGATATGGGATGTTGGGTGCAAGACCTCATTCCTTTCCTTTGGGCAATGGGAATATCAAGATCATTATAAGGTACACAAAAGGAATCAGATGAGTTTTCAATATTACTTGATTCCGTAAGAACAGTACTTAGGTTAGGATCCTGGTAAGGCTCAGGAAGAATTGGGTGCTCTGCCTCGTTATCTCTTGGCTTCCTGGAATAAACAAGATTTTTCAATTTCCATGTATTTTGGGTATGAAAATTGGGAGGAGATTTATCCTTCTGCGAAGTAGACTCAATGTTGTTTTCAGGATTGATATGAGAGATTAAAGGAAAAGAATCAGTAGACTCATTATAGAGATGCCAAAACTGATATTCATCTTTGCTAGGGGCAGAGTTTTCCCCCTGAATAGAAGTTTTGGGGTAGAAAGATTGATTTTCAAAAAAGGTAACATCCATAGTGGTGTAGACTTTCTTCTTTTCAGGAGAATAGTATTTATACAATTTTTTAGATGAAGAATAACCAATAAAAACATATTTGACAGCCTTTGGATTTAGTTTTTGACGAATTCTAATAAATGGGCAGTTCCAAAAGGATGGACCAAAACCATTAAAAGAAGAAGACTGATGAAAAAGCAGTAGAAAACGAGTAATAATTCAAAGAGACCAGTTATAGGTACCAGGTAATGACCGTGTGTAGTCAAATTTTGCAGATGCCTATCTATGCTTCTGCATTATGATTTTGGACTTTGTCAAATACTCACCTATATTATGGATGGAGTTATCAAATATTTATTAAATTTTTTCTATACAAATCTCGTATAAGACGGTGTTGATCACTTCTGAATATTTTAGGAACTTGTCCAAATATATCGTCCGCATCAGAACTAGGATACTTAGGGATGGACAAATTCAACTTAACGTGTCATGACCACTATAAATGTGTGAGCGCTGGTATTACAATGTGACTGGGGATTTTGTTTAGCATAATCACTTCGAATGCCATGGATTCTTTCAAGTTTTTTGGGTTTATAGGAATTCTGAAGGAATCACTCAAACTCCTCTCTCAAAACAGGAAGCAAATGACATGCATAACCACATTCTTCCTCATCCTTTATTCTCTCTTGTTTCTCTTGAACGTTTTCTACGCCAAAGACTTGATATATGATGTGATCTTCAGGGAGACCTTTTTGTCCTCTGCAAGCCCAACGGGGTCCGAATTCGCCAACCTCCTGCTTGGTACTAAAGTAGATCTTCAAATGTTTCAAGGAGTTGATATGGCTTTCATATCTTCTTACTTCGTTGTTTTGCTTTTCACCCTGAGTACAATAGTTCATATATCAACCTCATCGTACAGTGGTGAGAAGACCTTGTCTTTCAAGGAATTGATTTGGATGGTGGGAATTTCATGCAAAAGGCCATTCTTAACTTGGTTTTACGTAATCATATACTGCAGATAACTACCTTTTTCTCTCTCTAAAACCTTTTTCTCGGCCTTCTCTCTAGAAGCTCATCACAGAAGGCCACCCTAGCCGCCCCACCGTGCTTCTGCGCACGTGGGGCGGTGGCCGCTCTGGCGGCATAATATGTAGTTTTGTTGTAACGTCTATGTGGTGGTACCATTTCGAGGTGTGATTGGAATTTGGCAGGCGACACCACTGAAGGGAAGGTAATGACATCGAGATGACGACGCCTCTCCTCAGATCTGAACGGAGATGGCGACCTTGTCGGAAAGGCTCAGATCTTGGTCGATCTTACCACTGACCAGATGACGACGACGTCACGACAAAGGGCACCTCTCCCCTGAACAGATCGGCAATGGTGCATCACCGGAAAGCTGGCCGCGACTCTCCTAAAATGATCGGAGATGGAGCCCTTTCCAGAAAGTCTCCGTTCTTCTTTGCTCTAGCTTGATCTATGTAGATCGGCTAGATCTACATCTTCTCTACTGCTCAAGGAATGTGACCGGATTCACACCGGCAGTGGCCGGATTTCTCACCGACGGTGACCGAATTTTTTTGACAGTGGTCGGAATGGCGTTTAACTAGATTTTCTGGATTACTTTCCTTCTTTTGCATCTTCCCTTTCTGTCGTTCCTATTTTGTGGTAGTTGAACTAAGGCGTGGGGTTTGTATGGTTGAATTTGGGTTTGTGAGACAATTTGGGCACTGTTTTGGCTAACACCTAAGTTTGTAGTAAGGTCCTAGCCCTTTATATGCTTTACTTTGGGGTCCCCTGGTGTCTTGGGAGGGAGGGGTGGGGGGTAGAGGGCCTGCATGGGTGTCTTGTTTGGGGTTGTTTTGGGGGGGGGGGTGGGTAGGGTTGGGGGGGTTGTTTCGGGCTCTGGGAGGGGGGGAATGGGTCTGACTGTTGGGGTGGTCTTTTCGGGTAATCCGTGGGTGGGGTCGGGTGGGGTGGGGGTTCGGTGGGGTTTATGGCCTCTATTGGCTCGGAGCTTGAGTGTCTTCTTTGTGCCTGCATTCCTAATGGGTATAGAGATCATTTGGTCTGTTTTTGGTACGAGATAGGGGAAGATTGCAAATTTGTCTAATTGAAAATCTGTGTTAGCGCCTCCATAGAGGGTTGTTTCAGTTTTGGGGTCGCAAGGTTGTTTCTGATTATCTGCTCAAATGTTATTATTATTTTATAGTATTCTTTTTAGTATACTAGGTGTGTTTATAACCTTTAGACTTATGCTTATTGCTTAAAGTTAATCTAAAGTGTAAGATATGCTCTACTTTAGTTTAGTTATAATTGGTTTTGAGTTTATAGGTTCGTTAGTTTCTGACCTTTGTGGTCGTGTATACACAGAGTCACGGGATTGTCGTGACCTTTACTCGCCGTTGGGCAACTCTGTAACCCTTTTAATTATCAATGCTATTCTCTTATTAACCAAAAAAAAAAACTTGGTTTTACGTAACAATTTTTGGTATAGGTTATGCATTCTTCGTTTTGGCTACATTGCTTCCTCCATTATTGACTTCTGGTCATCTTCTGGCCCAAAAGGGTGTCTACATTTTACTCGCTGTCCTTGCCTTCATTACTATCTCCACTTATCCGTTGTTTGGGCAGTAGCCTTGGTGATTTCGGTGGTGGAAGAAAATTGTTTTGGGTTAGAGGCATTAGGAAAAGCTGGAGTGCTTGTCAAGGGAAAGAGGATCCATGGTTTTGTTCTAAACTTCTCATTCATGTAATTGTCCACGATTTTGTTTTGTTCTTTTTGGGTGATTGACATGAAAAAGTGGCCAGCGACTAACAAAGTGATTGGATGGTTTATAATATATCTGATTTTCCTGGTGAAGATGTTCCAATTCATAGCATACTCGATGTACTACTTCCAGTATAAGAAGATCCACGGCGAAATGATTGAACTGCGAGGGAGCGTCGAATGCAGTGAAGCAACCATATCACCACTTCTTCAAGACTTGCCATAAAGAGTAAAGTTCAGCTTGCTCGTATATTTAATTGCACCTCTCCTTCTAGTATTCTCCCTCCAGTTCTGTTGTACTACGTACGTTGTTATTTTCTAAAAGTTTAGTTATCCATATCTAGTACCAAAATTGTTCAAAGATTCCGATCTATCTCCTTTGAGTAATGCGTTATCCTTAGGTCACAATGAAAGGGACGAAGGGCAAATACACCACTTTCCTCTCACAATAGTCGTAGATAATGAACTTGGGATGGGGAATTTACAAAAATTTGGAGGGAATACCTACTTATATTAAACTCAATTTTTGGCACATATAAACGGCTAGGAAACATATCTCGGTAGAGGACTTGCATATTTGAACTCGATAACTACATCACCCAACACCATTTAGCATGCCCGAAAACATGAAGACCCAAAACAAGCTACTATAAGGCCAAATCACAACACTAACGTACTGTATGCTTCGTGTAGTTGGTGTAAGCAACTACTTCTAATGAATTCCCAAAGGATAACTATCGGGTTTCCACCTCAGTTACTTGGTATGGCGAACAACATTTGGCACCTCCTAACTCCAGAGGATTATTTGTGGACCGTACATATGTAACAATCTAGTTTTTTGAAAATTGTACACCCTTTATATTAATCAAGAGCATTCAGAAATTGGTTCAAATTTAAAATGTATTTTCTAATGCAATTAAGTACCGAAAACTTAGAGCGCTTTTTGAATTAATTATAGTAGGGTCAACCTAAAATATTTCCAAACTAAATCAGTTGATAAAGATACAAAACTGATTAAATCAGCTTTTAATATATAATAGCTCATTAAATCCTACTGTAAGAAAACAAAGAGTATCGATTAATCAATTTTGCATACTCAAACTCGATGATAAAGTACCAAAGTTTTCCTATCAGTTTCACAGGCTTTATAATATCTTATTGAAACATTAAAATTCTAGGTCATTTTGTCACACTGAAACTTATTTTACTACAACTCATCCGGACACTTTGCTAAAAACAACTCAAAGCTCATTTTAAGAAGTGACTGTGATTTAATCAAAATTTGCTTTTGAGAATTAATACCAAATAGACTCTTAGTATACTTTCAATAATATTCAATTAAGTGTGTTTTGATAACAATCAACCTTGCATCACTCAAATAGTGTGCATTCGCCTAAAATAGACCAATTTTTTTTAAGGAGACTTACTTATCGCTTAATTTTGCACGGGATAGCAAAAATTTGGTAGACAGAATATCACGTAAAAGGAATGTTTACCGCTCTGCGAAAAACATCTCCACCACACAGCCGTCACCTCCACCACCCAGCCGTCACCTCCACCACCAATAGTACATATTCCTGGTCACCACCCCACCACTAGCATACATCCAATCCACCGCCACCACAAAAAGTCAACTCCACCGCATTGTAACTGCCACCATCATTATGCTGGGAACACAAGGTTCACCACACTAGAGCCACCACCGCAGCCACTATTCCATCCATCACAATTACCCTAGCTAGCCAATACCACTACCACACCACTATGTCACCATCATCAGGATGACTCATCACCTCCACCACATAATTGCCACCATCACCACTAGGATGACTCTACCACCTCCACCACACCACCGTCGCTGCCACTACTACCAGAATGATGCTGCATGCCACCTCTACCACACCACTACATCGTCGGCCCTACCGCCATCACCTCCACATTGCTGCCAACACCGCCTACATCACCAACACGCTACAACATGACCAGATGTTACCACCTGGTGCCACCACTACTACGTAACAGCCTAACATTACCACCAACGTGTGACCACCTCTCCCACCACCACCACCACCATTTCTACACGTTTTCGAATTACCACTAATATTTCTGCATCACCACCACTACCACCAACACCAACGACAACACAACCACCAAGGTCTTGCCATAAGAAATGTAGAATATGACAACATAAGTGTACAATTCTATTAAAAAGATCATATTTGTAAAATGGGACAATTTATCGACATTTTGCTCTTAGTTTACCGTGCGTGTCAGCTTATTTTTCAGTGCTAGAAATTCATGTACTTAAGTTTTTAGCCCGACATGTTCAAAGCTTAAGTTTATGACACTTAAATTTCGGATTTATCAAACACAAGATCAGACCTATTTGAACATATGGGATTGGTAATTGTTCCCAACCTATTCTGGTCATACCCAAGGGCCCAATAGGGGTCCCATTTCACGCGAACACGTTGACATTGTCAACGGTCAATTTTCCAACGCATCAAACCTGTCAGCGCCCGCGCGCCCAAGACACGTGTTTTTCTCGTTCCGCGCGCTTCGTGCGTGACTTAGTCATTTTATTTCGCGTCGACGTCACTAACGCTAGCGCGATCGTCACACCGAGACCATCCGAACACCTTTTCATCAAAAATATCGACCGACGGCGCATTTGGAGAAACGGGGTCAAGGGGGAAAATGGCCTTGGCCAACCCCAGGGGGTCGGCCTCGGCCTTCCCCAGGCCATAGGGGTCGGCCTCGGCCTCCTGGGGGGCTTGGCCTTGGCCACTTTCCCCCGGTGGTTCACCCCTTTCCCGCATACCCCTTTTTCGTACTTCTTTCCCCTCTACGCTTAGTACGTAACCTTGACACCTTGATCGCTATGTGGGTATGATTCTTGGCAACGTGCTCGTCGTAACACAACTTCCGGATTCGTCATTGCTTATCAAAACACCTACCGACGGCGCACCCGAAGTTCGCAAAAGGAGAAGTGGCCTCGGGCTCCGAAAAATGGAAGATGGCCAAATGACCTTGGCCAACCCCAGGGGGTCGGCCTTGGCCTTCCCCATGCCATGGGGGTCGGCCTCGGCCTTCCCCAGGCCATGGGGGTCGGCCTCGGCCTCCTGGAAGGCTTGGCCTCGGCCATTTTCCCCCGGTGGTTCACCCCTCTGCGCAAACCCCTTTTCGCACTTTTTCACTTCGTATGCTTTGCACGTGACTTTGACATCTCGTTCGTCATGTAGGTACGATTCACGTCGACACGCTTGTCATAATGCAACTTTTCAATTTGTCTTTGCTCATCAAACCACCTACCGTCGGCGCGCCCGAAGTTTAGCAAGAGGGGGGAGTGGCCTTGGGCTCCTTCATGGGAGTTGGCCATTTGGCCTTGGCCAACCCCAGGGGGTCGGCCTCAGCCTTCCCCATGCCTAGGGGGTCGGCCTCGGCCTCCACGAGGGGTTAGCCTTGGCCTTCCCCCCATTTTGGCCAATGGTCTCCTCTCCCGCGCGCACTTGTTTTCTCGAGTCTTTGCACCTCCGCGATGTTCACGGACGTTCGTACATCAACCTCGCGACGTTCGTCGTGCATCAACCTCACGACGTCCGTCGTGCATCAACCTCGGGACGTTCGTCGTCCATGACCGCACACCGCTCCCGCGATGCCCATCGCCCAAAGTCGCGCACTATCACCGAATGACCCGTCACCGACGACCGCATACCATAACTACCAACTTTGTCATTACTATATGTTGCATTCATTATCTTGTTATGACACGCACACTCAGCTCACATCTCGTCTTCGGGACACCCGATGCGCGCCCGAGCGCCATCGTCATGATACGTGCCCCCGGCGCCAAGTATTGCTTCGCGACGTTCGTTGTCGCACCACTTTCATAACACGTGCCCCCGGCACCAAGTATTGCTCCGCTACGTTTGTCGCCGCGCCCTTGCGCCATTCTCATGATACGTGCCCCGGCACCAAATATTGCTCTGTGACGTTCGTCGCCGCGCCATCGCGCCATCGTCATGATACGTGCCCCCGGCACCAGTTATTGTCTCTGCGACGTTTGTCGCCGCGCCCTTGCGCCATTCTCATGATACGTGCCCCGGCACCAAATATTGCTCCGCGACGTTCGTCGCCGCGCCCTTGCGCCATTCTCATGATACGTGCCCCCGCACCAAGTATTGCTTCGCGACGATCGTCGCCGCACCACTTTCACAACACGTGCCCCAGGCACCAGGTATTGTTTCGTGCTATAGGCACCGCGCTCATGCGCCACAATCATGTTGCATGCTACCGGGATGGGCTCACAACCTTATAGCCATTGCCATCTCAATCAAAAGGGGGGCTTCGGCCTCGTACCGGGATGGGCTCACAACCTTATAGCCATCGCCGTCTCAATCACAAGGGGGGCTTCGGCCTCGTACCGGGATGGGCTCACAACCTTATAGCCATCGCCGTCTCAATCAAAAGGGGGGCTTCGGCCTCGTACCGGGATGGGCTCACAACCTTATAGCCATCGCCGTCTCAATCAACAAGGGGGGCTTCGGCCTTGTACCGGGATGGGCTCACAACCTCATAGCCATCGCCGTCTCAATCAACAAGGGGGCTTCGGCCCTTGTACCGAGATGGGCTCACAACCTCATAGCCATCGCCGTCATAGTCACAGGGGGCTCCGACTCAAGGACCCCTCGCCACGGACTCGGAGTACTGAGCTGCGACCATGTCCGCTCATATTACCATTAATCATCGACACCACCAGGACAATGACCCCCGGGTCACTCCGGGACGGGAGCAGGTCCTCGGAGGGCATCGCGCCTAGTCCGCCTGGCAGTTGGCTACAGGTGTAACCCTCACCGCTGTCAGGTTCTCCGCGCGTCTCTTGACGCACCTCATGGGATTCAGTAAGGGTTTGGATTGGTGGTTGGGGCAACGGGCTTACTCTGATCATGCTACCGCGGTATGGTCAGTCTTCTCAGACAGGTAGAGCGACGCTGTGTGGGGCAAGGAACGCGAATTTAGGAACCGGCAGTCCAATGGAGAACCGGTATTTTGGGACCCCCTGATGACAGTTCACTCCCAGGGGACGACACGTGGCACTTTATGACATAAGCACCCTGTTTTCCTATAAATAGTGAACTTTACAACTCAAAAAGGGACTTTTGGCTCTTCTTACAAAAATCACTTTCTCACTCTAGAATTTGGGAGCTCTTGGATTCTAGTGAGAGAAACGTAACTTTGGACCGTAACTTCGGACCGTAGCATTGGACCCCGACTTGGACTATCGACTGCCGGCCCTGTTCGTCTTAGCTTTGCCTTCGCAGCACTGCCATTCCTCACGGCCCGTCTGAGAAGCCTTGCCCTCAGCCCTTGTTCCACACTTGCTGTGTCTAACATCAACATACTTGGAAGCTGACTCGGACTGCAGCCTTTGTGGCACCTCCACGTAAGTACGAACCCATTTTCCTTGGCATCATTTTGGCGACTCCGCTGGGGAGGTGAGCATCGTACTGCAGTCTGTCTATCTTCCGTACTCAGTCTCTATGCCTAGACAACGAAAAGTTACGAGGGCTGCTAGCCAGGGCCTTATCCATGCCGTGCAAGAAGAGGACCACTCAGGTGAACAAGAGGGGACCAGTGCTGTGCGTCTCCAAGACCAGCCACAAACTACCGCACCTGACATACAAGTTGCAGTCAATGCGGCCATCCAGCAGTTTTCGCCCACTATAGCCACTCTTATGACAGCCATGGTAGAAATGCAAAAATCAATCCAAGTCTTGACTTCACAATCACCAATTTCCCAAAGCCTTAGAGCTCTGCACCCTGTGCCCATTACTCACCCCATGTTATCCCAAGATCCAGGTTTGGCCCATCCTGCTCATATGCAACCTTCAAGGCCTGGGCTAGTTTTGGACACTGCTCAGGTCCCAGTGTCGCGACCACCGCTGCCTTGGTCCTCCGGGCCCTCGACAGTAGGACTCGCGGCACCTCAGCCCCCGGCGCCACGCCTTGCCCTTGTTCGAAGCACTTCGGAGACTCACGAATCAATTGAGATGGAGCCTAACCCGAACATAACTAGTCGAAACCTAAACACAAGTCATTCCCCCGGCTTACTCCAGTCGACCTTTCCTGACGACCGGCCTCCAGCAGCTGACACTACCAATGTACAAACCATGCCCCAACAAGTTGCTCACCACCACCAACCCCTCTCTACCATCGTCATCCCCTCAATGCCTCAGGTTGTACCGTCTGGGGGCTCTGGTGCTCAGATCATCACGACAGGGCACAAACCCTCACATCCATCGTACGTCACCAAACATGACCTTGATGCCCTCCTTCACCGTCTCAAGCAGTCATCCTTACCCCACTCCCCCTCTAAGTTGTCAGGCCATGCTCCCTACTCTGACAGCCTCGCTACCAAGCCTTACCCCGTCAAGTACAAGCAACCATCCTTCACTTTGTTCAATGGCAAAGAGGGCAACGCCCGTGAGCACCTCACCCGTTTTGCTGGCTCCCTGGAGCACTTCGGGGAGGACGACACTTTGAAGCTTCGAGAATTTCACAAGTCCCTGACTGGCCTCGCCTACTCTTGGTATCACCAGATTCCCGATAGTACTATCCACTCATGGTCCGACATGGTCCAGCTCTTCCTTGACAAATTTCACTATGAGACGGAACGTGTGACCATCGTTGACATCGCCGGAATCCGTCAGAACCCCGGGGAAGACCTCAACACCTATGTTACGCGATTTCATCACAAGTGCTTGGAGTGCACTGACTTCAGCAAGGATGAAACCCTTGTGCCCATTTGTATCAAGAACATGAATGACATCTACAAGGTCTACCTTGAAAACCTTCAGCTTCGATCTTGGGGACATCTTAAGGAAGCTGCACGACGCACCTACGATTCGGTCGGTCCGTCAAAGACCCCAAAGCCCCAACCTCATATTGCCTTGGCCGCGATGATGGAAGCAGCTAGTAACGACGACAACAGCCGCAAGCGTCAGTCCTAAGGAAGGGACGGGCGTCCTGACAAGAGAGGGCAGCCGATGCCTACCCCGGACTACCCGTGCGACTTGAAGATTGTTAGAACTCTCCTCGAGACATGGATCGATGACAATGCCATAACCCTGCCCAATGTCGACAATGAACCTACCCCGGAAGACTTAGCCCATCACAACTACTGCCCCTATCATCGAAAGGTCGGTCATGGCCTCAAGTGGTGCAGGGGCCTCAAGTTTGTCTTCGCCGACAAGATTGCGTCCGGAGAGCTCAAACTCTAAGTACGGGACGTATGACCTACCCGACCAAGCCTTGGCATGCCTTAGTGCATTTTCCACGCTTGTAATTTTTTCGTTCATTTTGCAAGTTTCCATGTACATCATACCCATGTATCAAGGCATGCTGCCTATCCTTCGTTATCAATGAAGTTACATTTTCCAGACTTAGAAAATTTTCAAGCTACATTGCTCTTGCACAAGTCTATTGATATCACCCTTCAAGCCATCACCCACTCCCTTGGGGGCTTCACCCCTTCCCAATCCCTTCGGCCTCACATTGCAATGACTTGGTACGTGGTGCGCGGGGTGGCTCGAGCCCGTTACTACGGTCGCATCATCATCCTCCATCTACTTTTCTTGACACTTAGAAAAAAAAATTCATTTTTTTCGCACCGGTCATCGATGATCATCCTCAGTGGTCTCTCTCGGCATCCTTGTCTCGGACCAACACTTAGAAAAAAATTTCATTTTTTTCGCAACCGATCATCGATGATCATCCTCAGCAGCCTCCCTTAGCATCCTTGCCCGACCGAGCTCAATTTTTTTTTTTTTCAACACTTAGAAAAAAATTTCAAGTTTTTCATCTTCCCCACTACTCTCCACATTCAAGCTCTCATCACTCTCCCTCTCACATTTTCCTCTCCTCCCTCACCATCCAATACCTCATCACCCTTTCCCCACTTCACACATCACTTCTTTCTCCATTTTATGGAGCAAAATTTCATACTTCCACCATCCCACTTCTCTCATTCTCTTCTTGTGCATTATGAAAAAAAAAAAGTCATTGGGGGTTCCCTCTCCTTATGGAGGCCAAAAAAAAAATTTTTTTTTTGGGCCACCCCCCACCCCATCACCCCCCCACCCACCACCCAGGCGCCTGGGCAGCCCCAAATTCGGGCAGCCCCCTTCCCACCCCTCCATGTGGGTCTTCCCCACTCTCTCTTCCCACATTTAATTCCCTCTCTCCCTTTTTCTCTCTCTCCCATCACTTTCAACTTTTTACTTTTTCTCTTTCTCCTTCTTACATCACTCTAACATATTTTTCTTCACTCTTCCCTCACCATCCGAGACACCATTCCCCCATTTCCCTACTTTACACTCTCTCTCTCTCTCTCTCTTATCACATTAAATGCCTCTCTCTTTCTCTCTTACACTCTCTTACACATTTTCTCTCTCTCTCTCTTATACTCATTAACTCACCCAACACCACTCCTCTCTCTCTCAACCTCACGCGGGTCTCCTCCCTTCCCTCTCTTCCTTCTTCTTTCTTCTTTATTCCTCACTCATTACTCACATTAAATTCCCCTCTTTCACCTTACTTCACTCTCATCATTTCCCCCCTACAATCCCTCCCCCATTTTCCCACACCCACACCCTCGGCCTCGGCCTCCCCACCCCCTTCCCTAGGCCGACCCCCTCTCCCCTCTTCATTCACTCACCTTTCTCACTCCTCTCTCCAAGCACTCTCATTATCCTCTCTCTCTCTCTCTCTCATGAAAGACCCACATATAATTTCCCCATCTTTCACCTCAATCTCTCTCCCTCTTTCTTTCACCTTAACCAATCACCACTCACTCCCCCTCATCCCTCACGGCCACTCTCTCTTTCTTTACCCATTCCACTCTTCCTCATTAAATTTCCCATCACTTCTTCTCTCCAATCACAACTCCCTCATATCCCAACATCCAAGGCCACTCTCTCCCTCTTCCATTTTCTCTTACAACACCACACTTCTCTTACACTCCCCTTACCAAGGCCGACCCCCATGCCTTGACCAAGGCCGACCCCCCCTCCTTCTATCTCTTATCATTTCCCCATTAATTCCCTTCCTCCTCACTTCCTTCCTTTCCTCCCCAAATCAACACTTGTATTTTTTCCTTTCT
The DNA here is from genome assembly GCA_033065855.1 of Escallonia rubra. Lineage (NCBI taxonomy): Eukaryota > Viridiplantae > Streptophyta > Magnoliopsida > Escalloniales > Escalloniaceae > Escallonia > Escallonia rubra. The sequence goes on along the minus strand of JAVXUO010000333.1, from coordinate 440,226 downwards.
TTCTTAACTCCCAAAGTTAAACATCATTCTATCTTCCTTACATTACTCTCCCCTCATACACCCCCAAAAATTCATACTTAGTTTTTTTTTCTTCTCTTCCCTCTCCCATCACTACCTATTGTCTTTACTTCATACACACCACAACCACCCCCCTCTCACCTTTCTCACCACGGCGGACCTCTCAGCCGACAATCCATACATACTTCGGCTTGCCCACATTCACCCAACGACCGAACACCGACATCCAAGGCCGGCAACTTCAAAAGTTTTTTTTTTTGCACCATAGACCAACGTGCATTGCTCGCGCACATGCGCCCGTCGTGTACTGCCCCGGCATCGCAACTCCTGATCGCGCCCACATCGTGCCCCTACACATTTCATACACTTAGATTTTTTTTTTTTGCAAATTTGATCACGTCCCATGTGACGACGTCCTCCGACATCAACATCCTTGGTAGGTGGTGCGCGAGGTAGCTCGAACCACCTACTCCAACTCATTATTCGACATTCGTCATCAGTCGCCCGGGCGCCGTCTCCGTGACCCCGTCGCCAGCGCCCCGTGCGCCGTCTTCGCGACGCTTGTCGCCCATCGCCCGGGTGACGTCTCCGCGACATTCATCGTCCGTCGCCCGGGTGCCGTTTACATGCTCGCGCACCTGCGCCCTATCATCGTGCCTTTGTCTTAACCCCCAATCATTCCAAGCTTTCGTAGGTGGTGCACGAGGTGGCTCGAGTCACCTACTCTTCATCATCATGCATTGACGACGTCAACAACTCGTCGGCCAAACAACATCAAAATCTTGCTAAGTGTTTATGCTTGCGGTGCCCGCTCGGGTTGCCCCTCCGCGCACACCACACGCAGGGGGCTTATGTTCCCAACCTATTCTGGTCATACCCAAGGGCCCAATAGGGGTCCCATTTCACGCGAACATGTTGACATTGTCAACGGTCAATTTTCCAACGCATCAAACCTGTCAGCGCCCGCGCGCCCAAGACACGTGTTTTTCTCGTTCCGCGCGCTTCGTGCGTGACTTAGTCATTTTATTTCGCGTCGACGTCACTAACGCTAACGCGATCGTCACACCGAGACCATCCGAACACCTTTTCATCAAAAATATCGGCCGACGGCGCATTTGGAGAAACGGGGTCAAGGGGGAAAATGGCCTTGGCCAACCCCAGGGGGTCGGCCTCGGCCTTCCCCAGGCCATAGGGGTCGGCCTCGGCCTCCTGGGGGGCTTGGCCTTGGACACTTTCCCCCGGTGGTTCACCCCTTTCCCGCATACCCCTTTTTGTACTTCTTTCCCCTTGTACGCTTTGTACGTAACCTTGACACCTTGATCGCTATGTGGGTATGATTCTTGGCAACGTGCTCGTCGTAACACAACTTCCGGATTCGTCATTGCTTATCAAAACACCTACCGACGGCGCACCCGAAGTTCACAAAAGGAGAAGTGGCCTCGGGCTCCGAAAAATGGAAGATGGCCAAATGACCTTGGCCAACCCCAGGGGGTCGGCCTTGGCCTTCCCCATGCCATGGGGGTCGTCCTCGGCCTTCCCCATGCCATGGGGATCGTCCTAGGCCTTCCCCAGGCCATGGGGGTTGGCCTCGGCCTCCTGGAAGGCTTGGCCTCGGCCATTTTCCCCCGGTGGTTCACCCCTCTGCGCAAACCCCTTTTCGCACTTTTTTCACTTTGTATGCTTTGCACGTGACTTTGACATCTCGTTCGTCATGTAGGTACGATTCACGTCGACACGCTTGTCATAATGCAACTTTTCGATTTGTCTTTGCTCATCAAACCACCTACCGTCGGCGCGTCCGAAGTTTAGCAAGAGGGGGGAGTGGCCTTGGGCTCCTTCATGGGAGTTGGCCATTTGGCCTTGGCCAACCCCAGGGGGTCGGCCTCGGCCTTCCCCATGCCTAGGGGGTTGGCCTCGGCCTCCACGAGGGGTTAGCCTTGGCCTTCCCCCCATTTTGGCCAATGGTCTCCTCTCCCGCGCGCACTTGTTTTCTCGAGTCTTTGCACCTCCGCGATGTTCACGGACGTTCATACATCAACCTCGCGACGTTCGTCGTGCATCAACCTCACGACGTCCGTCGTGCATCAACCTCGGGACGTTCGTCGTCCATGACCGCACACCGCTCCCGCGATGCCCATCGCCCAAAGTCGCGCACTATCACCGAATGACCCGTCGCCGACGACCGCATACCATAACTACCAAATTTGTCATTACTATATGTTGCATTCATTATCTTGTTATGACAGGCACACTCAGCTCACATCTCGTCTTCGGGACACCCGATGCGCGCCCGAGCGCCATCGTCATGATACGTGCCCCCGGCGCCAAGTATTGCTTCGCGACGTTCGTCGTCGCACCACTTTCATAACACGTGCCCCCGGCACCAAGTATTGCTCCGCGACGTTCGTCGCCGCGCCCTTGCGCCATTCTCATGATACGTGCCCCGGCACCAAATATTGCTCCGTGACGTTCGTCGCCGCGCCATCGTGCCATCGTCATGATACGTGCCCCCGGCACCAGTTATTGTCTCTGCGACGTTTGTCGCCGCGCCCTTGCGCCATTCTCATGATACGTGCCCCGGCACCAAATATTGCTCCGCGACGTTCGTCGCCGCGCCCTTGCGCCATTCTCATGATACGTGCCCCGGCACCAAGTATTGCTTCGCGACGATCGTCGCCGCACCACTTTCACAACACGTGCCCCAGGCACCAGGTATTGTTTTGTGCTATAGGCATCGCGCTCATGCGCCACAATCATGTTGCATGCTACCGGGATGGGCTCACAACCTTATAGCCATCGCCATCTCAATCAAAAGGGGGGCTTCGGCCTCGTACCGGGATGGGCTCACAACCTTATAGCCATCGCCGTCTCAATCAAAAGGGGGGCTTCGGCCTCGTACCGGGATGGGCTCACAACCTTATAGCCATCGCCGTCTCAATCACAAGGGGGCTTTGGCCTCGTACCGGGATGGGCTCACAACCTTATAGCCATCGCCGTCTCAATCAACAAGGGGGGCTTCGGCCTTGTACCGGGATGGGCTCACAACCTCATAGCCATCGCCGTCTCAATCAACAAGGGGGCTTCGGCCCTCGTACCGGGATGGGCTCACAACCTCATAGCCATCGCCGTCATAGTCACAGGGGCTCCGACACAAGGACCCTTCGCCACGGACTCGGAGCACTGAGCTGCGACCATGTCCGCTCATATTACCATTGATCATCGACACCACCAGGACAGTGACCCCCGGGTCACTCCGGGACGGCAGCAGGTCCTCGGAGGGCATCGCGCCTAGTCCGCCTGGCAGTTGGCTACAGGGGTAACCCTCATCGCTGTCAGGTTCTCCGCGCGTCTCTTGACGCACCTCATGGGATTCAGTAAGGGTTTGGATTGGTGGCTGGGGCAACGGGCTTACTCTGATCATGCTACCGCGGTATGGTCAGTCTTCTCAGACAGGTAGAGCGACGCTGTGTGGGGCAAGCAACGCGGATTTAGGAACCGGCAGTCCAACGGAGAACCGGTATTTTGGGACCCCCTGATGACATGTCACTCCTAGGGGACGACACGTGGCACTTTATGACATTAGCACCCTGTTTTCCTATAAATAGTGAACTTTACAACTCAAAAAGGGACTTTTGGCTCTTCTTACAAAAATCACTTTCTCACTCTAGAATTTGGGAGCTCTTGGATTCTAGTGAGAGAAACGTAACTTTGGACCGTAACTTCGGACCGTAGCATTGGACCCCGACTTGGACTATCGACTGCCGGCCCTGTTCGTCTTAGCTTTGCCTTCGCAGCACTGCCATTCCTCACGGCCCGTCTGAGAAGCCTTGCCCTCAGCCCTTGTTCCACCCTTGCTGTGTCTCACATCAACATACTTGGAAGCTGACTCGGACTGCAGCCTTTGTGGCACCTCCACGTAAGTACGAACCCACTTTCCTTGGCATCAGTAATGTGCCAACACCTCCCTACGGTCTGACAACTGGCACCCCAGTGGGCCAATCCAACCTAGGTTTGGTAACAGATTGATACTCCCTCTATCCCACATAATTTAAACAACTTTCCTTTTTGGACCGTCTCACAAAAATTGCTCATTTTCAAATCAAGATTATGTAGGTACTTTTACATATTTTTACCCTTTTTACACTTTTTTATTCTATTTCTTTCTCCACATTTAAATCTCAATAAACTCATTTTTTCTCTCTCCTGACCCATTTTCTTATACTTTTTTATTAATTTCTTTTTTCATATTTAATATTTCATTAACTCATTTTTTCTCTTCTGTCTCACTTTCTTCTCATCTTCTCTCTAAATGGTAGATGAGAAACATACAATATATCGCTTAAATCCTTAATCTGCGTGTAAAGAAAAGTTGATCAAGTTACGTGGGATGGAGGGGGTACTTGAAATAGGCCGGTCATTATGGTGACCAAAGGTATGTCATGGCACAAGCTATCATTGAGAATGGTCAGCTGAGGTAGGCTACGTCTGTTGAGGTTAATGACCCGAGAAATAACATGCGCAACTGAAATTCTATGGACCCTTAATCCTAATGGAGAGTAATCTAGCTCCACTTATGAGTTATGAGAACATAGTACCCAAGCAAAAATTTGTAAGCGGCATATTCTTGTCCGGCTTCAAATAGGTGTATCAAGACAATCCTTTATCAAGGCCACCGTAGCAATAGATGTGTATTCTTGTCAGGTTTAACACAGTTAATAGAATTCAAATTTCCATAGTGGAATACAATAGATGTGTTTTCTGTAGGTTAGATAATGAAATCCATAATCATTTATCTTTCATTGTAACCATACAACAAGCATTTGGGTGATGCTTTCTTGGAATCTGCAGTAGTTCTGATGCTACTGTCGGTTGTGCATTTTGACATCCACTCAGTCTCTTGGACTGTTCAAAAATACACTTACTGTGCAAATATGAAGAGGTGCAAACGACTCTGTGAGCCCTATTAACCATGTTTCCTCTTATATCACTGGTGACTGACTTCATCAAACTGTAATAGAATTGAACATTAAAACGATATCGATAGATAAATTATGACCTTCATTTAGACGTACAAAAAAATTATTACCAATTAACATCAGTTTGTAACCCATAGACAAATAATAAAGAGAGGAATTTCACATGTCATAAATTTCTAGGAACTTTCAAAACAGGCACATTACTCGGATATTGTTGGTGCATTGAATTATATTGTCACATCTATGCGGTCCCCATGTAGTTATGTGGACTGACTTCGTCAAATGTGACCAAAGTCTTCAGTAAAATGCACGCCACTTGATGGATACATGGTGTATTGTATCCATCAAGTGGCGTGCATTTTACGGAAGACTTTTCCTATCAAGTGGCGTGCTTTAATCATGTACGCTCACTTATTGTGGTGTCGTGGTTGTGTTTGGGGGTTGGTGGTGGCACCGTGGTGGTGATGTTGGACTTGAAGGGAAAAGCCCAAAAGAAGAGATGAAGATGGAGGGTGGCATATGAAAAGAAAATTTAACACAAACAAAAGTTAGAGTTGTTTTTTTTATCAAAAAAAAGTTAATATCTTAAGTATTTCGTCGAAGCAATTGACATATTTGATATTTTTATAATTAATAAATACGTTTGTAGTTATACCTTAACCTTGCAAGCAAGGTGAAGTGATATTAACATGTAAGTGCATGGACAGCAACAAAAACAAAAAAAAAAATGGACACAAAAGTCAAACAGTGCTGACTTAAGCGTTGCTCATGGTAAAAATGGCAGCAAAAAAAAAAAAAACGCTTTGAGACCTTGACTTTGACTGCTGAATGAAACTGCGATACATCTACTTCTTTGATAAATCAAATGGAGAAGAACCAAACTCCATATGGCTTCCATAAAGTCATCTTCGTCCTTCTTATATTACTTTTCGTCTCCATGTCAGCTTCGGGCCGTGATATACTAGTAACACAGAACTTATTAAAACCTCTATAAAACCTCAATGCTTATGGAGACACAACAGAAAACCAAAATGGAGAAACCATTCACCACCATAGAGTCACAAGCGTCCTTGGGCACCTTTGGAATTCTATGGCATGCTCTTAAAACCACCATAAAAAATGGGAAGGTTGTCATCTCAATCTTTCTCCTTGCGTCTCTTTCATACTCTGTGCTAGCAGTGGGCATAGATCTAGGACTGCTATCACTCGCGCAAGACCTGTCTTTGCTGGCAGAAAAACCAGACACCGAGTTCGATGAAAGCGTGATCAAGGTTACTATGAAAGACCTCGTACTGGTATTCTTCGTCCTTTCTTGTGTTATTTCACTGATTTTCTCGATAACCACAATCTTTTCATCGTCCGAAGCCTACACTTCAGAAGTACAAAATCTAAAACGTACATTTTCGAGCATTAGAGGCACGTGGAAAGCACCAATTGTCACTAGTGTACTTATGATGCTCATCATCTGGGCAATTTGGATCCTGTTTTTCATCTCAATTGGAATTATCACACTAGTGGTCCAGGGTGTTCCTGCATACATTCTAGTACTTGCAGCACTCATCACAGCGGCAGTCTTTCACTTTTACGTATGTGTTGTTTGGATGTTGAGCATAGTTGTGTCGATATTGGAGAGTTATTTGGGTGGACGGAAGTCTATAACTAGAGCTCGCGAGCTCATCAAAGGCAAAAAGGTTCAAGCATGTGTTCTCATGCTTCTTTTAGCACTTCTTAGCGCTGTTCTGTATGCAGTACCATCTTTGGTGCTGGCAAGTAAGATTGACGATGTGGCTTGGGTGCGGCTGGCTAAGAGTATCCCACTGATTTGGTTCCAGTGTCTGGTAAAGCTCTTTATGTTTGTGGTGTTCACTGTCTTCTACCATGAATGCAAAAAGGGTGAAAAAGGACAGTATGTTCCCATCGTGTCTGATGAGGTATAGTGAAGATCAATGCCATGTCTCGCAAATCAGGAAGATCCATGAAACTTGGTCATCTATGGTGACCCTTTTAATAATTGAGGCACGTCTTTTCCAGTTCTTGTGAAATGTGAAAATTGTCCTCTACTTGTGTGTGTGATACATAATATACATAATTCTGTTTTTCTTCGCTGTCTCCATCTTCATACGCATATTGTTAGCTTCGAACTCATATTGTAGCACTTCAGTAAAACCGCATTTTCAGGGTCACGTAGTTATTCAAAAGACGTGGACTGGTTATGTCTCTGGAAATCTTAGGATTGCTACTACTGAAACCAGCAGCACTCATGACATGGCAAAATTGTTCTCCAATTTGCCAGAAAGTGCAGAAATGGCTCTACTTCTCTCTTTATAGAAACGACATGGAGTCATTTCAGTTTTGTCTTTGAACCTCAGATATAATAATAACACTAGTATTAGAAAATTGCTAAGGTTGCACCTGCAAAATGCCAGGCTCTAATCATCAACAGGTCTCTTCACAAATTTATTTCCGGTATCAACTAATTAATTTAGAAGTCTGTAGTAAGTTTGTTTCGATATAAAGCTTTCCTGAAATGATTATCCTGATAGTGCTGAAGACAAAGCTTTGCAATATGGCATGAATTGGAGCTCCATGTCCTATACAAACTAACTTTTTCCTGATGACTTGTTAGCTGCAACCTTCGTCCAACATATGTGAAATTTCAGAAAACTGCTGATAATTGATGCAGCAAAGCATTTCTCCTTTGTGTCATTCGGGACATTTCAGTTTCTACCTACCTAAGCCGCCTATAATTTGGCATTTTGTTCATGAATCAGTTTTCCAATGTCAGGGAAATGATCAATCTTAATGCTTCCTAGCTAGAAATGTAGAGAAACTTGCTTCCAATCATGGACTCGGTCATAGGTACAGAAACTTTCCTCCGCAAGTGGATCTTCTTTAAAAAGTCTATATATATGGTCTTTTCGATCTGTAAACAAGGTAGGAACATATCCGGAGATCTTAAGAAAATAAAGAGAAGAAATAAATGAAGACATAAAGAGAGAATTGACTGAATGTTTTCTGTGTGTTTTTACATTGAGAAGAGCATGTATTTATATACACAAGAAGAATCAATTAATCCCTAACTCTAAGCCATAAAACCCGTGATCCACTATCAGTGGGATATGATAAGCATAATTCATGTGATCCACTATCAGTGGGATATAATGCGCATAATTCGTGTGATCCAATTCCTTAACACTCCCCCTCAAGTTGGAGAGTGAATATCATGAAGTCCCAACTTGTTACGTAATGTCTCGAATTGATCTTTTCCCAATGCTTTTGTGAAGACATCTGCTAACTGAAAGCGGGTAGGCACATATGACGGTTTGATCATTCCAGCTTGTAGTTTTTCTCGAACAATGTGACAATATATTTCAATGTGCTTTGTGTGCTCATGAAAAATAGGATTCGCTGCAATATGCAAAGCTGCTTGGTTGTCACAAAATAATTGTGTGGGAGCTACCTGTGGAACTCTTAGATCTTGTAGAATATAACGTAGCCACGTTAGCTCTAAACATGTATTTGCCATAGCTCGATATTCTGCTTCTGCTGATGATCTAGAAACATTAGCTTGTTTCTTGGATTTCCATGAGACAAGAGAATTTCCAAGGAAAATGCAATATCCCGTGACTGACCTCCTTGTGGTACGACAACCTCCCCAATCTGAATCACAAAAGGCTTTCAAAGCAAGATTGTTTGTGGAAGGAAATAGTAAACCTTGACCAGGATTACCTTTGATGTATTTAAGGATTCGTATGGCTGCATCCCAATGAGGTTTACGAGGCTCATGCATGAATTGACTTAATTAGTGTTCGAACAGAATAGACTATGTCGGGCCTTGTGACGGTAAGATAAATCAGTCTGCCAACTAGTCTTCTATATTTAGTTTGATCACTCAGTAAAATTCCATTTGTAGGAGTGAGCTTCAAATTTTGTTCCATTGGAAATTTGTCAGGACGTACACCTAGAAGTCCCGAATCTTGTAAAATATTGAGTGCATATTTTCTCTAAGACATGAAAATGCCTTTCTTTGAACGAGAGAATTCAATACCCAAAAAGTATTTTAAGTCTCCAAGATCTTTGATGCGGAAGCGTTTGAGAAGAAATTTTTTGAGACGTTCAATTTCTTGAAGATCATTTCCAGTGAGAAGTATATTGTCAACATAGATGAGGATCGCAGTGAATGAAGTACCTTTAGCTTTGGTGAAAAGAGAATAATCAGCCTTTGATTGTTGATAACCTGCCCTCTGAATAGTCTCTGAAAATATGAGAAACCAATTTCTTGATCCTTGTTTGAGACCATAAAGGGATTTGTGGAGCCGACATACAATGTTCTCCCCCTGTCGGCGAAGACCAGGTGGAGTTTCCATATACACTTCTTCTTGCAAGTCACCATGCAGAAAAGCATTTTGAACATCTAATTGGTAGGCGAACCAATGCCGAACAGAAATAATAGTGAGAAGACAACGAAGTGTAGTGAGTTTCGCTGTAGGAGAAAATGTTTCCTGATAATCGATTCCCTCAACTTGAGTATATCCCTTTGCGACAAGGCGAGTCTTATAACACTCAATTGTACCATCAGATCTGTACTTGGTTTTATAAACCCATTTACAGCCAATAGGTTTATGACCATCAGGAAGTTGAACCAAACTCCAAGTCTTATTTTGTTGCAATGCTTCTAATTCTGCATTCATTGCTTGTTGCCAATGTGGATCAAGGATAGCCTGAGCATATGACAGAGGCTCGGTATGACCTGTAATGTTGGCTAAAAAGGTACAATGTGGGCATAAGAGATACGAGAGTAGGAAAGAAAGTGAGAAAGAGGATAGCGAGTACCTGGCGTAGAACTTGGCACTGTGGAAGGATGATTGACTTGTGCTGACAGTATATAGTCTCTATGCCATGCTGGAGGTTGCTTGGGCCGAAGGGATTGGCGCGGGGCAGGAGAGGAAGGAATGATAGAACCTGAAGAGGTTGAAATAGGTTCAGTGGATTGGGCTGGAGGCGAGGATGTAAGAGGCTGGGTAGGATTGGGAGAAATATCCTCTGCGGCTGTTGGTTCAGCTAAGGGAGATTGTATGGAAGAGGTAGATTCTTGTATGGTTGTTGGCTCAGTGGGTTGAAGTTGGGAAGAGAGGATGTTTGTGGGTAAGGATGGTGAAGATTGCCAATTGTCCATGAAGTCGGGAGAAATATATGGCAATGTGGAAGTTGGATGTGTAGCCGACATGAAAGGAAAGATAGTTTCAGAAAATTTGACATCACGACTAACAAAAAATGTTTTAGTTGTCAAATCATAAAGTTTGAAACCTTTTTGACCAGTAGGATACCCAACAAATACGCAACGTTTGGCACGGGAATCAAATTTATATGTGGGATGAACAACAGTTGCGTAACACAGACAACCAAAGACTTTCAAGTGATCAAATGATGGTGGATGATTGTACAATAATTCAAAAGGTGACTTGGAAGATATCAATGGGGTTGGCCATCGGTTGATAAGATAGACAGCAGTCAATACACATTCTCCCCAAAAGGTAAGGGGCAAGTGAGATTGAAAGCGTAGTGCACGTGCTACAGTTAGAATATGGCGATGCTTGCGTTCAACTACCCCATTTTGTTGTAGAGTTGAAACACAATTGTGTTGATATTCAATACCATGAGAGTGAAAAAAAAATTGCATGGACAAGAATTCTTTACCATTGTCTACTCTGATTGCTTTGACCGAGGCATGGAATTGAGTTTTAGCAAATGCAATAAAAGACTGTAAAATTTTTTGAGTTTCTGACTTGTAATGCATAAAAAATAACCATGTGCACCTCGTAAAATCATCCACAATTGTAAGAAAAAAATGAGCCCCTGAATGAGTGGGTACTGTGTGGACCCCATATATCACAATGCAACAAATCAAATGGAGCACGAGTTGATATAGTACTTGAAGGAAATGGAAGTCTGGTCTGTTTAGCCATAGGACAAACAACACAATTATTATCAAAATGAATATTATGAGAAGGCAATAATGGAGCAATTAATCTTAGACGAAATGGTGATGGATGTCCCAAACGCATGTGCCACAAATTTGAGGGTTGTGAAACTTGATGAGAAACAGGTGCCTGTTGTATTGGGGACATGTAATAGAGACCACCACGCTCCTTACCCGAACCAATCATCTTCCCCGTAGCCAAGTCCTGCAAAGCACAAAAGGAAGGAAACAAAATGGCACAAAATTTAAATCATTGGTGAGTTTGCTAACAGACATCAAATTTAAACGAAAAGAAGAAACACATAAAACGTTGTCTAATGTGATATTTGAGTTAAATGGTATGGTGCCAATGGAATTGATTGAGGCAGATGACCCCGTGGGCAAATTGACAGAGGGTATTGATGAGGAATTCATTTGAGTGAAAAGCGTAGGATCGGAAGTAATATGATCAGTAGCTCCGCTATCCAAAATCCAAGGCTTAGTAAATATAGAATTAATTAAAGCATTTTGAGAAAGAGACAGACCTGCAGCATTTGCATAAGCATCGCTATTACTAGGAGACTTCTGATTTTGAGTCATCATAGACAAGGCATGAGCAAGTTGTTGAAATTGATCTGTGGAAAGTCCGGGTGAACTATTGGTGTCTTGCGAATGGACCCCATGTGTAGATTGAGAAGAATCTGTTGTATTCGCAACATGAAATGCATTTCCTTGAAACCCACATTGCCGCTGTTGTGAAGTGTTGTGTCGATTACCTTGGCCTCCTGTGTTGTTGGAAACCCATGTCCCATTTTTAAATTTGCATCTGTCCTCTGTATGACCTTTTCTATCGCAATACTTACAATGAAATTTCAGAGTGCGACAACTTTCAATTGTATGACCTTCTCTATTGCAATGCTCGCAATGCTTGTCTTTAGATTTATTTGAAAATTTATTTCCACGTCTCTGAGTTGCAGCCGCGATGGAAAAATTTTCAGTTGATTCCGGTGTCATTTGTCGCTGTGTTTCCTCTTGAATAACAAGGGAATAGGCTTGTTGTACATTAGGCAGTGGCGACATCATGAGGATATTTGTACGTACAACATTGTAAGTGTCGTGGAGACCCATGAGAAATTGCATTAAACAGTCTTCTTCTCTTTGCTCATCATGTGCTTTCATGTGGTTACATGTGGGAAGTGCTCGATATGTATCTAACTCGTCCCAAAGGCCTTTGAGTTTCGTGAAATAAGTTGAGACAATCATGGTACCTTGTGAAAAAGAAGCCAATGATTTTTGAATCTGGTAGATAGCTGGCGCATTCTTTTGTGAAAACTGGTCCTTGAAATCTTCCCACACTTGATAGGCTGTCTTTGCACGAATGACTCCTTTGGCTAGATCCGGTTCTACCGAGTGAGTAAGCCATGATAAAATCATGCTGTTGCACTGGTTCCATAAGCGTATTCTGTTGGCTGATCTTTTTCTGAAGGTTGCTCAATGGATCCATTGATGAAGCCAATTTTGTTTTTGGTTGTGAGAGCATGAATCATGGATTTACTCCAAGATGAATAATTGGCTCCATTTAATTTGATGGGTACGAGCAACTGACCAGGATGATCTGAATGATGAATAAATATGAATTTGATGGATCCATGCTGAAATTGATGTTGCTGGTGTTTGAAGGTTTGGATTGATTGAAAATTTGGAATGGAAACAAATACTTAGAAGGATGGCTCTGATACCATCTTAAGAAAATAAAGAGAAGAGATAAATGAAGACATAAAGAGAGAATTGACTGAATGTTTTCTGTGTGTTTTTACATTGAGAAGAGCATGTATTTATATACACAAGAAGAATCAATTAATCCCTAACTCTAAAGCATAAAACCCGTGATCCACTATCAGTGGGATATGATAAGCATAATTCATGTGATCCACTATCAGTGGGATATGATACGCATAATTCGTGTGATCCAATTCCTTAACAGGAGATGAGGTGAACAGCCTCAAAAATCCATGCATTCCACCAAAACATGGTAGCCGACGAGAACGCGAATGCTAGATAATCCAACAGAGCGATCCTAATCCTCGGACGTACGCTTCCTTCACACTCAAATATATTACTAGCGTTTCGGCTTTCCTTCTCTCTCTATATATTTTGACATTAATTTCTAATTGGAGCTATGCGGAAAGAAAGATAACAGCCCGTCTCATGCATACGGGGTGCAAATGACTATTCAAAGAACTATTCAAACATAACAGCCGTCTCTATATATTTTTTCAATGAAAGCTTTGGACTTTCTCATTCCAATAAAGAAATCGAACTTTTGGACTTTTTCTTGCACCAACTGTTAGTTTTTTATTCTCTCTGGCTCGGTGAAATCCAACTTTTAATGAAATATGTCTAACTTTCTTATGTAATTCTCCGCATACAATGTATTAATAGTATAATCTATTACTCTCAAAGTCATAATCATGGTAGTATTACATATTTATGTCTACACTATATGTCTATGTAAAAGCAAGGAAGATGTTGAATGGCTAATTATTTTTTTCTTAATATGCCGTTTTTAAATTTAAATCTTCACAAAATATTAGGGGTTTTTTTTTCCAACTTATATAACTTTTTCCCCATGAAATTCCTTTTTCGGATTGGTGTGTTATTTAAAAAAAATAAGGGTATTTGTGACTTATTCATTAGAATATATATATATATATATATATATATATATATATATATATATATATATATATATATATATATATATTATTTTTTTCTAGCGTTAAAGGTTGTTTTAATTTTAACTCGATGAGAAAATCTTATAAAAACCCTATAAAATCACCCTTGACTCACGAATGGCCTTAGAACATCCTAATTGAAAAAACACTATCAAAACCTATGGCTGAGTAGAAGCGTGTCAACGTGCTCGTCTACTCGGCTTGGCCGAGTAGAGGCGTGTCAACGTGCTCGTCTGCTCGGCAGAGGCTAGGACCAAATAGCTCATCTACTCATCTAGAGCAGAGGCATGGATTCCAATGCGCTCGTCTGCTCGGCAAAGGCTAGGATCAAAGTAGCTCGTCTATTCGGCTATGTTGTAGTCACCGTCGTGGGGTAATTATGTAATTTTGCCCCCCAGTTATTTTACTGGATCTTGCCACGTGTCTGGGGTAGACCAACCGTCGCGAGATCTCATCTGTTGGATGACACACTCGTTTCTATATAAGGGGGAAAACCTTCTACCCCTTTCACAACTTCTCATTTTCTTCAAAGTGGTGTTGAGAGAGAGTGAAGTTACTTGGAAGCTTCAAAGGAGATTTTCCAAAGTGTTCGAAGGTTCTTCTTTTCCAAGTAAGCTTCAAACTTGTTTTCAAATTTTCTTTTGAAATCTCTTGTTTTGATCTAAAATTATGTCCAATTTGGATGAAGAAACTGTTTCTGATCCCATGAAAAGGTGTTAGGATAGAGCCTACCTTTGATCCTTTATTTTTATAAATTGGGGTTCCCTTAGTTCCTTTCCAAGAGTCAAGAGGGGTCCCTGCTAGGGAAGTCTTAAGGGAGAGTGCTCAGTCTCCTAAGCCCTTTGATGCGCACACTCTTAGAAGCAAGCTGAGTAGTTACGACTTAAAACTTCTGCGTGAGCGCTGCGAAATTCCGCCGATTATAAAGCACTTTGACTTAGTCAATACATATGACCAATTTCTATAAGCACTCAAACATCACATCAGAGATTGAAAATTGTAACCACCATGCTTTCATTGTGCACTATGATGTCTCAAATCAAACCAGTTTAAACTATTACCAAATTTATCACGGAGATATGTATTACCTTAAAAGGACCCAAAATCTAATGCCACACTCATATATGACACATCCACTAATATTTTAAGTCTCTAAGTTATTATATCATTGGTATCTCGCAATCACATCCTTTACCGCCTATAGCTACTGGTTGCTAGAGTTACTCAAAGACACTAGAATATCAAAATTCTATCCTATAACCACCCTTTGGGGTTAAAACTTAAAATCTTTGAATTTTAAAGGCAAGGAACATGTGGTCTACTATTGCGTGCTCGACTCAAATCTCAATCTTGCGCCAAAACATCAAAGAAATTGTCAAAACCTACTCCAACTTCTCAAAGCCAAATCTTAATCATAGATCATGTAAGGCTTAAGAGTCTAAAGAATCTCATAACCTGGCTGTGATACTAACTGTAACGCCTCATTTCTTTCGAAGCGTTAATTACAAATAATCAAAGTCAGAAAAATCCTCAAAACTGTCAAGGTGTCTCCTGTCTAGGTGTTCAAAGCATCTAAAAATAAGTCTCCAAAAAATAGAAAATATTGATAAATGCCACACTAGCTTCCAATAACTACGTTGTCCTACATTACTCGTGCACAAAGTTTTAAAATAAAATATAAACCAAATTATAAAAAAATGCCAGTTAAATGCTCTTACCATCTATCAAGCAAAAAAAATATAAACGGAAAATCCTTCACTAAAAAGCTTTTTACTTAGCCATGCCATATAATCCTTTGCACAACTCCGAAGACTGGTTGATACCTTGAAAGTAAGGGAGGTGAGCACAAAGCCCAGTAAAGATAATTGCACACACTCACCCACATAGTACAAATCACGCTACATCAAAAACGGTACTTGGAGTTGATAAGATACGATACCAAAGTGCATGGCGAATACCAAGACAATTGAACTAACTTCCAACTCAAAAGTCTGACTAGCAACAAGATCAAATAGCTTGTACTAGCGGACAATACCTTGTCAAAGTAATGAATTCTGATGGACAACTACATTTGCAGTGGGTCAAAAGCTTTTAATGTGTTCAAATCAATACAAAATTAAACTCGAAAGGCTTCCACTAGTTCAGATAGAAATATTCTATATTCCAAAAAGACTCCAATAAATTCAATGGTACTTTAGATAAGTTCGAAAATGTCTTCAAACAGATCAAATACCCAAAATCTAAACATTCAACTAGTACAAAGACGGAGACTAGGGGAGCCATTCATAAATGAGTCACACGTGCCACCACGAACACATGAGACAAGGTTCAAAAATTAAGATCATGATCTCTTGCTCATCCTGCTGAAATAGCCCGCGTTCTAATCCATGTGGGTAAGTCAGAAATAGATAAGTCACATACACTTTGACTTGTCTCACTATACTATAAAAAAATACCCAATGAATCTAATAAACACTAAGAGTTCAAAGCCGACAGAGTCATTCTCGTTCACATGATTCTATGCAGAATAGTTTTGTTTCAAGGTCAACCTCAACAACGAAGTGTACAAATTCTGAGAAAACTCAAAACTTAAAACAACAACTTGTGCATTGACCAATAACTTTCAAACCAAAATTTGACCAAGAAATTGAAAGATTATGATAAAACGTAAAACTGGAAAGTTATATGTTTTATCTAAGGATTCTAGAATGTCCAGAATCATTAAAAACCAATGAGAAACGAATAAGATAGAGTAAATCAAAGTTGGCTAACTTGATTGGCAGAAATGTAAGCATAAAAATGTTCAGGTCTAATTTTGAATATTAATCAATTAGATTTTGGAAAAATCCAAAGCTAAAAAGTTATAGTAGACACTTTGTAGTTTTCAGAAAGTGTAGGAACGCAGAAATAGGACAAAGAACAACCACAATAAAAGAGTGGATTTGTCTCATTTTTGTAAAGGGTAGTTAAAGTATTCTATGAAAGTTATAGCTGCATGCATAAAACTATATAGGTCACACACACACACACACGTGTGTGTGTGTGTGTGTGTGTGTGTGTGTGTGTGTGTGTGACCTATATAGTTTTATGCATGCAACCTTCTCCAGAAAAAGACGTCATTGTTGTTCTTATAGACACAATGGAAAAAAAAAAGAATGTTCTTTCATCGTCAATGCCCTGTTTTTTTTTTTTTTTACGTCAATACATGTCATAAGAATAAGACATGATATGAGGACGAATTTAAAGTTTGTTTTGCCATATATAATATGGTACATATTTAGATTACCATTGTTAGCATGACATATTAGTATTTATCGCCAACAAATAAATATATTTTTCTTAACCTAATTAGAAACAAATGTCTACTAATATCTATATCGTGCATTCAAATAACTTAATTTTCTAACTACTTGATTCTTAAGATACTGTATTCTAACTGTCTGAGTATTGCTGGGGCACATAATTTTTCTTTTCTATAAGAAATAAGTGAGAGAAAAAAAAAAGTCTAATAGAATTAAGTTCATGACAAGGTTATAATGTCAAAACTCTTTAGTATTTTTCTATTGAACACGTATATATTATGTTTACAAGTTATTCATGATATATTTTAGGGTTAATCCCAAAATTGTACTCTTAATTTTTACCCTTAGTACACCTTTAGTACTCAACTTTAGAAGTGCCCCCAAAAAGTACCTAAGTTTGAAAAAATGGCCCAAATCAATCCATCGACTAACGATCACGAATGCCGTTAAAAAATTCCAAGGTAGGACATCATGAAGGAAAAAAAAATACAATTATGCAGGCCAGCTGGAAGCTTCTCTTTCTCTCTCTTATCTCTCCCTTCTTTACTAACTCAATTTAACCAACACAGATTGTCCTAAGCCCACCCCTTGCCACCACAACACCACCATTAGCAAATTATCAAATTAATTTCTCATAGTGACGATAACAAATGGGGAGTTTGTTCGAAGATTGTCAAATAGTTGTGATGAGAGTGACATATTTGAGAACCCTGTGGAGGTTGCAGATGGTGGTGATGGAGGCGAAAAATCTAATGAGGAGGTGGCGGTGATGAGGGTGGTAGATCCAAAGAGATGACTGTGACTACAACAGATCTTCGACAAAGTCAATATAAGCAACAAACCCCAAAGCTTCCGGCTGAACCTAATCTCTCGATTAACGGCCACCACTGTCGTACCCATCATCACCACGATCAGATTTGCCTCTGTACCTCCCTCACCGTACCCCCCACTGCCGCCATCGCGATGACTATACCTACCACCACCACCTCCTTCACGACGACCACCGCCACCTCCACCACTGCGGAAACCACCGCCACCGCAGCCGCCGATCCTTCCCGGCCAATTCATCCCCTTGATCACTGAGATCTGTGGTCCGAAGTATGGAGAGGGATGAGGGGATGGAGGATGGAGGGTGGTGGTGGCATGGTGGAAGGTGGCATATGGAGAGGAGAGGATGATGAAGAGAGAGAGAGAGAGAGAGAGAGAGTACATTAAATTCAATTAATCAATTTGCATTGGAAATATAAAAAAGAATGGTTCACGGGAACGACCTTTACGATAATTTTTTCATAATAACGGTCTTATCCTTTTGACATTTAAACGACGTCTATGGTCCATTAGCCGAGGTACTAATTTGAGTTTTTTTTTTCAAACTTAGGTACTTCTTCGGCGCAACTTTAAAGATGGGTATTAAAACTGTACTGGAGGTAAAGTTGATGGTACAAATTTAGAATTAGCCATATATCTTATAATCATCTATTTAGTCATACTTGTGACTATTAATTCAAGAAGA
This sequence comes from Escallonia rubra, assembly GCA_033065855.1. Taxonomy (NCBI): domain Eukaryota; kingdom Viridiplantae; phylum Streptophyta; class Magnoliopsida; order Escalloniales; family Escalloniaceae; genus Escallonia; species Escallonia rubra. The sequence continues at coordinate 421,723 of JAVXUO010000333.1, read as the reverse complement.
TAGAACAAATAGCAATTGGAGCATATTAATATGTAAAAATTATAGTTTCATCTAAAAAAATATGCAGTAATACTCGTACATATCAAATATCTATGTTTCATCATAATAAATGACTATAAAGTATATATTTATCTTTTTTTTGTTCTCTTTGGATCGAAAGTGGATTAGTAAAGCTTAATTAACAATCATTCTCCAATTATAAGGACGCCAACAAAATAGTGCATTTATCTCATTTATCTAGGTAGGTAAGTACCATAGTAACAAATTCGGTATTCAGAATTTATTCGGCATGGACAATAATCCGGAATTCGGGAATTATTCGGAGAATTTCATCATTGAATCGGTAATAATTCGGTGAAATAACAAAATTCGTATCGTAAATCGGAAATAATTCGGTAATTAATCGTTAAGGTTATAAGAATTTTAAGTGTATGAAATTTTGTAAACTATACAACTGAAATGAGAAAAATACAAGAACTCTTCTATTCTTTAAGCGATGGGTACAAAAAAAATGAGTGTGTGCGTGGGTATTGGCATATAATTATGTGTGGCTTAATAAAATATATACATTCTTTCGCTCAATTTAATCAGGAACCATGGGTTGGTGTGACGGTCCAATACATTGCTCATACACGGTGATACCCGTGTTCGAGTCCCACCAGAAGCTTTACTGTCTTCATTTTTTTCAAGAGAAAGGAGGAGGAACTACTCGCGATATATTCGTACATGTCGCGATAAAGTCGCTAATATCGCGATATTTAATATGTATTCGCGAATCCTGCAAATAATCGCGATATATCCGTGATTAGTACTTTCTATCAAATTATCGCGATAAATTCGCGAATATGGCCAATTTATCGCGAATATTGTTACTATGGTAAGTACTACCAGGAAAGTTACAGCTTCACGTATAAAGCTATATATTATACATTTTTCTTGGTCAAGGCAATTTTCGACCTTCTTCTGAAGGAGACGTCATTATTACTCTTATAGACACCGATAAAAGGAGAGAGCTTCCGTCACCGTCAACGCACTGCTTCATACATATCTATATCTATATTATATATAAAGGAAATAATTATTTTTGTGTTACATAACTACCCACATAGAATGTTGATACTTGGCATCAAAGAATTTTTTTAATTAACAAAATATAATATTTAAATGCTAAATAACTACATAAGAGATCATGTTGGGTTTCTAAAATTTGAAAATCATCATTCCAAAAAATGTAGTCAAAATATATAAAAAATACGTAGTAAAAAATACATCCAAAAAATAATGGTTGATATTAGGAAAATCATAATACCAAGCATGATATAAAATATTATATTTTAAATTAATTTTTATACTCATTTTATCGAATGTGACGATAAATACTTAAACATAACGTCTACGTTTTTCACAAAATTCATATCGATAACTTTAAGTTTGTACGCGCATTGTGTGTGGCACAGCGGCTAGTAATGGGAATGCCCTTTTTGGTGTAATACCCATTTTAGTATTATATAACTACCTATTTAAAATAGTGACAAGTGACATTCTAAAAAAAAAAATCAGAAGTGACACAAAATGAGTACTTTAAATGGTAAATAACTACCTGTAATGACATATTTGGTTTTTAGAAGTTGGTGTTTATGAAAATATATATATATATATATATATATATATATATATATATATATAGTTCAAATTAAATCTAAAAGCGAAGTTTGTTATGATGATAATATTTTGCTAACTTATTTTTGCATACGCATGACTAACTTATTTTTCTGCAACTTAAAATTTATTTTACTGAATGAGACAATAAATCTTATACTTGATGCTTCATTTTTTTTTAATAAAATTGATATATTATTTTTGCACAAGTATCGTGTGTGCCACGATGATTAGTATGTTTAATGATAATGCATGTCATAAGAATAAGGCATTCTACGACGGATATTTCTACGGTTAATTTTGTCGTAACCAATACTATGTTGATCGTCAAGGTTACTTTTTATCATTGTTAGCATGCAAAACACCACTTTTAATATTTGTTGCCAAAACATAAATATATCCTTCTTAACAAAATTAACAAACATCTATTAATACCTATATTTTCACGTATAATAACTAATCTATCTATCTGATTTTGGCTTTACCATTCGAGTGTCACACTCACTCTCGGAGGCCAACAGACTTGCTAGTGCAGTCTTTTGTGCCACCGCTCTACACATCAATTGGCATGGTAAAATCATTCTCTCAGTTAAATAGAGATGTGGATTTCTTATTGTATATAGTCATAGGCGTTCAACGGGTATTATGATAAAATATAATTTGCTAATAAAGACTTTGAAGTTTGAGTTTCTTTTTTTTTTTTTTTCCTTTTTAATCAAAACATCTAGATACACAGTGTGTGCGAAACTTGGTTAAAAGCTGGCTCTACGAACCAATCCTCTTTGATATTAGAACTTTAGCTAGTTTATATCTACTCTGTAAGAAAGGTGGAGACTATTTTCACATATGAATATTCCAATCTACCTTTCTTCCTTGTCATTAAAAAGTTAGCATTTGTTAATGAAGTACATATTTTACTGATAAAATAGAGATGAAATAGCATATTAGGGGTGGAATAGGGTAGGAAACCAAGGCCATTAGCTTAGAAAACAAAATAAAATACAACCAACTTTTCACATAACTTGATGAGATAATTCCATTTTTGTCCCTTGTACTTTACCTGTCCTTTTATTTTGGACCCTGTATTTTCTAATCCTTGAAAAGAGTCTATGTACAATGTACCGTCATTAATTCTATCATAGGCATTTTGGTCAAGCCCTAGGGCCTTATAGCCCTCTACCTCTCTCTCTCTTGCCTTTTTCTCTCTTTTGCCTTCCCCATCTTCCCATCTTCCCTCTCTTCTCCATCCTAGTAGCCACCCATCAATCATCATCCATTACAATTGCATATGGCTCACCAAACATGGAACATCCCCTACCTAATTTAACATATCCCTCATCCTCCCTTCCAACACCAACACCCCAATTACGGTAAAGGAAATCCATGAAGCCCACCTAATTCCTTCCATTGTCAAATCTGTAACAAAACAGACAAGAATAAGAAGAACTTCCATTTCATTTTCCACCATTTTCTGAAAAGGAAACCCACCCAATTCCTTCAATTGTCAAAGATCTTGTGCGGTATACAACGCCCCAAAATAGAGCATTGGAAACCCTCCTGATCACCACCGTGGTTGCTGTATTCTTCCTCCTGGCGGTGTTGCCCGTGACATCCCCGCCCTCCTCTACCTAGAATCCCAATCAATCTATCACCTCCATAAAGCGAAGCTCCCCAAAATCGACTACAACAATCATCACACCCATAACTGACAAATCAATGTCGTTCGCCAACTTTTTTTCCAACTAGTGGTGATGGTTGATTTATGGTGGTGGCAATAGATATGGGGGAAGGAGAATGGGGCCGCTGGGGGATGGGGGTTGGGGGGGGGGGGGGGGTGTTGGGAGAAGGCAGAAAAGGAAGAGAAAGGTGGAAGCTTTAAGCTATGGTTAATTTTTTTTAATTTTTTTGACCAAAATACCCCTAAATTTTAACAGAAATGCTAACGGATGGACTATATTAATGAGGGTGCATAATACATGGACTCTGTTCATGGATGTAGAAATGCATGGACCAAAATAAAAAGACAGGTAAAGCATAAGGGACTAAAATGAAATATCCCTATCTTAGAATGCATTGACGTAAAGCTTTACTGAGTTTCCTTAATTGTATCTATAGTTACAAGCCATGTTAACATATCTGTGTCTAGACATCAATTAAAATTCTAGCGGAAGGTCTTCCTCTTGCCGTGAAAAGAGGAAAACACGTTTTAATTAAAATCACATTCAGAGGGTACACCTCTTCTCACCGCCCCCAACTTGAAAGCACGTGCTAGCGGCGTTACATATGAGCAAGCTCACGTGGCAAGCAAGATTTCGCCCCCTTTTTTTTTCCCTTAAACACCAAGTAAAGCCATGAATACCACTTAGACCAGAAATAGTACTCAAAAGCGGTCTCACTACTCTGGCTCATTGGCCATAATGATTACGGTACTAGGCCCGTTGACAGAGTCCACTCACTTAAGCGCCTTTCCCCTTGCGGGGCCCACTAAAATTCCGGAACCATTAGCGGCGCGCAACCGGTGCTCATACCACTGGCAGAGTCCACTGAACGCTACGTACATTTCACTCCTTTTTATACTACTATACCATTTCAAGTCCTAAAGGGGCTTGCACATGCCTGTCCCATTGGCAAGACAAAAGTTGTGAACAGACATTCATTCTATTTTTCAAAGCATTTAAATTAACAAAACATTTACGAACCGAAAATACCGATAAGGTACAAGGTTACTTACCTGAGCTATCAACTGCTTGTACTCGCACAATATTTTTTTTTTGGTTAGACCACCCGGTTTCCGGACACCACATTGAGAGCCGACTAATTCGGGGTCGAGCCGGGCACCACATGGGCGAAAAAGCTTTCCTACCAAGTTTTATCGCATCTGCATTGCCAGGGCTCGAACACTAGACCTTTGGTTAAGCTAGGACAACTCCTTACCTGCTGACCTACGCGCTTGGTGGTATACTCGCACAATATTGTCAATTAGCCAGCAGAGAAACGAATTCTGTCGTATGATAACTTCCTCTAAAAATTGTACTATAACTAAGCATCCTACCGATTCTCTTCTAGAGAATAGTACAGGTTAATAGTGATCAAAAGTAGTTAGGCAGGCTTTCTTTTCGTGGCGGCGACATTTACAACTAATACAACATGCCAGCACTAAGCTACCAACATGTCACACGCATCAGACCAAGTACACACATCAGGTGTTCAACCTGTCTTGCTATGCGACCCACTTCTTCATACAATCGGTACCAAGTCACAAGCCCAATATTCCCAGGATATACCTTCTGCCATTTCAATTTTCTTTCTCCATTCTGCTTAGTGTTTGGGATTCATTCAGTCATTAGCTATATACAGTGGTGGAATCAAGATTTCACTCCAGGGGGTATAAAATATATATCAAAATCACTAAATTTTTTTTATAAGGAATATGATACACAAAAACTGAGTACACTTTCCGATAATACACAAAAAAATATATACATACTAAAAAACATCCAAAAGGTCTTATTAAGTTTCATAAAAGTCACTAAAGACTCTTTACAATACAAAAAAATGTGAATACAAAATAGATATTTAAGTGTTTACAAACGAAAGTACTAAGTTATAACTCGATGAGCCCCGAAAATTCGTAGCGCTTGATAATAGCTGTATTCCCAATGATTTTGAAGACATTTTTCTTTATGTCAAACCAAGCTATTATTCAACTATTCATTTCCCGTGCAATTCTGAAGTTGAGTCTTTATTTTATTCATTGTAAGAAAGATTTTTCTACAGTATCAGTTGCAACAGGTAAAAGTAAGACCAATCTCAGAAGCAAGTAGACCAAATGATATATCACATCCTTTTTCAACTCAACTAACTTTATTGCATATCTACCAATTTTTCCTTGACATCATAAAAGTTCTTTACAGAAGCACACTTCTAAGTCTCGAGTTGACTTTCAAATACCTTAAGCTCTATTGGGAAAAAGTCATATGGATAAAATTTTGCAAGGCCTATCAATTTCTGCTTATTAAAAGCAGAAAAATCATTACTTAGATCGAGACTTGCCATACAAATAAGCAACTCTATGGTTACCTCACTGAAATGATTATTCAACTCACTGATTTGCAAATCAACAACGGTTAAAAAAGTATCACCGTGATAGTGGTATGAATTTGTACCTTCTTCAGCATTACGTTTTGGCCTCCCTAGGGCTTCAAACCTCACACCCATGTCCAATATTTTAGTATCGTATTTCACACAAAATTGTGAAACCTCTTCCGGCAAGTCTTCTCACGCATGATCTCTCAAACTCTGCAATTGTTGCTTTGTTATTCTTACCAAATTCATTGCATTCACGATGTTTTGATCTTTCTTTTGTAATGCTTGGGAAAGTTCATTTGACAACCCCAAAATGTTTTTTTATCAAATGCATGTTGAAGGAAAAATCATAAGTTGGCACCGACTTCAAGAGGTTTAATGCTTTACCTCTCTGATCAGATCCTTATCAACCTTATTAAGCACTATCAACCTTATCAAGCACATGTAATAACCCAGCATTTTTTTTTCTGAGAATACTTATATAAGTGCGAATTCGAATAGTATTTAGACTTTGAATTAAACGATGGGATTCAGAGAAATTTTGGGAAGTACTTTTAAAGACAAATTTAATCATTTGATATTATCTAGTTGCTAACGTAATTAGAATACATGTTAAACACATCTTTTGATTTGCATTAGGACTTTAAGTTGTGTTAGAATTACATGAGCAAGTATATAAGAATGAGGAACATGTGAAAGTCTAGAGATATTACAAAAGAGACAGAGGAGAAGAAAAGAGAAAAAGGCTTTCGAGTTTCAAGAATATTGTTTTGATTGATTTAAGTCACTTCTTTGAGGTAAGGGTTTTCTCATGCATTTATTCCATAAAAAATCTAAGTATTGATTTTTTTAACAATTAATTTATGGGTTAATTACTCACGGCACCCCTGAGGTTTGCCCTAAATTACACACGGACCCGCCTATCTTTGTAAATTACTCACGGCACTCCTGAGGTTTGTACCCGTATTTCACGGAGCCCCACAAAATTGACGGGGACCCTAACTCTGTCGAAAGATTCCCTGACACCTTACTTTTTTATTTTTTCATCCCCAAACTACCCTCCCTTTCTTGAATAAAACCCTCATTTGCCCTTTAGGTTTTTCTTCTTCTTCTTCTGTTATATATCTTTTACCAACAGTGATGTTGTACAGCCAACAATGCATGTTGTACAACCAAAACTTCACACTGTACAACCAATAATGCAGGAACAAACGGGGTTGCTGGCTACTCTCATTTCACACATCACCATCCATCACCGTCGGCGACACCTTCGACACACCTCCGGCGACATCTCGGTGACCATGCCGGCATCACCCACTGCCCTTACGTATCTACTCATCACGCCGATCCACCACGCCGGCCTCTACCTCTCACGAAAACCACCCACCCAAGACCCACACCGCCAGCAACACCCACTGTCCCTGCCAATCAACTATCCCCATCACTACAACCCACCACCACTGGCCACCACCTCCCCACGAAGATAAATTACGACCACCCACAACCACACCGGCGCACCCAAGGCCGCCAACCTCACCAAGGGCCATTACAGGCGACACCTTTAGCTGCCTAAATCAGTCGCCCACCCAATACCCATCCACAACCGACACTGGCACACCGACAACCACAGCGGCAACCGATCCCCATTCCCAAGGGCTACAAAACACACATACAATCTCACATGCCGAGGATAGCCAACGAGTTAGGTAGAGTTGACTCGTCGATCTCGTTCATTTTCTTCTTCGAATCATCCGTCTTGCGTTCGTCCTGAGCCACCTCAGCTTGCAATTCTGTCTCCACCACCTCTGGCTCTTTCGCTTCGGCGCTCCTGCCGTATCTCACCGCCTGATTTCACCGAAACGGCGACGCACGAGCAGGTAAAGACTTAGGCAGAGTCGACTCATCGGCCTCGTTCCGTTTGTCCTGAATCTGCATTCCCATCAGCTCCCGCTCGCTAACCTCGGCACTCCTGCCGTCTCTCACCTCATGATACCGGCGATTCGGCCGAAAAGATGGGGTGCGCGTAGGTATCGACTTAAGGCGAGCCAACTCGTCGCCCTCGTTCAACATTAAAATTTCGGCCCCACCCGCTCTGGCTTGCTCGAACCGGCATTTCGGCTGTTCTTCGCCGGTTGATGTCGGTGAGTGCTCGAATCCGGCGTCGTGCGATTGGAGGAGGAGTTGGGGACACTGGTCACTCCGTCGTCGTTCAACTTTTGCTACTGCCGGTGTTGTTGAAGCCATTGATCTTTGAACAATAAGAAGGGCATAAATTGCATTTCCTTAAAGAAGTTAGAAATTGCATTTCCTTAAACGATAAGAAGGGCATAAATGTCTTTTTATGTCCAGATGTTAACACCGTTACAGAAAGTTAGATTTTAGAAGCGGAGTGTAATTTACAAAGATAGGCGGGTCCGTGTGTAATTTAGGGCAAACCTCAGGGGTGCCGTGAGTAATTAACCCTTAATTTATTGCTTAGAAGGGGTTCGTTGGTGCTTTAGAACCCTAATTGCATTCTTTATGGTTTTGCTAAATTGATTATTGACTTGATTCGCGATCTGTTAATACTAATTTTGTAATAATTTCAAGAGTTTGTATCTTCTTCATTTGTCGAATGATCGTTAATTATTAAGCTTTGTTCATTACATTTTGGGTACATAAAGAAGAAGAAAAATATCAGTCTATACTTTTGAGTTCTTTAAATGATAAAAACATAAGTGTTCGGAAGGTACAAGTACTAAAATAAGTTATTGCATAATTTTGAGACGAAACCACAACTTTTTATACGATAACATGCTCTAATTGTTATTTATTCTCAAAGGCTGCAAGACTATTTTTACTTTCTAGTTTGCTATTATACTCCCACATTCGTACCAAATGTGAACCAGTGTTACCAAAATGTTTTCAGCGGCAAAAAATTGGTGAAAAGCATATGGCACAATTAGTAATGAACCTTTACAAATGGTGTATTGTTGCATGTGCAACTTGTTATCGCACTTTGTTAAAGAAAAAGAAACGAGAAATATTTTTAATCTAAAATCTGGTGGTGCAATTAGTCAAATATTACTTTAGTACAATTCACTTAGTAATTGTACAAAGAAAAATTAAATAGGACAATCAGATAGAGTTCAATTACAGAGTATGTTATAATAAAATGTACGTGATACATTTTTCTCGCTACTTAATCTCAAATATACATTTTGTAAAGACTAGAATGTATAAATGCATGCAAACGATATATCCTCACTATAGATGTGATGCTAGTTTTGATACACAGACGTATAATTCTTTTCGCACATCTCATTGGAGAGTAAGAATACTTCAAGTTTATTTAATGTTGTTTCCTACACCAAATGTGGTCATATTAAATTTATCTTATAACACTGGCGATTAAAGCTTCACATGAAACTTTTAACCTCTCGATGTGACATCTTGAATCCGCCTATATTAAAAGATGACTGACTTTGAAGTAAGGCGATGTGTTACTTTATAAGCTTTGAGGTTCAAAGGAGGGAGATGAAGGGTTTGTTTGGTATGTCTCTCAGTTTTTAGTTTTTTTTATAAAAAAAAAAAAAGAGAAGAGTTCTGGGTTTTTTTTTTCACCAGTTTAAAAAACTGGTGGCTGTTTAACAGAGTTTATTTTTTCAAAAAACAGAAAAGAGCAAGCGTTTAACAAGACAACTCTTTGGGTTTATTTTTGTTTAATAGACATTTTTACATAATAAAACATTATTAAAGGTAATTAAGCAACTATATTACAATATCTTACATATAATTAAACATAATTATTTAATTATGTGTAATTAACTAATTAAGTTTGACCACCGGTGGTCTTGGCGATTTTTTGTGCAAATTCGTGAATTTTTACAATTACACCTTGACAAAAAATCATTTGTCACCTTTCCTATCGAAGGTGTACAATATAACTACGTTAAATTATATGATTGTTTAATCGTTAAAATTTTGACTTTTATACTTGCAAAATTTGTAACTCATAAAATTAAATAGGGCAAATTACACTTATATCCCTGAGGTTAGGGTATAACTACAGTCAAAGAGAACGAGTTTCAAAATGTAACATTCCGTGACCAAACACTTTAAAAATGTATCAGCCGTGTCCATCTGTTAGGGTCCCGTCCAAAAATTGTACTTTTTGTATGATGTCATCAATATGTATTTTTTAAATGACGATACTACCCCTTGTACTGTATATATTGAAAAATATCTGTTTATTATTATATATGATTTATTTATCAGTTTTAGTTTTAGGATATTCTTGAAACCCTAATTTGCAAATTAGGGTTTTCTTGAAACCCTAATTTGTAAATTATGGTTTTATGTTCTCTCTCCCATTGCCGGTGAATCTGAAGTCCTTGCCGGCCATCGCCTCCCTCCCCCGCCCCCGCCGTCTGCACTCCCTTCTTCCCCGGCCCCTCGCCGCCGGCAGCCCCTGTCCACACCACCCCACCACGCCCGCAGCCTCTCCCCGCACCACCCACCATGTCGGCTGCCTCTCCCGCAGCACCCCACCACGCTGGCAAGCCCCTCCCCCCACCACGCTGCCGGTAATCCCTTCGCAAACCCACACAGCCGGCAGCTCTCTCTCTCTCTCTAAAACCCTATTTCGGAAACCCACGATCCCGCTGAGCTGGCCGATCCCGGCAATCTCTTCGCAAACCCACGATCTGGCCGATCCCAGCAATCCCTTCGTAAACCCACGATCTCGCCGATCCCGGCAATCCCTTCGCAAACCCACAATCTCGCCAATCTCGCCGCCACCACTGGCTGCTGCCTCGCCGTGGCTGGTTGGCCGGGGTGGGGAATGGGAGGCGCAACAAAGGGAGGGGTGGAGGGAAGGTGGTAGCAGCAGTGGAGTGGTGTGCGGGGTGGTGGGGGAAGAGAGAGAGAGAGAGAGAGAGAGAGAGAGATAATTTAAGAGAATTTAATAGAGAGAGAATATAGAGAATTTAAGAGAGAAAAATTTAAGATAATGGCATTTGAATAAATAGATTTATAACTTGAGGGCAATATAGTCATTTTATCGAAACTGTTAGGGTTTTTAACATTCCGTCTGGTCAACGGACATAAGTGTAATTTATCGAAACTATTGTCCTTACCTGTAATTACTCCTAAACCTCAGGGATATAAGTGTAATTTACCCAATTAAATAAAATACCACAAGTCCCACCTAATTCAGCTCTCCCCAGCACCACACCTAATTCAAACCCCAGCTCTATCCTCACCTAATTCAAACACCACAAGTCCCAGCACCACACAATGGCGACGGCAACGGCGGCAGCAGCCTCTGACGCCACGGAGGGGCTGGTCCTCAGCCTCATCAACAAACGCCTCCACGCCCTGCGGAAGAAGCAGAACCGCATCTCCTAGATGGAAGAGGCCGTGTCCCAAGGCAAGCCCATCAACAAGGAGCAAGAGGAAACCTTAAAGTCCAAGCCCTCCGTCCTCGCCACCATCAACGAGCTTGAAAAGCTCTGTCAGCCCCTCTCCGCTGCTGTCACCGACAAAACCTAACTCGCCCTCGAACGCCACACCCCCACCCAAAACCCACAAAACCCACCAACCCTGGAGAAACAAGCCTATGATGACGTGATTGGGGATCTGTTGAACCTGCTCTATTTTGGGACAATGTTTGATGTCAAGTCGGTGGCAGGGCTTTCGGACGGAGGGGGAAAGAGAGAAAGAGATGAAAGAAGCCCATAAAAGTGGGTTTTATACCCAGCTCGAAAAAATGACATTTTTGTTGCTAGTGAGGCTCGAATGGGCGACCTCATTAATGTGCCTGAAGGCTATGCGTGAAAAGAGAAAAAGAAAAGAGCTTTGAGCTCTTTTTAAAAATGGCCACCAATTTTTAATATCTTGGGCCCTTTTTAAAAAGAGAAGTCAACCAAACATCCCTCTTTTATGGGCTTTTGAAAAAAAAAAAAAAAAGAGAAGTGGGTCAAAAAAGAGAAACAAAAAGGCTTGTCAAACGGCCCGAAGTTTTTCCATCCCTCTTGTTCTTTATGTCCTCTATCCCATTATTCTTGATGAAAGTTCTTGAGTCATAACAAAATACGAAACATAAGTTAGTATTTTTATGTACTACATCGAATGCCAAGACCTTGGGAATACAAGAGGCAGCTTAAGTAAAAGGTCTTCAATGAAAGCAAAATGAAAATTAACTACCGTCTAAATTAGTAACTTACTTACTTTTGCCACCGGACAAGTATTGCATGCTCCAGGACAGCCGGTGTCTCGCGCGCGAGCGTGAGTTATTAAGAAATCTAAACTTTCAGTAGTACCGACTTTGCTGAAGGGCTTGATCAAAGAGTCGTTTCTGACTAGCAAGAGAACAACAAATCAAATGACGACCTTCATTTCATGTTCCTTTAACACAAGCTATCCAAGTCCAACTTCACTACACTCCCAACGCCGAATTCATCGGCACCGAGAATGATCAAAGTTTCATCCAAATGCATCTTCCAGAATATGAAGAAAATTCACAAAGTACCTTATCTTCGATCGCAGCATCCAATCAATACCTTTGCAATAGATTGACGTCAGATCTCACATGGATGGACTGAATATTTGTGTAAGAATGCATAAGACATAACTGAGGCGCAAAAGATAGTCTATCGCGAAATAACGTGAGCCCGGATTAATTGTTCCCCTTTCATTTGCATCAAAAAGCCAGCTTCCCAAAGTCCTAAACCTTCTTTCAACCTTCAAGCTTCACAGTCCCTGTAAATATCAGAAGCCTCCTGATGGCCTAAATCACATATCCTTCCCTGATTCGGTTCCTCGATCTCACTGTCACTGAAAATCTGACTAGCTACTAATGTTTATACAACGTGCTAATCTGCAGAAATTGCATGTTACCGCACAAAAAATTGCTGAAGCGAAGCACATTAACTCAAATGTACTTCCTTTGCCAAACCTAGATCAGTTCCAAGGGTAATCAAGGTTGCTTTTGACTGCAAGAACCACTACTTGAAGATTGCAACTTGATAAGCACAATACTGGGACTTCAGTTCACAGTATTTATTTTCAAAAGAAAGAAAAGTGCAAATCTTCTTTTCCTGCCTCTGTTTAAAGTGCTAATCCACATTTCAGGGAAGAAGACTACAAGACATAAAAACAAGTTGACTTGAACAAGTAATTCACAATTAACGACTATCTGAACAAGGCTCCAGAATCAAGCAGATGGTGATAGAGACGAGTGGGTGAAACAAAACGCAAGAGATTCCTCTCAAAATTTACCTCAATTCGAAACTCTACAAAGTTCACAACTTGATCATAGTAGAATTCAGACTTACCTTACAAATCCCCGAGGTTTCTTCTCCAAGCCCTTCGTCTTTTTGACATGAATGGATGCTAATCAATGTGCATTAGGAGAAAATACGAAAAAAAAACTCGAAACTAACACCATTAAACTGTCATCTGATTAAAACCCAAATGCAAGACTTATTCACATAACTTAAACAGTAACATCCACCAAATCAACCAAATAGCGATCCCTTTCATCTTTCAACACACTACAGATCCAAAATAAGAAACCTGAGCTCATGCCCACAACAAATTAGCAATAATTATACGGCACAACATGGTTAAACGACACACACTCTCTGAACAAACACAAACACACGCAGAGCACAGAGTCCCACAACCAACCCAACCCCACCTATACACACCCACACACTTGCATAGACGCATAAAATGAGAGAAAGAAGACTTCAACTGTACAACAAAATAAAATTTTCCATATCTCATAATCTTAATCGAACAGTTTTAAAGCAAATTAACACAAACATGACAGTAGTACAACCCCTCCCCCCAACCTCCAAAATGGTATCCCTAAAGTTCAGAAATGTGAACCGTAGAGTTCAGAAACCAGAAATTAATTGCTTTAATCGAGCTTTTATAAGAAACATGAACAAGTTGATCAGAACAATTAGTTCACATCCGTTAGGCAGAAGATGGAGATACGAAACAATGCCCAAACGTGAACTAATAAGTAATCCTCAACATCACTAGATATTAACCGTGACATCGAAACCCTATTAATCCAAAAACTACCTCAAAGCTAATCCAGCTCCTTTTGAACCCTAATCCCCATTGACGCCGCCGTCCCGACAACTGACCTAGATATCGCCTCCAGCGACATGTACTGACAATACGGGTCCGACTGCTTCACCTTCGCGATCTCGTACACGTGCTTCATCGTAATCGTCGAGGCCACCACGTGCCCGGGCCGGCCGCTCCCCGATTCGATTCCGGCGGCCTTTTTGAGGTACCAGGTGACGGACGGCGACCGGACGGTGAATTCGTACGTGGAATCCTTGAAGGCAGTGACGAGAACGCCCATGGGGGTCTCGGGCTTATACTTCTGGGTGCGGGCGTTGAAGTCCTTGACGAAGGCCATCTGGTTGAGCTTGTACTGGCCGAGCATCTGGCCTATAGTCTGGCCCATCTTGGCCTGGCCGGCGGGTAGGGTCAGACGGATCGTGGCGGCGACCGGGCGGCGGGTCAGGATTTCCTTCAGGGTCGACATTTTGGGAAATGAAAGAGGGGCTTTGCGTGAAATGCGCTGTGTTGTGTGATGTTTGAAGTTCGACTGAGTTGAATGACATACATTTTGTTTTTACTTTTGGTTTAATGAGAAAAATTATTATTATAGTAATAATAACAAGAGTTTATACAAAAGCATAACTAATATCACAAGGGCTAAATATAAAATTGTCTCTTATAACATATATATGTATTTACGGTTCACTTTTCATAATTACAATTTTTGCTAGAAGGTCCCTTGTAATTGACAAGATTGTTACAAACAAGTCCAAAATGCAACGTCCGTCGGTTTACAGCACTTGCTCCGCACATATTCTTCTTTTACAGACAATTTAGTACAATCACTTCCACCCTGACCAACCATCCCCGACCACTGCTTACAACTACCACCATTGCGTGCAACTGTCACCATTATTTTTGTATCAGTTTCCAACCCTCACCAATCCATCGCTACTTCGGACTTAGAAGTCAAAAACAGACCAAACGCTGAAATTATACGAGAGTAGATAAACAAGCTTCTATCTACTCTCTTGTTTCTCTCTCTCTCTCTCTACCTCTCTCCTAGGATCACTGTAAATCATGGCCTTGCAGCTATGGGAAACCCTTAAAGAATCCATCACAATATACATAAGCCTCTCTCCCACAATTCTTTTTACAATTGTAGCTCTAGTGATTGCCATCTACTATGTTGTATTGAGCATGTTTGGATCATCAAGTAGCCATCCTCAAGAGGAGATGGAGCATCTGTCTCCACCTGTCCAGCTTGGAGAGATCAGCGAAGATGAGTTGAAGGCCTATGAGATCTCAATGAGCCCTTACTCATGGCTATTAAAAAATTGGATCTATGATGTACCACAAGCAAGTAGATTTACTGTATTTGTGGATCTTGTTTGTATTAGCATTTGGATGTGTTGATTTCGGAATCCCAAAACATGGTGGTGGCAAGAATTCATGACTGTACGATTGTCGTTGTGTAAGGGGGTAGCGGTGGACGATATGGGATTCCAAATCTGTGAGGGCGACGACAGCATCCAGATTTGTGAGGCGTCGTCGTTGAAGTCTTTGAGGGTGTCGACGACGGCTGACGGAGGTGACCTGAGTGCAAGGGAGCTAGGTTGGGGAAGGGAGGAGGAAAATGGCACCTTTGCCCTTTAATTGTACTGAAATCTTATTTATATTAAGGGTATTTTTGTCTAAGCACCATTATATTTTACAGATTTACCCCTCACTTTGGTCACAAAAATGGCACATGACACGTAAAAGACCACTTTAACGATTTTTTTAGACAGATGTTGTGTCACGATCCGAATTCACAGGTGAGCCTATGAGCTAGGTTCATGACCAACCGCAGGCCCATAAACTTTCACCGGGGCTCTATCAGTGTAACATCCTGGGAATCCGGAGCTCTATCAGTGTAACATCCTGGGAATCCGGAGCTCTGTCGCCCCGAACTCCCGGAGTGTTAACTTACCACTTCACATCATACCTGTTAAATCATGTTTACTGTCACATACTTCCAAGCTTCTAACTAGACATTTACTCAAATTCTTCAAAATATACAGTCTAAAAAGAAACTTTAATTTAAGCTAGTTTTACAACTTAAAATTTTCAAAACTCAAATTTAGATTCCTTACAAAGCAACTACAATACTGACCCACGCAGGGGTCTTACTACACGGTAGTGGTGGCTCTTCGGAATCTCACACAGACTCTAACCCATTCTCGAGCATTCTAAGCTAATCATTACATGCATAAGGGAATTAAACGAAGGGTGGTCTTTTGAGAGCTTAATAAGGTCGTACAAGGACAACCGAAGGAATTACAAAATTATTCAAAAGAATCCATTCGAGAATAATGTTTAAAACATTTCGACAGTCATGAACACTTTGATAAATTTCAAAACTATCATAATCAGTCACAAGTATATACCAAACACGACCAAAGACAATCATCCTAGTTCCGAAACGTTCATTAACAATCATAACCAAAATACCAATACGATCATTTGAAGATCATTTCAAAGCCATCATTTTAAAATACAAAGATGATTTTCCCGAAGGGTTTCAAAATGAGCACATATACTTCAAAGGGCAATAGGGGAAAGGGTTTCAAATAATCACAAACAGTTGATCATAATATGGGGAAGAATTTCAACTCAATCCCCTCCATTCAGATATCAAGATATTCATTTGAACATCATTTTCAAAACCATCATTGTGAGTTATAATGTAAACAGATTCAGAGATGTTGATCCTTGACGGAAGCAATGCCTTTTCAGGCAATGCACAGAAAGTGTACACATGCAATGCATGATGTATGATAACTAGACCTTCTCTTTAAGGTACTAGCCCTGCATAATTAAACAAGTTCAAACCCCTTATAACGCATTTCCATTACAATAGATTTCCAGGTCAACAAAAAAACCAATAATCATATAATCAACAAGAAATTCACTGCTTAAAATGCAGTAAAATGAGCACCAACATGAATTCAAATAACCGAACAATTAAGTTTTCAATAACAATTAAGCATACTGATATTATTCGTCACTCAGAATTTCAGAATAACCACAAATAAATAGCAAGAACGATTATGAACAGTTATAGAATCTAGGCACAACAATTCAGAAGAAAGAATGCAGACAATTATCGAGTTTGCTCAGCATGCGAAAACAGGTGAGCATCGATAAGATTTTCAAATAATCAATTCAGGTTTAATGTCGGGATTTTCTTGACAATAACATGATGATATCAAAGCATAATTCGGTGTTCGACAATAGCCATAAGTAAATCGAAAGAATACTTACGGGTACGAATTATCAAAATAAGGGTTCGAATAGAAATCCCTATCCGGGGTTCAGATAGAAACCCTTACATATATTCGAAGCTAAGCTAGTTTAATCGGAAAGTATGTTGCTTTAACCTAAACGGGAACAATCCACTTATTAGTAGACAGTATATACTATAATATTACGAATTCAATACTGACTCACACATACACCGAGAACGGCCCCCTCACCGAGTATGTAAAATTATCAAAATGCCCCTTATGTATAAAATTACCAAAAACACCCATCTCGTACTTCAATCACCAAAACAGCCTTCCCGCAAGTAAAATCACTAAAATATCCCTACCATATGTGAATTTACTCAAAAATATATTTTATAGCTAAAATTACCAAAATACCCCCTCTAAATGGCAATGTACCAAAATACCCCTGGGAGTTCCCGACACTGAAAAAATCTCAAAAACACTTTAAAACACTATTCTTAAGCATCCTGAAGTCATTTTATGGGCTAAAAAGTATGTTAAAAAAATTTCGCCCGAAAATCCCGAACCAGTGTCCGGACTGGGCGCTCAAAAGCCTATTCTGATAAAAATACCTATCGACCTTGGGATGGCACAAATTCTTAGAAAATGAAACATATCAGTAATATAAGATTTTCCTAAAATTTTTAGATTAAAATAGCTTGATTTGGTATGCTAAATAAATTGATAATTCTTTCTAATCGATATCCTAATTTCGCGTCATTCGAAAACACCAAAAATTCCCAAAACAAATTCCCAAGCGTACGACTCGTAAAAATAATGGAGTTACTGTTTTGTACTTTATCAGATTTTGATCCTAACTATTTATAAAAATTTGTATAACACTGCTAACCTAACCCCCCCCCCCCCCCCTATTTAAGACAATTTCGGTCACTATTTCTACACACGTGAATCAAACACACATATTGTTGCACCTTGCGCACGCACGCACGTTCGCGCGCGCACATATACACACTCTCGCACTCACTCACACACACACACACTTTCTCCTGTCTCCCTGACCACTCCTAACACTCCCACATTACACTCTTGCACATACACAAAACTTGTATTTCCTTTTTACTAACACAAACACCCCCCTTAAACACCACTCGCGCGCGCGCACACACAACACATACTAATTACACATTTGTGCACACACATTACACATATTAACAGACACAGTCCTGCACATGTGCTCATCATCTCAGAGCACCTGCACCTTCAACACACACACACACTGATCACTACACATACACTGCTCTTACTAATACACACACATAGAGGCACGCATTACACCCACACACACTCATACTGCTGCACAAACACACACTGGCACACACTGTTGCTGCAAATACACGCACTACTGTTGTAATGGCGGCAGCAGCACATAAACACACACACGCACATGCTATGTACTCACACACCCACGAATTACACACACTATATACACTGGATGCATACTAAATCGCAGCTGTTAGTACAGCCCCCTTCTTACTTCTTCACACACAAGAACTCATACACAGATTCTACCCACACACACACTCACTGAACACATACTCAAATCACATACCAATTGGAAATTACCCCAAAATTAACACACATTAAAACATCAAGAACAAACACACTAAAATTCAGTTAAGCTTCTCACCTTTATCCTGATTTTTCTGCAGAATTTCAGCGCACTCCCCCCCCCTACCCCCCCGCGGCATTTTCATTAAGAATCTTCATCCATTCTACTGAATTCTAAACATGCAATTCTATATGAACTAATCCTTTAATCCCCCTTTAATTTGATTTCAAAACATTAATGATTTCTGCTCACAAACACAACAATTTAATTATGGTTTCATACCTTAAACAATTTGATCTTTCTTGTTTTCTCTTAACTGATTCCTTTATTTCCTTCTTCTTCTGTGTTTTCATTCTCTCTCTCTTTCTAATTTTTCCCTCTCCTCGGTCGAAGCTCCTATTTCTCTATCTCTATTTTCTTCCTCTGTTTCTACTTCTATTTTCTTTTGTGTTTTTCCTTGTTTACTGTTCCCCCAAATTTGTTTTCTCTCCCCCCCCCCCCCCTCTTTTTGTTTTTAAACCTACCATTAGTTTATAATTTAAATGATTAGTCACCAAAAATTTAAGTAGGAGGTGTCTCCATCTTATTGTCCATTCCCCAAAATTTGACACATAATGCCTAACTTTCAAAAATTGCAATTTAGCACCCAAAGTTTTCCAAAATTATAAAAAATGACCCCAAAAGTTTTCAGAATTATATTTTTGCCCCAAAATTGTTTTAACATTTCATTCTCTACTAATCTCCGAGCATTGCTCAAAATTATCGCCCGTTTATTTTTTGGATTATAGATAATTATTTTAAATCGCTCCAAAAAGTGTTGGATATCAAAGTCAGGCCTACTACAATTTGTACACAAGATTTATTCAAACCCACTTGATTTTAAAAAAACATTTAAGTGGCTACTAAGAACCGCACTTAAGGATTCTTCAATTATCGCTTACAATATCTTCAAAATATATCCGACTGACAAATAAATTGAAATTCGTTGAGACCTAAACTCCTTACATAATTTTAACAATCCTAGAAACACAAGAATTGAAAGTCATCTGGTCTAAATAGAAACTCTACTATTCTAACAATTATCTTCCGGCGCCTCTACCGTATGTTCCTAGTGAGGGTTGCTTTCCTCTAGACTATCACCTGAAAAATAAAGAAATGAGCTAGAGCCCAGCATGTACGCATACTATACCCCTAAAATAGATTTTGGAGTTTATGAAAACATGCCATGAATTTCCTTTTTAAAGATTAGGGATCAAGATCACTTATAACAAATTTAGCTACAATTTATATGTATAGTGTACTTGCACAAATAGTTCTTGAAACCAATAAAATAACCCTAGAAGGGGGGGGGGGGTGAATAGGGTTTTAAGACTACTTTAAAAATTAACAAACAACTAACCTCAATCTCAACACAAATGTAAAATGATAATGAAAAGAGAGAAGGGTTTAGAGATACTTGACAAGGAGATTTAAATGGTTCGGCTTGATATACCCTCAAGCCTACATCCACCTCTTCAAGGAAGTCCCTTGCAAGAGCACTAGAATCCACTAGCAACAATCTTCTTCCGGGTCAAGATCAAAACCCTTACAACACTTGGTGATATCCCCACACCAAGCACAAGCCTTGAATCCACAAAGCTCACCCAAGACTTGACAAACCCAAGCCTTGATCACAATCCTTTTACAAAGATCAAATGTGTACAAAGAAACCCTCTTGAAAGGAAATTAGTACAAATGAAACTCTAGTGCAATAGAGAGATGAGAGAATTGATGACTTGAAGGATGCTCACTCTCAATCAAAGAATTGCTCACAAAGATGCTCTCTTTAATGATGTAAAATCATGAAGATGAAGAGAGATAAGTTTAATCTATGAGCCTTGATGTTTCTCTAATGAATGGAGGCTTAGAATGTGGTTTCCATAGTGTATGATGAAGCCTCAAATCATTTATATAGAGAAGAGATCAAATATAGCGGTTATAGGCATAAAGTGGGCAAAACTACCATTGCAGTCGACTGTAACCCAATGCAGTCGACTGTATTCCTTCGAAAATAGCCGTTGGAATTTTGTCCTTGAAAATAGCCGTTGGAACTGAATTTTGACCAATGCAGTCGACTGCATTGGAATGCAGTCGACTGTAATCCAATGCAGTTGACTGTATTACCCTACTGCCAATCAGCTGCCTCACCCCTTTTCCTATTTTGGGCATAACTTTCCCTGGAAAAATCAGATTGAGGTGCCATTTTTTGCGTTAGAAAGCTAATGAAAAGTTTTATCAATATATGAAAAGATTAGAACCAAAAACATTTTTGAGAAAAACTGAGTGAGTTCCAAAGTTCACTCATTTTCAAGAACCGCACTTGTGTGAATGGTTATGAACTCACATGCAATGCACAAGGTGTCCTAAGGTCTTTTTAGGTCATAGTCATCAATCCAAGCATCAAACCAAGACTAGTTACATAATAGGAAAGATCAATTATAATCGATAGTAACTTAGCCGATGCATTATTTGTTGCTCTTCGACATTGGACTTGATGAAGCTTCTATAGCATGTCCACTATAACTTTAAGCTTCTTTGGCTTTAATCCATCTATCCAACTTCTCAAATGTGTCTTCATGAGTGTGCATGTATATACCTACTAAGAATACACTCAAAGCACACATTAGAACATAATCAATGTGTAGTTATCATCAAAACAAGATGTAAGCCTAGGTTATCCAACCATAGGGCTAACAGTTCTCATAGTTGAAAGAGTGTAGCAAAAAGGTTCATCATACAAGTATTACAGTTTAAACCCCTAATTCAATATGTTGTGGCCAGCATACATAGCCCCACTGACTTAGGCCCAAAATTGCACCTTGGGTTAAGTATCTTGTGAAAGCAGGGGTAACCACTTTCAAAGGTAATGCGCATTATGTCAACGTACATAGCCCCGTTGACAAGGGCCCAAAATCCAACTTTTTCCGTTTGATATAGGGCAGAACAACCAATAAAAATCTCCATCTCATTTAATGTAAACCAAATTTAAAAACAACTATAAGCATTCTATAGCAATTTTATATTGTTTCCTCGTCAAACAATTAACACGAAAACGGTAGCATATCAAAACGCTTTAAAACTTCTAGTTGGTATGAATCATGTGTACATATACGTAGAATAGAAAATACGGCATAAGCAGGGACATGGCAGGAGTATTTACTTGATTTATTAACCGGGTTTCACATATGCTCGAATGTCGGTCCTAACCCTCGTCTATCTAAACCTAAAATGATAAATCACAAAAATATTAATTCTTGACGCTCGATCATGCATGTCTAATAAATTCGCTCCTAATTAAGAAAAAAATACCAAAATACCCCCGGACTTATGTAAAATTACTAAAACACCCCCAACAACTAATGTACCAGTCCAGAAATCACTATCTAAAACATCTTTTTAAGCAACTAGATGGGTTTTCCGACTAAAAAGTCCTTCAGGGGATTTTCCGTTCAAAACCCTTATCCGTTACTTTACTTGAGCGCTAACTGACCACATTTCAAAAACATAGTAATCTGTACGGAGATACCGAGAAATTTTTAGACTCTTAACCGTCCCAATAAAATAAGGTAATTGTAAAACTTTTAGCTAAAAATAAGCTAATTTGCTATATTAAAAAAAACAAAAACCCTTTTTCAAATATAATCATTTATAGCCCTTCGCGTACCCTATAAATCCCAAAAATTTTCATGATGTAGATCTTGTAAAAATAGCGAGGGCTACCATTTTGCATTGACCAAAAACAATTGGTATTAGCGACATTTTCCTATTCATCTTCTTCCTCACAGCCTAAACCCCCATTGTACATGCCACTTCTTTCTCTCTTTACAACCCACTGCACCCACCAATATCCACACACACATTCCAACATACACACACACACACACCCTCTCGGTAGGCCTTCTCCCCCCCACACATTCACTGCCCACACATATGTTGCCCTTACGGCAGTCCCCCGCCTCTCCTACACACACGCGCGCGCTCGCAATAAACACACACACATGGTTACACAGACACACCATCATAGGAAACCTCTGTCTCACTCACACACACCATCACACCCTCATGCACACCCAATATAGACCATATCGACACACTCGTTTCCTCACCAAAACCACACGCACACAACCATGGCCATTACATGATTGTATATATAAACGTTAAATACCCACACACACATTTGCATGGCAGTTCCCACCACCCACAATGTACCCTCACGACTACTCTCAAACACCCACATACATGCTGTCCTACGACAGCCCCTTCTAACACACACACACACACACACACACTAGCTTTCATCATGATAGCCATGGCTGCCAACACACCAAAATCTTCACGGCACATGGCTGCCATCGCACTCCTTCACAGCCCATCACAAAACCTCAACATACAGGCAACTATCTTATATATACACCCTGCACATAAAAATTTTAGCCTATACACCCACATAACGGATTAATCTGGAGAAAAAAAAATAGAGATCTTACTGAAGGATCCACCCTAGCTACTCATCTCTCTCTCTCTCTAGGGTTTTACGTAAAGGCAGAAAAATTCTAGGATGCCAGACCCCAATAAGCCTCCTTAAAAATATTTACCCTAATTGGAAAATTACTATAACCATCCCCCCCCCCCCCAACACCCCCACACACACACTTTAGTTGTTTTTAAAATTCACCCATAACTTTTTAATATTTCGAAAAGATCCCCAAACAAATTAGATTAAATTCAAAATATGAATTTCTGATAAAAATAAAAATTCAGGGTGTTACATTTTCCCCACCTTTAGAAATTTGGTCATCCAAATTTACGTACCTCAGGGTTGGAACAAATGCTAGTATCTCTTTCTGACTTTATCCTTGCCCTCCCACGTGGCCTCCTCAACCGCATGGTTCTTCCACATAACTTTAACTAGAAGAATTTTCTTCGTTCGAATTGTCTGTTCATTATGATCTAGATTCTGAACTGGATGTTCGATGTAAGTGAAATATTCTCTAATTTGCAATGGCTTCGGTTGATTTACATGTTGGGTCTGAAATATACTTCCTTAACATAGTCACATGGAACACATTAAAAACACTTGCTAACTCAGGCGGTAAGGCAACCGGATAAGCGAGAGAACCAATTCTATCTAGTACTTCGAAGGGTCCCATATACCTAGGGCTCAACTTCCTTTTTTTCCCGAACCGTAGTACTTCTTTCATTGGTCACACCCTTAAAATACACGATCACCCACTTTAAATTGCAACTCCCATCTGTGTACATCAGCATAATGCTTTTCTCTACTTTGAGCACCATGTAATCTCTCTTTAATAAATTTGACCTTCTCAGACATCGGTTGCACCAATTCTAGTCCTAACAATTTTCTTTTTCCTACCTCGTCCTAGTAAAGTAAAGATCTGTACTTCTTCCCATCCAAGGCTTCAAAAGGGCCTATCCCAATGCTATTATGGTAACTGTTATTATAAGAAAATTTTATCAGTGGTAGATGATCATCCCAGTTGCCCTTAAAATCAAGTACACATGCCCGTAATAAATCCTCCAAGGTCTGAATAGTTCTCTCTGACTGACAGTCTATTTGAGGGTGAAATGTCGTGCTAAATAGTAATCGAGTACCAAATGCATGCTGCAAACTTACCCAGAATTGGGACACAAAGTGAGGGTCCTTATCCAAAATATTGAAGACCGGTATGCCATGAAGGCGGCCAACTTGTCCATTAAATATGTCATCTGGATGGGCAAGAAATGTGCACACTTTGTCAGTCGATCTACAATCACCCAAATGGCATCATGCCTAGAACGGATCTTAGGTAGTCCTGTAAGAAAACCCATAGTTATGTGTTCTCACTTTCATTTTCTTATCGATAAGGGTTATAGTGAACCTGCAGGTCTTTGATGTTTTACTTTCACTTGCTGACACACTAGGCATTTGGACACAAATTTGTCAATTTCTCTTTTCATGTTGCCCCACTAAAAAGTCTCACGAAGGTCTCTATACATCTTTGTACTCCCAGGGTGGATTGAGTAACCTGGCCTGTGGGCTTCCTCCAAAATCTCCCTTTTTAGGTTAGAGTCACTTGGCACGCAGATTCTGTTACCAAACCGAAGTACCCCACCTTGCAATGTGTATTCATGTTTACTTCTATTTTTTACCTCATCCATTATCTTATGTAGGTGGACATCGGTCTCCTGGGCTGTCTTAATCTTATCAATCAAATTAGGTCATACCACAAGGTTACTAAGCAAATTGTCATTGTTTGAGCCTCGAATTTTAACCTTGATGTTCAGTTTCCTCATGTCTCCATTAGATGCCTCTGCTAGGGTGGACAACAATGAAGGTGACTCCCTACTAAGCGTATCGCCTTGCCTGGGTGTTACTGGATATTGATGTTGTAGTCCTTCAGTAATTCTAAACACCATTTTTGTCTCAAGTTTAACTCTTTCTGGGTGAAAATATATTTCAAGCTCTTACGGTCAGTGAATATTTCACAAGGTTCTTCGTAGAGGTAATGTCTCCAAAATTTTAAGGCAAAATTCATTTATCGGCATTAAGTTCATAAAAAGAACTTTACTGCAAGTTCTAGGTCGTGGGTTGGATAATTCTTTCCATAAGGTTTCAACTGTCTGGAGGCATATGCAATGAATTTTTCATTCTGCATGAGTATGCATCCTAGACGTTTATGAGATGCGTCACTAAAATTTTTAAAGCCACCAGACCCAAATAGAAGAGCAAGTATAGGTGTCGTGACCAGGCTCTTGTTTAATTCTTGGAAACTATTCTCTTAATTTTCATCCCACTCAAACTTGACTCCTTTTTAGGTCAAGCAAGTCAAAATTGTTGCTATTCGTGAGAATCCTTCTACGAATCTTCGTAATACCCAGCTAACCCTAAGAAACTCCGTAACTTTGTCACCATGGTAGGTCTGTCCTAATTGACGACAACCTCTATCTTGTTGGGGTCAACTGATATCCCCTCTTCTGACACCACATGCCCTAAGGATGTGACCTTATCCGACTAGAACCCGTCGTTAAGTGGTGTCCATGCTCTTCCCTCGTTGTAGACTTTATCGTCAATGAGCACCATTAAAAATTGATCCAAGAAAGGTTTAAATACTCTTTTCATTAAATCCATAAATGTTGTCGGAGTGTTAGTAAACCCAAAAGGCATGATGAAAAACTCATAGTGCCCATATCTAGTGTGAAAGGCCGTCTTTGGCACATCTTCTGCTTTAATCTTTAACTGGTGATATCCCGAACGAAGACCATTTTTTGAAAACCATTTTACCCCCTATAATTGATCATCTATATGAGGCAAAGGGAAACTATTTCTTATCATCACCTTGTTCAACTCTTGTAGTCGATGCACAAACTCATCATTCCATCCTTCTTCTTCACAAACAATACTGGTGCACCAAAAGGTAAAGCACTAGGGCAAATGAACCCATTATCAAAAAGTTCTTGTAACTGTCTTTAATTCCCTCAACTCCATGGGTACCATACGATAAGCCCCCTTAGAGATAGGGGCAGTGCAGGAATTAACTCAATACCAAATTCAACTTCCTTTTCGAGCGGCATTCTTGGAAAATCCTCTGGAAATACCTTAGGAAATTCCTTCACCATAAAAATATCTTCTAGTTTTAACTCCTTCTGCTGGGTGTCTATCACATAAGCCAAGTACCCAAGACATACATTCATAAGAAGTCGGTTAGCTTGCAAGGTAGAAACCATAGGTGGAAGGGATGTAATACTAGACCAGTGGAAAGTAAATTGGGCTTGGCCTGAGATATTAAAGGTCACACTCTGATGGAACCAACCCACAGAGGCATGAAAAGTTTCCAACCAATCCATCCCTAGTATGACATTAGATTCCAACATATCCAAGAAAATTCATAGGTTCGCGACTAAATGTCTACCCTTAATGTTGACTGAGCAACCTTTAACTACTTGATCCGCAATAATAGAATCCCCTAGTAGGGTAGAATTGCATAGCAGAATGCCTAAAGGCTCTAAGCACTTGCTAACCAATTAATAAGGCACGAGATGCAAAAGAATGCATAGCATCGGAATCAAATAACATATTCACAAAAGTGGAGGATATAGAGAGTGTACCCGTAACCACTGTGCCAAAAGCCCGCTCATCATGTTGAGTAAGCTTGGGTTTTTCAGCATCATGTCGTGGTTGGTTCTATGGGCCGCCCTTGGAGCAGTTTCTAGCGAAATACCTTTCCTGTCAGCATGTAAAGCATATCCTTGCTCCCCACCGACATGGCCATCTAGGATGAAATTGTTTGCACCTGAAACATGTCTGTGACCCAGCTTATCCACATATTCCAATCGTTGGATTCCCCTAGAAATTTGGTCGATGGTTATTCCTTTGTTGATGTGGCACTTGCCTGACAGACCCTTTTGTTTCTGTTCGTTCCATTTTTTATTTCTTGAGTTTTTGAGGTTTTGGGCACTTGGAGGTGTTGCTTGACATGTTGCTTCCATGAGATTCATTGTTCCTTGCTCTCTTTTTCTGTTGGTCTCCAACTTTGAACAGATCCTCATTGTCCCTTTCTGCTACCAGGGCTCTATCGACCACTTCAGCATAAGTTCCTTAATGCAATGTAAAAATAGGAGACCGGATATCGAGCCATAATCAATTCTCTAACTTCCTAGCTCTTTTGGCTTCGGTCTCCAGCAAATGACTCGCATAGTGAGATAACTGAGTCAAAGTGGCCTAGTAGTCCTTGACAGTGCGGTTCCCTAGAGCCAATTGCATGAACTCTATCTCCATTTGTTCCTTAACTGTCTGGGGAAAATACTTGTCGAGAAATAGATTCTTAAGACCCTCCCAATCCCTATTTGCAACCTCTTTAGTCCTTACTCTTTTTGTCAATTTCCAACATTGATTGGCTTTATCCCTCAACGTGAACGCGACAAAAGTTACCTTCTGCCTCTCAAAGCACCCTAAAACCTCAAATATTTCCTCCATATCTGATAGCCATGACTTCGCCTTGAAAGGATTAGTGGTACCGCAGAAAGAGGGCGAGTTCAACCTCTTGAATTTCTTGATGGTTGAGCCTCCAACTTCATAAGGGGTTTGCAACAACGTTGCGGCCACATGTCGTTCTGCCACCATTGCCAGATTTTCCACCACCCGAAACACGTCCTCACCTTGAGCACTGTTCCCTCAAACCATTTTTAACCTATAAAGAAGCTCATGTAAGGACGCTTGATCTCCAAGCATAAGGAAAGTATCATAATAGTCATTCATATTTCTAATTCTATATAAATTTATTCTAAAACATTTCTTCTCTCAAAAAAGATAATAGCATCTTATCTTTCCCTTTCCTTATCCTAGTAATGTATAACCAACATATTCCAATCAATATATTATACTCTAGTCATCTTTACTAATTCTATGTAAATTTATTCTAAAACCTTTCTTATCTCAAAAATATAATAACATCTTATCTTTCCTTGTCCTTATCCTAGTAATGTATAACCTATATATTCTAGTCAATATATTATATTCTAGTCATCTTTACTAATTATATATAAATTTATTCTAAAACCTTTCTTATCTCAAAAACATAATAGCATCTTTTCTTTCCCTTTCCTTATCCTAGTCATGTATAACCAATATATTCTAATGTATAAGTAGGTTTATGATTCATAGTCATCCTAGTAGTTGTACAACAAATGGCTCTTGTAATAACAAAAAGAAATCCAAAATATAACTTAGCCAATGTAACTGTTTTATTCCAAAAACCCTCGCCAAAAGCATATAGTTCACCGAGAAAGAAAAGAAAGAAACATTACGCCTATTCTCCTAACTAGCTATCTCCTCATCTTCCTTGATTCGCCCTACTCGTCTCTTTGCTTGATATACTTCTCACATTCCTGAATCCATTGCTCTACTTGAGCCTAAGAGAAGGTTACTGTGACACTCCAGCCCAAGTGACGTCACAAGAGCTGAGATGTCAATCCTGTCAACGACACAACCTTTGATACAACAAAAAGCTACTACGACTTTAAGATCATAAAGGATCGTCACAACACGTGCTTACAAAAATTTTCCTTGAAAGTACACATCGTACTACAGCGGAAACTATACAACATAATACAACTTAATGTTTACACTAAATTCGCATCATCGTGACGACATATCCCTCACAGAACTTCAACATAATTTCTCTTTACCTTTACGAGAGGGGTCTCCTCTTTCAAACCTAGCACCTGAAAAACACATCAGGTAAGGAATGAGAGCAAATCGCTCAGTAAGGACAATTGGAGGAGGACAACGCACAACCCTTTCAGAAATATCAGAGAATCGATTATGAATTCTCAATGAAGGCAATGAATTTAAGAATGCCAAGAACATACATTTGCAATCACTTTGATACATCACATTTGTTCAGTCTGAGCAGCTCAAGCCCAACAGAACATCATCATTTCCACTTGGACAGACTCATAGACTATGCAAGTGCAATGCGAGAGAAAACATTAAAGCAAATAATCATCTGAGAATAGCAAGACAATAAATTCAGCAACATCAAATAAAATCAAATGTAATGCATGCTTGACTCGACACGACACGACAGACTTTAGCGCGCTTCATCCTTTTGTCAGTTACTTTCTTTTTCACTGACCGCCAGTTACTTCACTTCACTTCACTGGCCCTCCACTTATTGATGCCCTTTCATACGAGGTGTTCATTTCAGTCTTACCCAGATTAAAGAGACCGTTTTCATCAAAGAAGTGGACTTAGAGAGTGTTTTCGATCATAAGTCCTCAACAACGTATCAGGCTCATTGACGGGCAGACTAAGATAATTTATTCTACCTTAAGTCCTCAATAACACAAGTCAACAAGAAGTACCGGGTCATAAGATCAACAGGTGTTCAAGCATAAGTATAGGAGTTCAACATAAGCATCATCAACATGGTATGCTAAACGAAACAATGAATAGCATAACGGAACTGCACTATCCTTACTTGTTTGGCTTTATAGCCAATGAACTCCTCGCTTTCGGATTTTCTCAACAACGTGATCACCTATCAAACAAAATTCTTCTTGTTAGACAGCCCTAAAAATACAAAAACACACCCAACCTTACCTCCCCCTTACCGCTTTTTTAGTTCCCAACCTATTACGGCTAATATGTTAACTGGATTCACCCTAGCCCATAAAGTGCATCAACCGCACTACCATCCTTCTTGTGCTTATTTAAACTCAATTTCCTCATTTCTTATACTTCTTGCTGCTTAACCATGAGTTTCTACAAGATTAGTCGCCGGGTGTGAAAAATTCCTAAAACACCCTTGGGCATAGGTAAAATTACCTAAACACTTCCTACCGACTCTTGCACCGAAACACTCTAAATTGGATCAAAATATCTTTTTAAAATAATATAAACTGATTTTTGGATTGAAAATTCATTCGGTGAAAATTTTTGCGCAGAAATTCCATCTGGATAGCCAAACCGAGTGCTAGGGAACTAAGTTTATTAAAAATAACAATCGGCATCAAAATGCCATGAAATTTTAGACACTAAAGTGTCTTAGCTACATGAAGTCTCCATACAATTTTTAGATTAAAATATATTCATTTGGTAGTATTAAAAATTCAAAATCCTATTTTAAGGATAAATATATTTAACATCCTTAGAAAACTCAGGAAAATCCCAAAAAATTACAGCGTGTAGATCTTCCAAAAATAATAGGATTTCTTCTTTTTGTTTGGCCAAATTCGCTTCAAACCATGTTTCAAAAATAAAGTTTGAAAATAATTAGAGAACAAGACTATTAGCGATAATTACAGTCACTATTCATCACTTGTGGATCAAATTTACACACTTTCATCACTTCCCACACACACAGTTGTGTTCTTCAGGTTTGCATTCCTAGAAGCATCCCCCTTCTTCACACATACATGCATATTATGCTCACATATACCATTAACCATTTAGTTCCACTTCAAGTCCCCCTTAAACCACTTTAATTTCACTTCATTTTCACCTATCTAACACCATAACTTCATTTCACATGAAATCAAATCACAACATAATCATTTCAGCCCTAATTTCCCTCAAGAACAAATCAAAACACCAAGAACACACACACACAAAGCTGGTTTTTACCTCGCTTTGAAGACCCGTAACTTCTTCAATTCTTCACGAAAATGCCTTTTGTTTTTTGTAAATTCTTCATTTCTCTTCCTTATATAACTTATCTGTTCAGCCTTTCACGAAATTCTTCTTTGATATTCCTCAATTTCTCCCTCAATCAGCTACTCCGAACATTGCATGCTGATTTTTGCCTAACTTTGGTGATTGATAACTCCTTGAATTCTTCTTCACCAAATCGAACTCTGTTTCTTGTGTTTTCTTCCTCTCCCTTTACTCTACAACTTTCAGTTGAAAAATCTCGAGATTCCCTCTGTATTTTCTGTAATTCTCCCTCAAACAACTGTCCCTGATAAGCTTTCTCGTGCCACCTCAACTTTCACTTTAGCCCACATGCACAGACTTAGACTTGGCAAAAAAAGACCTGGACTCGCGGGTCGATCCGTACTGGCCAAAAAACCCGAATACGGGTACCTATTTTGAAGACCCGTGGAAAACAAACCCGTACCCGAACCGACCAGTAATTTTCGGGTCAGTCCGAGTCGGATGCGGTTTACCCGGGCTATCCATTTTTCCCCTATAAAAAGTGCTAGGGTTTTCATTTCATTCTTCTGATCTTCTTATAATCTTATATGTGGCTGCCATCTCTCTGAACTCTCTGTTTTTCAAACTCACTGCACGTCGCCGCTCTCATCCACGACGCTGCTCTCTACCACCCACGACGCCGCTCTCTGTCACCCACGACACCGCTCTCTGTCACCCACGACGATGCTCTTTCACACCCACGTCTTTCTCTCTCACACACCAGTCAGATCTGTTGACGACCACTCTACTCCACATGATCTCGACGGCGTCCTATCGTCCCTCTCACGCTCCGCCGCCAGATCCGTCGTAACTCTGCCTCCAATGTCTCCTATCAGCTCTGACGCCAGTCAACCTCATTGACTCCGACTTATTCTTGTACACCATGACCAAAGTGTCCATCTGCGATGATACCAACTATGACGCCTTCACCATGCTGTTGGATCTGCCGAGCTATAAAATTTGTTTACAAAATAATTTTTTTCCAGATATATTGTAAAATTTGTGTTAATTTTTTGTATGTATTAACTATGTTACTATCTCAGTCATAGGAACAAATTTATAAGTGATTTTCTGGTATTTTTACTAAGATATTGATCTTATTGTGTTAGGAAACTTGGGAGTTGAGATAATTGTGTTGGAGTTGAGATAATTGTTGTGGTAACCAAAAAGAAGGAAAAAAGTATTCTGAAAAAAATGTGTTAATAAAAAAAATCATAAATTTAATAATTTATCCGCCGGTAATACCTTACCCGCAAGGGTAAGGTATGGTTCCAACCCAAAAAAACCCGAGTAAATTATACCCGACTCATTTTTACCCGTACCCGATGGGTTTTATCCGTATCCGGCGGGTATACCCGTTTGCCAGGTCTACACACACTCCACCTCTTGAAAAAATGAGATGTCATTCCCCCTTGTTTGTGGCTGCCTTTGGCAGCCACAAAATCAGACTAAGTTTTTTTTTAAATAATAATTAATTTTTTTAAAACAACAACAAAGATATTACAGTTACCGAATCTGCATCACCTAACTAATCCGTAACTCCATAATCTTCTTTCCAAAGTAGTAATTACACTAATCCTGCCTATGCTTCCAAAAGAACCCATAGATATCCTTCACATCCTTCAACTGTGCTTTAAATGATCTCTTTTCCTCATTCAACAATCGTATCTCATTTTCCTACGAGGTTATCTTCCTTCCCGAATCTGTCAATTCCTTGGGATTTCCCATTTTCTTACCTTCATTAGAGGACATCTAATTAGAATCTCCAGACTCTTCCAAAGTCATCTGATTGACCTCTAGCGACATGCTATCCTCGTTCCAATCTGCCATAATCCTTTAACAACAAATATCATAAACATCCTCCATTAACATCATGCTGATTTAGCTTAATAATCTATCACTTAACTTTTTTCTAAAACTCATAATTGGAAAACATATTGACAAATCCCTAAAATCACTTAGTCAAGACCTTTTCCTTTTCCATCCTACCTCACTCTCATTAGCCTAAGTACGAGTCTATAGAATCATAATAACCAAGCTCTGATACCATTTCTGTCGTGACCCAAACCCATGGGTCAGCCCATGAGATAAGTCTCTGATCGGTCGCTGGCCCACTAAACCTCTACTAGGGCTCTGCCATACCTACTACAATCTGTACATACAAGATTTATTCAAACCCCCTAGATTCTAAAAAACTTAAATGGCTACTAAGAGCCGCACTTAAGGATTCTTTAATTGTCGCTAACGATATCTTCAAAATATATCCAACTGAATAAAATGAAATTCAAGGAGGCCTAAGCTCCTTACATAATTTTAACAATCCTAGCAACACAAGAAATGAAAGTCATCAGGTCTAAATAGAAACTCTGCTACTGTAACAATTGTCTTTCGGTGCCTCTACCTCATGTTATTCACAAGGGTTAGTTTCATCTAGATCGTCACTTGAAAAATAAGGGAATGAGCTAGAGCCCAACAAGTACGCATACCATATCCCTAAAGTAGATTTTGGAACTTATGAAAACATGCCATGGCTTTCCTTTTTTCAAGATCGGGGATCAAGATCAATTGTAACAAAATTAGCTATAATTTATATGAATAGTGTACTTGCACAAACATTTCTCATAATTGAAAGCATGTAGCAAAAAGGTTTATTATACAACTATCATAGTTTAAACCATTACTTCGGTATGCTGCGATCAGCGTACATAGCCCCACTAACTTGGCCCTAGAATCCCACATCGGGATAAATATCTCGTGGAAGCATGAGCTACCACTTTCAAAGGTAATGTGCATTACGTCAACTT
The DNA here is from genome assembly GCA_033065855.1 of Escallonia rubra. Taxonomy (NCBI): domain Eukaryota; kingdom Viridiplantae; phylum Streptophyta; class Magnoliopsida; order Escalloniales; family Escalloniaceae; genus Escallonia; species Escallonia rubra. The sequence goes on along the minus strand of JAVXUO010000333.1, from coordinate 387,994 downwards.
GCATAGCCCCGTTGACAAAGATCCGAAATCCAACTTTCCTTCGTTGGATATAGGGCACAACAACCAATAAAAATCTTCATCTCATTCAACGTAAACCGAATTTAAAAAACAATTAGGAATATAAACATCCCATGGTAATTCTATTTTATTTTATCGTCAAACAATTAACACCAAATTAGTAGCATGTCAAAAGGCTTTAAAACTTTTAGTTGTACGAATCATGTATACACACACACAAATATATATATATATATATATATATATAGACACACACACACACACACACACACACACACAGAATGGAAAATAGGGTATAAGCGGGGACATGGCAGGAGTTCTTACCTGATTTACTAATCGGGTTTTGCACTTACTTGAATGTTGGTCCTAACCCTTGTCCACCGAAACCTAAAATGATAAATCACAAAATATTAATTCTTGACGCTCACTCATGCATGTCCACTAAATTGGCTCCCAAGTAAGGAAATTACCAAAGATCAATGTACCAATACACACCCAAAATAACTCAAAGCATCTTTTTAAGCAACTAGATGAATATTTTTGATTAAAAAGTCATTCGGGGATTTCCCCACCCAAAACCCTTATCCGCTACTTTACTTGAGCACTAACTAGCTATATTTCAAAAACATAGTAATCAGTACTGAAATACCAAGAAAATTTAGACACTTAATTGTCCTAATAAAACAAGGTTACCGTAAAATGTTTAGATAAAAATAAGCTAATTTGCTATATTAAAAAAATCAAAAATCATTTTTCTAAATAAAATCATTTATAGCCCTTTGTGTACTCAAAAAAATCATGATGTAGATCTCGTAAAAATAGTAAGGGTCATCACGACAGCCTCTCTCTCTCTCTCTCTCTCAGTCACCCACACACACACCCTCACAGAAGCTATCGTAATCACACAGACATCACACCCTCACGCACAACCATTGCCTCACCACAACCATACACACACAGCCATGGCCATTACATGGCTGTATACACACATAAATACACTTTAAATACCCACACACGTGGTTGCACACACACTGATCTTGCACGGTAATTCCCACTGTCACCCACAATGCACCCTCACAGCCACTCCCAAACACCCACGTACACGCTGCCTTGTGGCAGCCCCCTTCTAACACACACCAACTTTTCTCACAACAGCCATGGCTACCAACACACAAAATCTTTACAGCACATGGCTGCCATCGCAATGCTTCACGGCCCTTCACAAAACCCCTACACACATCACATAGACTGCGATCAGATATACACCTTGCACACTAAATTTTCAGCCTATACACCCACATAATGGATTAATATGGAAAAAAGAAACAAAGATCTTACCAAAAGATTCACCTGAGCTGCTCTTCTCTCTCTCTCTCTCTCTCTAGGGTTTTATGTAAGAAGGGAAGAGAAATTATGGGATGTCAGACCCCCATAAGCCTCCTTAAATATATTTACCCTAATTGGAAAATTACTAAAAACCTCCGCACTTCAGTTATTTTTTCAAATTCACCCATAACCTTTTAATATTACGAAAAGACCCCAAAGAAATTAGATTAAAGTCAAAATGCAAAATTCTGATAAAAATAAAAATTCAGGGTGTCACACGTTGCACTTTGGACTCGTTTGCAACGGTGTTGTCAATTACAAGGGACATCATAGCAAAAGTTGCAATTACAAGGAGTGAACTGCAAATGCGTGTATATTATAGGAGATTGTTTTGTATTTAACCCATATAACAGTTTCAAATAAAGACGACAAAGTATATAATCCTACTACAAAACATCACTGTCATGCCCCTGACCCAGAGGCGACTATCACATACTATTTCAAAATATTCCTACTTACGAGAAATATAATACACAAAGCATCTTACTAAGAACATAACCTCAAGGAGGTAATCAGAGCTCTAAATCATATCTCACATCAAAGGTATTCGAGTTCATCATCAATGTCTAATGATTGCAACGAAAAATTGATAACAATAATCACTTCCCAATCATTTTAGGTTCCCAAAAGTCACTAAACAAAAAACTATTACAATGTTCTTATTGCAAAACTACTAAAATAGTTATCAAGTAAAGAACAACTCCAAGCTTAAGCATAATGCTATTAACTCCTCTACGTCATCTCAACTTAATTACCTGAAATGGGGGGAGAAGGAGGGTGAGCACAAAGCCCAGCAAAGATTACACACACCCACGAAATATAACGCATGTATCCAATAATGTATAGCTGAGTCCAACGAAGCATATGAAAACAAAAGTGCAAAGATGATAGATAATCTTAGCACGACAAATAATCTCACTTCGGGATATCCAACCCATCAAAGCTCAAATAAAAGTCAAAGTCAAATGAGCACATTCGAATAATTGAACTAATAATCAAATAAAATACAATCACCTAATACGTGAGTGTAAGACACGTTAACCTGAGCACGTGAAGGTTCTAAGTTCAAAGTTTGTATACCGGTAGCAATTGCCATAACATGTCAATTGCATCACGTTAACCTAAGCACGTGAATGTTCTAAATATTAGTTCAATTTCAAAGGGTCTACAGGACATCAAAGTAGCATGGAAGCCACGAGGCATCAAAGGTTAGTTTAAAGAAACGATCACAAAATATACATGAAGCAAGATCAAATCAAAGACTAATATGTGACTAAACCAAGAAAAAGAAATGTTGACTTCCAGTTCACGAAGTGGCGTCAGAATGGTGGCTATGAACAAGAAACAAACAAAACCTTCAAGAATTAGAAGAATTGAGCATACGTCTAGAATGGCTTTTAAATGAAGGCAATAGCACCACCTAAGAGCATATAGACATGTAGTGCCAAAAGGTTCTTTGGGTTAATGATTGAAAAATGAAGTATTCCATATTCAAATATGGAATGCCTAAACAGGCATGACGTCATGCATCTGAGTAGACAATAGAAACAAGCCCATGATGTTCTGTGCAATGACACCACGAAGTCCCGCACATGTCATGCTAGGACAGCTATTAGAAGGGAAATTGCCCGGATAAACACAAACATTAAAAGATTTGATGCAACTACTCCAGCTTTTGTTGTTCAGTCAAACGATTTTAACTTGTATGGGGTTCGACAGTACGAGTTCGTCAAAATCCATGGTAATACCAAAAAAAAAAATCCAACGATATCATTATAATAGAAGTAAGTGTAGTATATATAACCCTTACCTTAATTTTACGCAATAATCTTCATTAATTTGCGTAACCTTCCGAAAATTTTAAAACCTAAATAGTTTAATCAACCCACTTACGTTAAATTCTTCATAAGCATAATCTTAAAGTGATTTTATTCATCCTTATAATCAAAGTGGGTTCAAGATTACTTACAAATTGTGCGTAGAAAATTGCAACCCTCTAAAACCCTAGTTTTCCCCTTCTTCTATTTCTCTGTATGCCAAAACTCAATATGTCGATAAAACAGACTTGGCTAACCCTTAAAAGTCTCTAAGATTGGTAAATAACTAAAAGACCCTTAAAAATGTAGTACTTATTCAAAAGTAACCCAAAAACAAAGACTTAATTACGCAAGTAACCTAAAACATAACAATAATTTAATTAGAGATTATTTGGGGTCTTACATGTTCCTGTACTTATAAAAATTATGTCCTCAAAATTTACGTACCTTAAGTCATCGAATAGAAATGGACACTTCTTTCTCATAGACTCCTCGAGTTCCCATGTGGCCTCATCCATAACATGGTTCCTCCGAAGCACTTTCACCAAAGGTATAGTCTTTGTATGCAAAATATGATCTCGCTTGCCTAAAATCTCGACAGGCTGTTCCTCCACTGATAGGTCCTCGCGAATAAGTGAAGGCTCATACTCCAAAACATGGGATGGGTCGTGCACATACTTCCTCAAAATAGACACATGAGAGACATTATGCACACGAGACATATCTGACGACAAGGCAACAGGGCCAACTCTATCCAAAACCTCACAAGGTCGAACAGATCTAGGACTCAACTTTACTTTTCTCCCAAACCTCATTAAACCTTTCCATGGTGAAACTCACAAGAAGACATAATCACCAACCTCGAACTTTAAATCACGATGATGATTGTCGGTGTAGCTTCTCTGGTGACTCTGCGCTGCACGCATACGATCCCTAATTAACTGTATCTTGTCTGAAGTATCTTGAACAACCTCGGGTCGTAATAAGCTTCGCTCCCTAACCTCGTACCAACATGTAGGTGATCAACATCTACGCCCATATAAAGCCTTGAATGGAGCCATCTCAATACTTGCCTGATAACTATTGTTATAGGCAAATTCAATAAAAGTTAAATACTCATCCTAATTACCTTGAAGATCGAACGACCAAGCACGTAGATGAAGATCCTCCAGGGTCTGAATAGTACGCTCAGACTGACCATCTAGCTGTAGATGAAAAGCCGTACTGAAATCCAGACGATTGCCCCGCCTTGTGCAGACTAGTCCAAATATGATTTTTGAAATGTGGGTCTCTGTCAGATACAATAGATACTAGCACCCTGTATAGCATAAATATCTCTTGAATATATAGCTTAGCCAACCTCTCAGTGATATAATTGGCACAAACAGCAAGAAAGTGTGTGGATTTGGTCAAACGGTCAATAATAACCCAAACTGCATCATGCTTACGTGAGGTCCTCGGTAAGCCAACTACAAAGTCCATGGTCGCATGCTCCCACTTCCACTGAGGAACCTCTAGTGACTGTAACTTGCCTACAAGTCGCTGATGCTCGACTTTAACCCATTGACAAACCATACACCTCGATGCGAAATCTGCAATCTCCCTTTTCATACCACTCTCCTAAAAGTTGTCACGAAGATCTCTATACATCTTAGTACTACCAGGATGTACAGCAAAACATGAACCATGAATTGATTCAATAACTCTGCTGTTAATTCTGAAACTACCAGGACACACAACCTTGATCCCATCCTTAAGGTATCATCATCCTCGACATGAAATTCAGGTCGCTTGCCAACCTTTACATCCTCCACAATAGTAGTCTGGGTCACTCATTTGAGAAGACTTGATTCTCCCAATAATGGAAGGCTCAACCTGCAAATATGCCAACTGCCATCTGAACCACCAATTTGGATCTCTAACTCCAAGCTCTATAAGTCTGCTAACAACTGCGGCTGACGATTAATCAAAGCTGCTAATTTACCCAAACTTTTTCTACATAATGTGTCAGCCACCACATTAGCCTTATCTGGATGATAATGGATCTTAAAATCATAATCATTCAGTAACTCGAGCCAATAAAATTGCCTCATATTCAGCTTCTTTTGTGTGAATATATATTTAAGGCTCTTGTGATCCGTATAGATCTCACACGTCTCACCTTAAAGGTAATGCCGCTAAATCTTAAGTGCAAACACAACTGTGGCCCGCTCTGAGTCATGAGTAGGGTAGTTCCTTTCATAAATTTTCAAATGGCTTGAAGCATATGCAATAACCTTTCCATGTTGCATAAGAACACAACCTAACCCCTTCAAAGAGGCATCACTTTAAATAACAAAACCACCTAAACCAGAAGGTAGTGCAAGAACTGATGCTGAAACCAATCGGTTCTTCAACTCCTGAAAACTATTCTCACAGGCCTCTGACCTTAACTCATTTTTTAGTCGACTGAGTGAAATGGCTAGCAATGCTTGAGAATCCCTCAACAAAACAATGATAATGCTTAGCTAGTCCCAGAAAGCTACGAACCTCAGTCACAGAAGTCGGTTTACTCCAATTCACCACGGCCTCTATTTTCGATGGATCTACATAAATTCCATCTTTTGTCTCTACGTGACCCAGAAAAGATACTTGCTTTAGTCAAAATTCACACTTCTTAAATTTTGCATAGAGCTTCTGATCTCTTGGTATCTATAAAACTTGTTTGAAATGTTGCTCATGTTCTTCCCGACTTCTTGAATAGATAAGGATATCATCAATAAAAATGATCACGAATTAATCAAGGAATTGTTTGAACACCCAGTTCATCGAATCCATAAATGCGGCAGGGGCATTAGTTAAATCAAATGGCATAACAAAAAACTTATAATGCCCATACCTCATTCTAAATTCAGATTTAAGGATATCCTCTTTCTTGATCTTTAACTGGTGGTAACCAGATCTAAGATAAATCTTTAAAAAAATTAAGTTCCCTGTAACTGATCAAATAAGTCATATATCCTTGGTAACGGGTACTTATTCCTCGTAGTAATGCGATTTAATTCCCTGTAATCAATACAGATTCTCATAGACTTGTCCTTCTTCTTAACAAATAACACATGTGCACCCCAAAGAGAAACACTTGGACGAATAAAACCCAGATCTAACAAATCTTGAAGCTGAACCTTAAGCTCATTTAGCTCCACTGGAGCCATACGATACAGAGCCTTAGAGATAGGAGTTGCCCTTGGAATAAGATCAACAGAGAATTCTATCTCTTTATGTAACACCCCGATATTTTTTCGGATTTAATTAGAAACTTTAGCGACGAATTTTCTTCCAATTAGCGTTGAATTTTATTTAGTGACTTTTAGCGACACTTAGTATAGCAGGTTATCTAACCAAACCATTAAAATTGTTTGAGCACCTAAACTCTAGTAAATAATTTATTTTGGACTATTTCGTAATAATAAAAAGTTGTGGGTGCATCTTTTAATAACTAACGAAACTTGTGGGAGTTTTGGTAGTTTGTCTTTTAGGGCTTTATATATAACCTTGCGTAGTCTAAGGTAGCCGTCAATACCCTTTTGTTTTCATCTGTCAATACGATCGAGAGAAAGGGAGAGTCACCGGGCATGAGGAAGGATTGGGGCAGAGATTACTGAAAATCGACAGACATTTTCGGTAAGCTTACTTTGGAATCTAAATTTTCACGTGATTATGTGAATATATATGTTACGGGTAGGTGTTAATGGGTCTCTGATAGATGTAATATCTATGTATATATTTGTGAGATGATGGACAATCATGGGAGGGCTGTGATCATGGATGTACACGGGTTGTTGACGTAGCAGGTTGCTGCCTTGCGTGGGAGTGTAGGTGTGCGTTGGTGAGAGAGAAACGAACATGGGAAGAATAAGGGATGGAGCAGACCCACTACCGCACGGCAGTGGGCATGGTGTATGTAATGTGTTGGTGTGTGAATTTGTGTTAGCAGGAGAGCGAAGCTACCATAGTTACCACTTTTTTCAGTGCTTTATGATATGGGTGTTAGTGCATTACTGTGTATGTACATAAGTGGATATTGAGTGCCCTAATGTATGTGTATGCCATGTATTTTGGAAGTAAGGTCAGCTGAACAAACAAAAGGATCACCACCGCATGAGGTAGTGTGGGTTTTGTGGGTTTTGAGCCAACAGTGAGATAAAGTGTGTGAGCCTTGAGTGTGAGGAGTGCACTAAGTATATGGGACTGTGTGGGTAAGTGCACTGCCGATTATGCATTTTATTGTGAGTGTTTAACCCATTTGTGTGTTAGTGTTTATATTTGAGTGATTGGTGTGTGAACCGTGAGTGCAATGGGTAAAAAGAATATGTGTGTTTGTGGTGTTTGAGAGTGGGAAGGGAAATGGGTATGACAAGTTGTTTGGCATGCACTGAAGGTGTGTTTCTGTGTGTGTAATGAGGAAGAAAATGGTGTCATGGGAGAGTATAGCCTGTGACATGGAAACAAGGAGTTACTGTGCATTTGGAGTGCATGGCAACATATATATATGTGAGTGGTGTGTCTCTATAAGGAGCAAGAAGAATGGCAGTGGTGTGGTTGTAATGGGTGTGGGGTATATGTAATTAAGTGGTTTGAGTGTATGAATGAAGTTGTGGATTTAGTGTGTTAATGGAGTGAATTGTAATGTGCCGGGGGTGAAAGAAAGGATGTGCCAGGAGTAAGGATGAAGAAGACAGGTGATCAGTAATGGGTCTGTGCAGTGGAGTGGTACACTGTGCTTGCACAGTTGTACCACATGGCTTTTGGTATTGTACGATTGTCCAAAAATTCTAAACATTTACAGGATGATTCTTAGTACAATATTATAATTTCTGTGAAAATTTCATAATTTTCTGATATCGTATGTATTTATTATAATTTCTGCAATTTCAGAATTATAAAAATCTTTTGGAACCCTTAAACCCTGCAAATGTTTTGTGAAAAATTATAGTAATGTTGTTATTATATAATAAAGACTCAATAAAAGGTTTTAAGCTATAAAAGTGTTTTATTTTAATTTATTCTGAATTTTGGGATATCAACATGCATTCAGGATCGTACAGGATTCTCGGTTAGGTTGGCCGCGTGCGAGGCGCGTTTTGAGTTGAGCGATTCGGGGTTAGAAGTGAGCATGTGGGGGTATATGATATTAGGGTTATAGTATTGTAGCGTAAATTATGTTCTGATAACTAATTTGCCCGACCTAGGTTAATTCAAAGGATTTGGATCGAGGCTGTTTAGTAGTGCATAGCTTGGACCGAGGTAAGGGATTTCTTCTGAAACCCAGTTTCCTCTATTTGTCCTCATAGATATTTTTCTAAATTGTTATCGCTATTCTTTGGATTCTGCTATTTTGATTAAATCGCATTGTTTGCCATATGAACCTTTCATTGAGCCTTAAGACGTTTGTTGAAACTCTTATCGGTGCTCAATATTTATTGTCCATCGAGCATTGAATAATATGTTGCATTATCGATTTGTTGTCATTCTGTTAATTGACATGAGTTTCTGCATTGATGTGGGCTAGTACCTTGACGGACTAGCCGGTGTATTGGTGTGGGCTAGTGCCTTGATGGACTAGCCGGTGTATTGGTGTGGGCTAGTGCCTTGATGGACTAACCGGTGGAAAGTGTTAATGAGCATCGCCTTTGTGGCTTTGCTAAGTGATTACCCTGCACTGCCTATGTGGCTTTGCAATTGCTCATGTTATTGTATTCGTGATTGTTTGTATCGCATCAGAAAATTCATATTGATGTCTGATCGAACTAGTTATGATTCTTTTTTTTTGAAAATCTTGATGAATTGCATCTGTAATTGTTTCGTAGTTTCTTCATTTGAGCGACCTTACTGAGCTCTCAAAAGCTCACTCCCCTTTGACTTCCTTTCCGCATGTTACAACCAACAATATATCGCTTTGGGGGTGGACTAGATCTGAGCCGACCGAAAGAGAATTTAAATTTCAGTCTTAGTCATTAGAACCCCTGCGTGGGTCATTATTGTTACTTAGAATTCTTGAGTTAGACTTGATGTTTCAACTACGATAGTACGCTAAGAGTACTATATTACTCGATGGTTTAGTTTCTCTGACTGGTGGATGTATTTAAATTGGTTGAGTTGAGGGTTCTATTGTCTTAGCGTAAACGATTGATCGAATGTTAACGTTCCGGAAATTCCGGGATGTTACACTTTATCTGGAGGAAGCCCTGGAAGATCTTTAGGAAAAACATCTCCAAATTCCCTCATAACAGGAATACTACTCAAATCCCCACTAGACGAACGCATATCATAAACAGGGCTAAGAACCCCATGCAACCCTTCCTAGGAAGCCTTCTATCCGTTAGCACTGAAATAATGCAAGGAGGTGCAATAGGTCTAGAACACTGATATACAAACTTAGGTAGACTCGGAATGCAAAACACTACTTGTTTTAAGTAGCAATCAACTATGGCATGATAGGCAACCAACCAGTCCATGCCCAAAATCACATCGAAATCATGCTTCTCTAACGGTATAAGGTCTGCAGGAAGATTCCTATCACCAACTCGAACATTACAAAATCTATAAACTGATGAGGCATCAAAAGAAATTCCGACTGGAATACTAACAGAAATCCCACTACTTAGGGATTGTAACTCAGTACCAAGCTGACGAGCAAAAGATGTAGAGATATACAAAAACGTATAACCAGGATCAATCAAACAATAGGCTCTAGATGAACATATGAAAAATGTACATGTCATTACATCATTAGATACAATGACATCCTTCTCTATCGAGGCATAAGCTCAAGCCTGAGTAGTTGCCTCCTGATTAGTTTCTTGTAACCGGTTTGCTGTCCACTACCCTGAATAAATTGGGACTTGAGCGGTTGAGCACAAACCCAAATCTTGTGTCCCTACTGTTGGCGGTTAAAGCATGCACCACTCTCCTAATGACAAAAATCGATATGGTTCTTCCCACAAGTTTTGCAAGCTATTGTTGGCTTTTGAGTATTCTGAACTGGTTCCTTGGTAGCCAAGTTGTTGTTTATCCTCTTAGGCTACTAAATCACATCTTTGCCTTGAACCTGCTCTCTTATCTTCCTATTTTTTTGCCTTTGATCCCTGTAATACTTATGCCCAGCCTTGACATCTTTCTCCACCCTCTAAGCCTTGTCCAGGACCTGGCCCTATGTATCTAAAGTCACAGCTGTCAAGAACTTTCGAATGCCATACTTTAGTCCATCCTTAAACTGTGTTGCACGTCTTTCCTCAATATCTATAACATGTGTTGCAAACCTCGACAACCTGACAAGGCCTCATAGTCCTTCACAGTTTCATCCTCTCCTTGTTCCAGTTTTAAAAATTCCTCTAGTATATCATCTTTCACGCTTCTGGGGAAATACTTGTCAAGAAATATCTCTTGGAAATGATCCTAAGTTAACGCCTGCTCCTCCTCTGTAGTCAGAGTTCTCTCGACCATTTTCCACCACTGGTCAGCTTCATTCTATAACTACTCACTGCGAGGTCCACTTTTTGATGATCAGTGATGTTCAGAAGCTTAAACTTCTTCTCTAACTTACTTAACCAAGCCTCTGCATCCTCTGGCTTGTCTGCACCAAAAAATGGTGGAAAATTTAGGCGGTTAAATGACTTGATGGTATCAGCAGTTAACAGAGCTGGAGGGGTGTTTGCTCTTAGGTTGCCCTAGGCAACATCATTACAAATGACAAAATTACCCCCTGCAACCCCTTACTACCACCTCTAGCTGGACGCGGCGGCATAATTCCTAAAATAGAGAACAACTTATAAGATCACAACTCTAGCACAAACGCATCAATCAAAAGTATACAAAAGCTAGACTTTTCTAAACTGAATCTCAAACGTCATAAGATTCATCTCAAATCATTGAAAGCTTAAGTCTAAGAGTCTATAGAATCTTAAACCTATGCTCTGATACCAAATATGTCACGTCCACGACTCAGAGGCGGACTATCACATACTATTTCAAAATATTCCTGCTTACGAGAAATATAATACCCAAAGTATCTTACCAAGAACACAACCTCAACGAGGTAATTAGAGCTCTAAATCATATATCACATCAAAGGCATTCGAGTTCATCATCAATGTCTAATGATTGCAACAGAAAATTGATAACAATAATCACTTCCTAACCATCGGGGTTCCCAAAAGTCACTAAATCAAAAACTATTACAAGGTTCTTATTGCAAAACTATTAAAAGAGTTATCAATTAAAGTACAGCTCCAAGCTTAAGCATAATGCTATTAACTCTACTCTGTCTCACCTTAATTACCTGAAATGGAGGGGAGAAGGAGGGTGAGCACAAAGCCCGGCAAAGATTACACACACACACACCCACGGAATACAACGCATGTATCCAGTAACGTATAGCTAAGTCCAACAAAGCATATGAAAACAAAAGTGCAAAGATGATTGATAATATTAGCACGACAAATAATCTCACTTCAGGATATCCAACCCGTCAAAGCTCAAATCAAAGTCAAAGTCAAATGAGCACATTCGAATAATTGAACTAATAATCAAATACAATACAATCACCTAATACGTGAGTGTAAAGAACGTTAACCTAAGCACATGAAGATTCTAAGTTCAAAGTTTGCATACCGGTAGCAATTGTCATATCATGTCATGACATCACGTTAACCTAAGTACGTGAATGTTCTAAATATTAGTTCAATTTTAAAGGGTCTAATGGACATCAAAGTAGCATGGAAGCCACGATGCATCAAATGTCGATTTAAAGAAACAATCACAAAATATACATGAAGCAAGATCAAATCAAAGGCTAATATGTGACTAAACCAAGAAAAAGAAATGTTTACGCCCAGTTCACGGAGAGGCGTCAGAATGGTGGCTATGAACAAGAAACAACAAAACCTTCAAGAATTAGAAGAATTAATCATATGTCTAGAGTGGCTTTTAAATGAAGGCAACATCACCACTTAGGAGCATATAGACGTGTAGTGCCAAAAGGTTATTTGCTTTAATGATTGAAAAATGAAGTAACCCAAATTCAAATGTGGAATGACTAAACAAGCTTGAAGTCATGTATATGAGTAGACAATAGAAACAAGCCCATGATGTTCTGTGCAATGACACAACGAAGTCCCGCAAGTGTCATGCTAGGACAGCAATTTAGAAGGAAAATTGGCTGGATAAACACCAACATTAAAAGATTTGATGCAACTACTCCAACTTTTGGTGTTCAATCAAACGATTTTAATAACTTGTATGGGGTTCGACAGTACGAATTCGTCAAAATCCACGGAAATACCAAAAAAATCCAACGATATCATTCTAATAGAAGTAAGTGTGGTATATGTAACATTTACCTCGATTTTACGTAATAATCTTCACCAATTTGCGTAACCTTCCGAAAATTTTAAAACCTAAATAGTGTAATCAACCCACTTACGTTAAATTCTTTATAAGCACAATCCTAAAGTTATTTAGTTCATCCTTATAATCAAAGTGGGTTCAAGATTACTTACCAATTGTGCGTAGAAAATATGCAATCTGCCAAAACCTTAATTTTTCCCTTCTTCTATTTCTCTGTAAGCCAAAACTCAATGTGTTGATAAAACAGACTTAGCTAGCCCTTATCTAAAATTGGTAAATAACTAAAAGACCCTTAAAAAAATGTAGTACTTATTCAAAGTAACCCAAAAAAAAAAAAACAAAGACTAAATTACGCAGGTCACCTAAAACATAACAATAATTTAATTACAGATTATTTGGGGTCTTACAATCACCACAAAAAAACGTCACCATTATAACCTAGATTCAACACCTCTATGACAATCCTCTCCTAAATGTTGTCATTTGTTTCTTTAGGCAGCAATAGCAAATAATCATCTTCAACAAGTCTTTATGCTTCTTTAACAAACGGTAGCTATAGAGCTCCACACACACACATATATATTGAACTTGTGTAACAAATCTTGGTACTTAAAAGTTTGTTGCATCAGAAAACTTTGGGTTCATTCTGGATTAGCGAAACCCTTATCAATTTTCTCAAAAGTGCAAGCATCACCTATACTGTTGCTAGTCTAAGTAAACGTTGTTTCCGACCATTGATCATCAACTAGTCATACCTCTCGAATAAAATTAACGAAAGGAGCAAGTTTACGGGTTCCATCTTTTCTGACACCTAATTTTTCAAGTGGATAGATGACCTGATTAGAGTCACTAATAAAGACCAAAAGACCATAAAAACTGGCTACGACTGGTCCAATATGTTCCCAAGTTCTTCGTTGTGCGATAACCAAGTTTTCATAAGTAAAGCCTTCTAGTCCAGATTGCCCTGGAGATAATCAAAACAAGATCAAGATTATGTCAGAATCAAAGTGCAAGGAAATACCCACAAGTGTATCTTGCCAACCCACGGAGGACCTCAACAGGTTCTTAGTAGATTCACGCTAGTGCTAGAAGTGAATCCTTACCTTCAAGAAAGATTATCATCGTTGTGATTCAAATATTGGAAATATAAATATAAGATGTTAGAATCATTTGACAAGCTATAAAAGCTTTATGAGTCCGACCGAAACCTCGACAGTTCCAGCTCAATGCTCTCATGGACAGTCAAAGGGATATACAGGCACAACACCCAAAATTCTTTCAGTGCGGTTAAGAGGTCATATGGATGCATAGGACCGGGAAAGAAATCCATTTCTCTTAATGGCAAAAAATAAATAAGTAGAGAATTTAATTCACGCTGACACAAAGGGTTCAAAAACAACGGACCTCCCTTCCATTTTTTCTTCAAGACTATAATGTGATCCACCTTACAAACTTTATTTTTTTTCTTCAACCAAAAGCCATCACCAACTCATGGTACATCAACCACACAAAAACATCTTTTCTAACTAGAGATAGATCGGCACTGAAAGAATTTGAGCCATCATTAGCTCTGAAATTTACTTTGTTATATGGCTGCGGCTTTGTCACCTTGAACAACTCGTTGCTAGTGCCTAGGGTTTGAGGCATAATTAGTTTCATTTTTTGAGATGAAGTTGTCCTTGTCAAAGTATTAAACTTGACATAATCCTCCATTTGGTTACCAATTTTTGCTTTTAATTTTCATGTGCTGAAATTACTTTCTCAATGATTGTGGACCAAGTTTATGAGTCCAAAACCCAATTTAAAGGCATCTAAAGTAACTAGACTCGATCCTATTTAAGCCCTATAATAACTATGTACAATAAACATCCTCCTTCCGTTTTAAAGTTATTGATAAACTTTCTTTTAGCTATCCCAAAATTATTATCTGCTTTCCAATCTTAGATTTTTTGTATATTTTTCCATTTTGCAATTTGCATACAATAATAATTTTTTTCTTTTCCTCCCGTCATTTAATCTTCTCTCTACTCATTATTCTCTTCCTATATCCAAAAATCCTAGTCTTCTTCTTCCATTAAAGACGATTATTTGCTATTTGCTAATATTTACATCCCCAAACACCATGTACACTATAACCCAGTTGGCATTCCCTCGATTAATTACATGTGGCGATTGACCACCATCAACCTCTCCACCAATAATGCCATCATCATACCAACACCAATGAAAAATCCTCCACAAGTCAAACCCACATTTGACACCTATCTAGATTGCAAACAGCTGTAGAATCTGCGACCATCACTATTGCCGCAAATTCAAACAGCCCCACCTCATCCTTAACCACCATCATTCCCCACCATTATGCAGTCTGCTCAGACAGGACCACTATAGATCAAAGGTGATCTGGATCCAAGATGGTTTTTAGGTGTTAGAATCCAAAGTTTGGGGGTGGTCGTTGATGTGTATATGGCGATGGCTATGTTCAGTGGTATTATGGTCTGTAGGAGTGAGCACGGTTCGGTTTGGGAGTCAAATCACAAACCGAATCGTTATTCATCGGTTTGAGAATTTGTGAACCAAACCGAACCAAACATCATCGGTTTGGTCGGTTTAAATGATTCAATTTAGTCAGTTTGAATTGGTTTGCACCTACTTAAAAGGCGTTGTTCCTTTGCACACTACTATTAGACCTAAAACTAATTAAAAATTAAGGTTATATTTCTTCTAAATTGTATATAATCTTGTTACATTTAATACGTAAGTACTCAGTGATGTATGAAAAGAATGAATATCTATAGAAGAGATATTGGTCACCAATTTTTTGTGTTATAACTGCTCTCATTATTTTCTTTTCCTTTAACTTTCAAGGTTTGTTTATTTGGATTTGTTTAGTACCATATATATGAAAATTATCAATGAATGTTACTAAAATAAATTAAAATAGCATACGTCGATCTTGGTCGGTTTGGAATCGATTTAAAAAATGTGAACCATGAACCGAACAAACCAAGGTCGATTTGAGATATGTGAAACCAAACCGTTAAGATTTTTTGACGGTTCAAATTTGATTAGTTCAGTTTGAATGGTTCGGATCAGTTTCAACGGGTTGGTGCTCATCCCTAGTAGTCTGTGGTATGGGGGTTCATCAGTGGCAGTGGTGGGGATTTGATTTGGTTGTGGTGGTTGTGGATGGTGAGTTTCGTGCTTGCTGGCAGCGACATAATTATGTGTGGTGTTGTTGGTGGTGGCGGCGAAGTGGGTATGGGGGTGGTGTTTTTCAGGTGCGTCAATATACAGAGAGAGAGAGGGAGACAAAGAGGTGATTGGGGGTGGTTCGGTGCAGACATCGGTGGTCTTGTTAGGTTCTAAGGTTGGGATAGGGGGATTTGAAGGTTTAGGTGGGGTGGGGGCTTGGGAGGTGAGGTGTGTGTTGAGAAAAAGTGAGATGACTTGGCCAAAAAAGAGTTGAAGTGACAGTTTTACCCTTCAAAGATTAACGGGCATCCAAAAAATTAGAATTTACCCCGTCAAATGGTAAATTGCACGTCAATTGAGAAATAATGAGGTGAATTGTGCTAAAATTAAAACAATATAATGAAATGTGTACACACCCTAAAATTAGAGGGTTCTATGTGCAAATGATCCTTAAACATAACACTTGAAGAGCTCGATCTTTAATCAAAGCATTACATGATGACAAGATTTAATTTGCGAAGATAAAGATATTTACTTTGGATAAACAGTGTCTACAAAGAAAAGTATGGTGGTTTATCACCGGTGCAAAAGAGAGCTATAAAAAGGTTTGGTCTTTGGCTTATGGCGTAACGTAGGACCTTCTATGAATCTCCATTTTTTATGGCTTTTAGCGTAACATAGGTGGTTTTATGGCATAAAATAGTGTCTACAAAGAAAAGTATGGTGGTCTATCACCGGTGCAAAAGAGAGCTATAAAAAGGTTTGGTCTTTGGCTTATGGCGTAACATAGTCCCTTTTATGAATCTCCATTTTTCATGGCTTATGGTGTAACGTAGGACCTTTTATGAATCTCCATTTTTTTTATGGATTTTAGCGTAACATAGGTGGTTTTATGGCATAAAATAGGCATCTAGGAACCCATTATGATATTCAATACTAGGTAAGATCAGAACAAAACTTTGTTTCCTACTACTTCTTTGGCTTAATTCCACACATGTCCCTGAGGTTAGGATTACATGCATGTCTATTAGTTTGTATAAATAGCACTTATGTCCGTTGACTAAATGGAATCTTAAAATACCAAAATGTTTAAAGAAAGCGACTTTATTACCATTAACTTGGAAGGTTATTTGTTTTCAAATGCCATCCCTTCAACTCTTCTCTTCCTCTTAAAAACCCACAACCGCAACACCACCAGTACACACCAACGTCCCCAACAGTAACCACGATCCTCACCATTGGAATCACGAGATCCCAAGATCCATGTCGCCTTCACCACCATGCGTCGTTTCCGGCAGATCCACGGTCGGCACCATCATGTTAGTCTCTTCCAACCTCGTCACTAACCCATCAGCATTATCCCCTACGACTGCATAACCCAGCCCCACCATCCACCCACCACCACCAACACAAAAAACCACCACACATAACCGCCATCCTCTCTCAACTACCTCAACCTACGCCAACTCCGTCGCCCACCAACAGACTAGCCATCGCCGCCATATCCACCCCCCTCCCCTAAATCACAAAAAAACACCACACAGAACAACAAACTAGACGAAATTAACTCAGTTCCATGCTAAGGTTGAAAGAAAAGATTAAAATAAGAACAATTTTGAATCCCCCATGTCACTTTTGGAGACAAACCCTAATTTGAAGAAAAAGGGCAGGGGAGGTAGAAGAGAGAAAGGGATGAGAGAGATAGAGAGAGTCAAACCCTAGTTTGAAAATTAGGGTTTGAAAGTTTATATAGTATATACTGTATAAGGTCAGTATTGACATTTTCAAAATATGTATTGATGACATCAGCCAAAAATATATATATATTTTACCAGATCGACGAAGGATGGACACAACTAATGCTCTTTCAAAGTTGTTGGTCACAAACTGTTATATTTTGAAACTTAGTGTCCTTGACTATAATTTCACTCTAACTTACTTCTTTTTATACTGTATTACCAAAAAAAACTTTTGACTTTAGAAAATGAATGAGTATAATCACTTGGATTGGCTGCCATCACTCATTTGAGACCTTCTGGTAAACAGTATCATCCAAACTTGAGGTGAAACTGAAGTTTCACTTCCCTGTAGAAACCAGTGGAGGTGGAAACTAGACCAAATTTGATGATAACCTGATCCAGTTGAGCAGGACGAACTGAAGGCTTTCATAATAGTTCTGGTGTTCAAGTTTCTTCTTTCTCCTAAGACTGCAAAGTAAACAACGAATACGTCGCTCTGGCATGTGTTCTGGACGAAGGAAAAGGACTTGCTTTAGGTCCACTTATGTTAGCTCATATGTACAGGGATATCGAAGACATTATATATATTCCAAAGTCTAAACTCCTATTGGAGCTTTATGGATCGTTCAATTGTTTTCTAAAGATTGGTGATGTGGCTGAAGTCGATGAGAATGATCATTTGTTCAGTTATAGTTTGGCTCCTGATATAACTCAAATATAACTCCCAATAATTGGGGAATGCCCGGCAATCCTAGTCAAATTGGATCAATTATTATCTTATTAAGGATTGTGACGTGATCCTCGAGGATCCTAACGCGATCCTAACACATCTGGCCCACGGCCCAGTCCTACTAGGACTCTCCTCCTACAGCTATATAAAGGGGTCTACCCCTCAAGGTATGAGGGGGATTACACAATTCATGCTTTTTCAGAGTTACTATTCTGTAGCTGCGCTTTGACTTAAGCATCGGAGAGTTCTCCGCTGGGAACCCCACCCGGCGGTTACTCGTTTTCTGTTTTGCAGTCATTGGTCCAGGCTCGGGTTCCACAACGTACGCAGAACATGTTTTTAGCAGCAACAGATTGGCGCCATCCGTGGGACTCGCCAGCATAGCCGTTTGATCTCAAGAAAATTTAACAGTTTATCCCAAAATGCAGGCGACAACGTGTTGGAACCACTGACACAACCACCGCCGCCGCCACAAATTTCCAGATTGAATTATTGTCACAGGTTTCAGATTCAAGTTTCTGCCAAACAAAGAAAGAGAACCATGGAGAAGCCATTCTACAGCACCGTCGCACCATGGGTCGAAACCTTACCGGCGGTGTCACGCATAATCAGGGCACCCACCACAGTGGGCCTCCCCTTCTTTGACGGCGCCACCTCGCCGTCTTTCTTTGGATCAACTCCACGGTAACCTACAACAATGGCACCACTGCCAAGCACCTTGACATCGCGCCATCGCCATCGATTTCGTAGAAGACTCGAGATGGCCGACGGAGAAACAGTCCCTCATCACCATCGGGATCACGGGCACCATAAACCGCTGACCACCGCCGCTAAGCTGCCGGAGCAGCTGCACAATACAACTCAACAACCAAAAAGAAAAAAAAGAATCGAAAAGACGACAAGGCCGTCACCACCAAACGAAGCCAGCGCCGCCACACCGGCGCTATCGGCATCGCCATAACCTCCACGGTGCCAGCACGTCGCTCTTCACAACATATCGCCACCTTTGTGAAGCTATTGCAACAATAACCAACAAACAAAAAAGAATTTTTGAAAGGAAAAGGGCAACAGCGCCGCTGCTATATGGGTTAAAATCCTAGCAGTAGAGCCTCCGCCGCCGTCAACAGCGCCGCCCTATGGCCACCATCACGGCGAGTCCCTCAGGAATTCATGGCCGTCGTGCCATCGCGGCTTCGATCCAGATCTATGTCACCATCGGCCGCAGGATCTGCCTCCCAGTGTTGCTGCCACCCAAGGCTCTAGTCAACGCCACCGAGAGGAGCACCACCATCATTGGTGGCCATCGCTGCCAGCCTAGACGAAGCTCGCCATCATGGCCACAGGCAGCCTCGACCCCGATATGTCAGATCCGGTCTACCTGCATACCACCGGGGAGGCCGGTGTGTGGCTCCACCACGCCGACCTGACCGACGCCTCTCCCTTCCGTTGCCAGACCGGTGATCTCCTCTCCGGTCAGATCTACAATCTCGCCGATGGCGGAATCTTCCGAGTACCCAACGTCGCTGCGATCACCGTCCCTAATCGGCAAAATCAATGCCATTGCATATCAGGTGATGTTTGTGCTTTACAACATCCTGTTTTGTGCTTTTACCCCCATGAAGTTGCATATTTAAACTTGAACCCACAAAGTTTTGTTTATTTGATAAATGCAACATATTCATTTATGTAGCCAAAGTTCTATCACATGTTCGTCACTAAAACATGTATACATAGACTTATTTGTACACAACACAATATGCAATGGCTATGATTTTTTAAATACTTTAGCCTGGACTCCTGGACCTATTCAATTTATTGCCCAACTGTTTTAGTTGGTTAAGCACCTTCAGGCCATACACTTTTTTATTCGACTTAGGCCACATGCTTTTTAAAGCATTAAACCGGGAAAAAGGTCAATTTAAATTCAAGACCCAGAGGGTCTTATTCATTTAACATATGCCGCATGCTCTTTAAATACGACGTATATTAGATCGCGCATTCGTTGCTAAAAATAAAACAGCTACACTTAAAGGCGCTAGCAAGCCTCCCTAAAGGTTGCTTCCTGTGTGCTTCTTTAACCTAGACCAATGTAATTATGGTCTGGCATTATGCAATTGCGTCAATTATTGCAAGCACGTCACAAGTCGAGGCATCCGACTGCAATATTTTTTAAGCTCACCTGTGACACGCGGTGCAGCGTACCCTGTCGGCTAACCGACAAAACCCTAATGAGGCCACGGTGTCCGAACACTGCTCTTAAATTATGTGTTAAAAACATAGTTGAACTTGTAAGTTTGTTCTTAATTCTGTGTTAAAAACATAGTTGAACTTGTAAGTTCATGTGCTTTATTGCTTCAAAAACTGTTTTTTCAGTCACGTACTTTTTCTTGTTGCAAGGGCTTAAACTGTGCCCACAAGCATCAACAGTGACGTATAAATCGCTTCATAAAGCGAGGAGCAAATTCACCGGTCTAAGGTTTCCGCTGCAGCATCCTGCCGACTCGGCATTGCTTATTATCTCGCGATGTTCGGTCACACAGTGACCTCAATCAGTGAATCAGAGAATATCGTCAGCCTCTGCTAATAACCATCACTAATATGCTGGTACAACTGCAAGCTCAAGCTCAAGCTCAAGCTCATGCGACCAGCAAACTGAATCTAGTAGCCTCTCAGTATATTGCGAAATCTTGCTCAGATGGACTCCGCGTCTTTATATGCTCGTCTAATCAAGCAGATGAATTATGGTCTTATATATTGCTCCTATAAGACAGGGGGGCTTCATAGCAGCGGCCATATTACGGGCTCCATGACCCGCGGCTTCTTATTTAGCACCGCGGCAACAAGGACGAGAAACCCCCGAGGGCGCATACGACGAGAATTCTAAGTTCCGTCAAACCCCCAAGGGCGCGTACAACCAGAACTCTAAAATTCGTCAAACCCCTAAGGGCGCATACAACGAGGACTCTAAAGTTTCGTTAAATCCCCGAGGGCGTGTACGACAAGAACTCCAAGTTCCGTTAAACCTCGAGGGCGCGTACGATAAGAACTCTTAAGTTCCGTCAAACCCTCAAGGGTAATTACATGAGCTCCGCACTCCATCCGCCCCCGAGGGCGCATACGACGAGAACTCTTAAGTTCCGTCAAACCCTCGAGGGTATCTACGCGAGCTCCACGCTCCATCCACCCCCGAGGGCGCGTACAACGAGAACTCTTAAGTTCTGTCAAACTCTCGAGGGTATTTGCATGTCCATCCGCTCCCGAGGGCATGTACGACGAGAACTCTTAAGTTCCGTCAATTCCTCGAGGGTATTTGCATGAGCTCCGAGCTTCATCCGCCCCCGAGGGCACGTACGACGAGAACTCTTAAGTTCCGTCAAACTCTCAAGGGTATTTGCATAAGCTTCGAGCTCCATCCACCCTCGAGAGCGTGTACGATGAGAACTCTTAAGTTTCGTCAAATTCTCGAGGGTATATTCATGAGCTTTGCGCTCCATCCGCCCCCGAGGGCGCGTATGATGAGAACTTTAAGTTCCGTCAAACCCTCGAAGGTATATTCATGAGCTTTGCACTCCATCCGCCCCCGAGGGCCCGTATGATGAGAACTCTAAGTTCCGTCAAACCCTCGAGGGTATATTCATGAGCTTTGCGCTCTATCCACCCCCGAGGGCGCGTACGACGAGAACTCTTAAGTTCCGTCAAACCCCCGAGGGTATATTCATGAGCTCCGAGCTCCATCCGCCCCCGAGGGCGCGTACGAAGAGAACTCTTAAGTTCCATCAAACCCTCGAGGGTATTTGCATGAGCTCCGAGCTTCATCTGCCCCCGAGGGCACGTATGATGAGAACTCTTAAGTTCCGTCAAACCCTCGAGGGTATTTGCATTAGCTCCGAGCTCCATCTGCCCCCGAGGGCGCGTATGATGAGAACTATAAGTTCCGTCAAACCCTCGAGAGTATATTCATGAGCTTTGCGCTCCATCCGCCCTCGAGGGCCCGTAAGATGAGAACTCTAAGTTCTGTCAAACCCTCGAGGGTATATTCATGAGCTTGCGCTCCATCCGCCCCCGAGGGCCTGTACGATGAGAACTCTAAAGTTCCGTCAAACCCTCGAGGGTATATTCATGAGCTTTGCACTCCATCTGCCCCCGAGGGCACATATGATGAGGACTTTAAGTTCCGTCAATCCTCAAGGATGGTGCCCTCGAGGGACAAACACCCCCAAGGGTAACAGGATAGAGCTCGAGTTCTATCCGAACGGTTTAGCTACAGTTCTAACCCGTGAAACGACAAAGGACTATGGGACTTCATGCCCCCACCATTCTTTGTCAATTCAAAACCCAGCCAAGCGTGAGTGCGAGGCTTCTTTGCCATCTCTTACCTGATGATAAGAGTTCGCGACAAAGTAAAACACAAGCATGATGTGGTCGGCTCGAGCCAAATAACACACACTTGCACAAAATGAACACCCTCCAAGGAGAGGTGACCCCTCGAGGGGACATTCAAACACTTAGCACATGCAACAACTTGCATGCACAGCTTTGTGTTAGGCTACCATGGGGCACAGCCTCTAAAGGATCTCGAGATCCCATAATTCGTCTTCCTAAAGATGATTCTGAATAGCCTACTCAGGTGACATTCTAAGACTTGGCTCTCGAGAGCTAGGGTTCTAGCACTCTACTTGGGCAAAGTTTCAAGGCTTAAGCTCCTGCTTAGGTCGGAGCACATGGAGGAGAGAAATATTATTACCCCTACAAATGGATGAGAATCACTTACAAATCTGACGCGTGTCTCGAGACACCAGGTATAAACTTCCTCAGCCAAATATTTTTTCTAAGGAAGTGGGGGGCTTATGATATAACTCAAATATAAATCCCAATAATTGGGGAATAAATCCCAGTCAAAATGGGAGATCAATTATTAACTTATTAAGGATTGTGAAGTGATCCTCGAGGATCCTAACGCGATCCTAACACATCTGGCCCACGGCCCAGTTTACTAGGACTCTCATCCTACGGCTATATAAAGGGGTCTATCCCTCCAGGTATGAGGGGGATTACACAATTCATGCTTTTTCAGAGTTACTATTCTGTAGCTGCGCTCTGACTTAAGCATCGGAGAGTTCTCCGCCGGGAACCCCACCCAGCGGTCACTCGTTTTCTGTCTTGTAGGTCATCGGTCCAGGCTCGGGTTTCGCAACGTACGCGGAGCATGTTTTTAGCAGCAACAGTTCCTTCGAGGATACTTTCAAGTTCTTCTACTTGAACCTGACCCCTAGGAGTGGAAGTGTGATTCTCCATTTTCCATTCATCAACGACCTAAATTAATGACCTAGAATGGTCTTTATACTTATGGGAATGGCATCAATGGAGGCAAGGATGAACATCAATAAATCAGGCAACGTCACTTGTATACAAGGGATCTCTTCTGGGAACAGCCCCAAAAAGGTTGTAGTGAGTTGTGTTTGTTCGAATCAGGCGGAAGTTATCATATCTTTCTTTTTACAAAAGGAAAGCCAGATTTGAACATTTTTATCATGAGGAAATTCATGGTTTTGTTTATATTTGGGTTAATGCTAGTTCACTTTTAAAGAGTTGTATTATATATCTCTAACTTATCAATATTCCTGATCTTAGTTGGTATACCTTTGTACCTATATAAACAGCCCCAAAGAGGAAAAAATACTTGTAATGCAAAAAACAAAAGGGAAAATGTATAATATAAGCTAAATTTGCAATTATCTTCCAAATGGACCACTAACTACAGGTTTAATTTCTAATTAGAAGTATTATCGCCTCTGTTCTATATCTCGTACATGTAAATATTCAATCAAAATCCTAATAGTTGCGGTTTAAATAGGTATCATTTGTTAAGTGAAGCTATGGGTAAACATTAATAAGGGAAATTTCCAATAAAATAGACAACGCTCCACCAAAGACATAGTTTAGTTATTGTTATACCAAATTGCTTAGTGGAAAACTTATACGTTGCTTTGAAAACTTTAAAACTAACGAACATACTATTACTGATTTTTTAAAGGGCGCGTGTGTCATTAATGAATTCATTCAAACCACACCGTTCAGAACGCATCATAAAAAAAACTTTTTGTATATTTGTATAGCACATGTACCAACATATTACATTTATCCTATTGTATATCATCAAACTTCCGATTGCAATTCTATCAACAATGTTGCGATCAAATGGCCTTTCTGGTTCTACTGAAATAGGCCTGCTTGCACAAGCAGGCCCAACATGTAGAATTGTAGGGGCCATGTCCGCCATTCCCTCCCAAAGAACACAAAATGATCTATAGGCTTCATAGCATTCTCCGTATCAAATCACTCCAAAGTCCAAATCTGTCTGCAACATAACAAACAGTTTACTGGCAGCACCTATACTACAAAGCTTGAACGTGGAAGCACAAAGCTTAGCCTTCTTCACATTCTCACCATGCAAAACCGACGCCACCTGCCAAAAGCTACACCCTACACATGGTCTCAGTCTCTCGTAAGCCACGTAAACTTTGCATGCAATGCCCCGTTATACCGCCACCTCTCCTATATATAAAAGACCCCAATCTCCAAAGCTCACCAGCATATACGCAGGCAAGCCGCCCAAAAATGGCAAAACACCGCATCCACTATGTCACCTTTGCACTCCTTTTGGTCGGATCCATCGGCTCCAGCTCTCGCACCTCCATCACGACCATCGAGATCGACGAAGAAAACCCGACCGGCCAGTCGCT
Source organism: Escallonia rubra (assembly GCA_033065855.1). Classification (NCBI taxonomy): domain Eukaryota; kingdom Viridiplantae; phylum Streptophyta; class Magnoliopsida; order Escalloniales; family Escalloniaceae; genus Escallonia; species Escallonia rubra. The sequence continues at coordinate 362,979 of JAVXUO010000333.1, read as the reverse complement.
CGACGCGTGCAAGAGGTACCTGGTGCAGAGCAGCCGGCCTAGGAGCGGCTGGCGCGAGGAGTTCCAGCAGTGCTGCGAGCAGTTAGAAGAAATGGACAAGCGGAGCCGATGCGAGGGCATAAGGAGGATAGCGCAACAAGAGAAGCAGCAGCAAGGGGGTTCTCGTGGCGAGGAAATGCAAGAGATGATGCAGACGGCGAGGAGTCTGCCGGGGCTGTGCCGCATGGAACCGCGGCGCTGCGAGATTCGGACATTGCTCTGGTCTTAGAGGGTCTCATTGGCAACAGTGTTAATGCCATCAGTGAAATGTGCATGAGAAATAAAGTTTAGTGAATGTGTTGTTGTGATTGAGAGTGTGGTGGAACCTAGTGTGGCAAAGCACATGATCGTGTGTATAATGTGCTATTTGGGGTTTTTCTTTCCTTTTGGAAGGATTTTTCCTTTTTTTCTTCTTTCCAGTCCAATCCTTTTGGTACCTTTTGGTAAAGATGGTTTTGAAGTTTGGATCCACTGGCTGAGCTTGAAAGAGAGATGTGTGAACATAACCTAGGTATGATTATACTAGTTAATAATTAATGTGCCCGGCGTGATGTAATTTGGTTGCACGCGATGCAATTTGGTTTTAGTATCAATCATGTATGGTAATGTAGCCAATTTAAAATACCAAAAGGCAAAGAAAGATAGCTAATTTCAAAGACAAATGCGTTAATTCATTTATAGATCTTAAACGTAATAGTTCATATTACTTAAGTACGTAAGTTTCTCCACTAAAGCAGCCAACTGCCTAATATATGCAAACCATAGCAAAATAGAGAACCCCAAACTTTGGTTATAGATCATTTTATCATCTAAAACTACGGGGAAAAGATGTATGACAAATTAATGTTGTTTTTGAGTCCTTTTATCCTAATTAATTGTTTTGTGTACCATAATCTAGTAAATAATGTTTGCATGTTTATATAGCAATAAGCCTAATTGCCTCTTTTAGTGACGAAAGGGCGTGAGCTTACCCAAAAAAAATGTAGATTTAGGTAGCGTTTGAAAACCATTTGGTTTTCTCTCCAATTTTGTAAACCGGAGAAAAAAAAAACGCGTTTGGCTCACTGTTTTTTGTTTTTTTTTTCTTCAGTTTTGAAAACCAGTTTTTTTTTAAACAGGGCTGTTTTTGAAAATTTCAATTTAGGAGTTTTGGGTTTTCAGTTTTTGTTTTTGTTTTGAGACCACCACCACCCTCCCACCGCCACAGCTACCGCCCGTCGCTACCGACCACCGCCTGCCGTCGGCCACTGTCGGCGACTGCCGCTGGCCACCGCCGCCGGGCCCCGCCACGCCCCACCGCAACCACCTCAAAAAAAATACTCAAAAAAACTGGATAATCAAACACCCAAAAGAAAAAACTCAAAATAAAAACTGGGTAATCAAACATCCATTTGTTTTTGTAAAAAAAACTAAACTGATTTTGATTTTTGTATTTTTTGGAACCAGAAAATTAAAACTACAAGTGATTTCAAACATACCATAGTTTCACTTTTTCTCTTTCTTTTTGTGTAAAATATTGAAATATTCACATATGGGACCCTGTAGCCACACCACATATATTCTCTCTTGAGAAGTAAGCACGTAAATGTGCTTTTTAGATCAGCTCATGCCATTAAGAAGTCGCTCAAACCTCAAAACATCTTGACCAAATAGAACCTCAAAACATCTTGACCAAATAGAACTTTTAGATAATCGTACGTGGGTACCAAAGCATGACCAGGAGAAGGCTCCTCTATTAAAATATTTAGAGTTCCTAGTCCTAGGATAAATTTTATATAACTTGCAAGTTTTGTTGAAGAACTAAACCTAGAATCGTTATTATACTAACACACCAACACCTTAGTGCTACTATTTTCATTACCATAACCTCCCTTATTGGCACCAACCATTATTGTTGCAACCATCTTTATAGTGGCCGCCACTACTATCACTACCACCATGACTCCTGTTGTATTCCCAATTGCATGTACATATAACACTATCACGGTCAACGATCACCACCTCTTACCATAACCACTACCATTACCAAAAAACTTAATATCATTCATGTGTGCAACATCAAATGAACCTTTACTGTCCATGCCACGTCTTCCTTGTCTTAGATCTCATTTACTTTACATTTCTTTTTATTATCCAAACTTTTTCTGATCGGAACTACTTATTCACCAATCTAAGTTCAATTACCTTTTGTAATTTAGTTTCAGAAAGAATTGGTTCTAAATCAAGTGTAACACTTAAAAGGTCCGTGCTTGAGACCACAAACTCACACGAAAAAGCTTACTAAAACATAAGATTTTTTCCAAAGTTACTTTTAACAATCTTAATATATAGAGCAAATGCTACTATATTTTAAGTCTCTTGGCATTTTTTATCCTTCTTCCATACATGGCAATTAAATATATAGCAATAAATCAATAGTTAATGACACGATGAATCACCGCGTACAATAGATAAATAGTCTCTAGAGATTTGCAATCATTTGTTACAATCACTTAAGCCCTCGGTCCACCATCTCAATTCTTATAATCAATGGAGTTTATCATTCCCTTTCCTTTAAAGAATCCAGATTAGTGCGTTTTCTAACCCAACATCTTTTTAAGCCAATCAAATTAATCCATGAAATCAGACAACAAAAATATGAATAGTAAACATTCTAAATAAAAAAATCCAAATATTTTAGAAGAATCTTTACAATCACTTCATTACTATTCTTTCATAACTTTTAGCAACGATAGTGAAATGTGAGGGTTTTAAAGCAACAAACGGAGAATCGAGAAGAAAAATATAAAAAGCTTTAAAGCATTTAGTTTTACCGATTTTTATTGCATATACATGCACCGAGCAAGCATATACTTTCAACAGATGGATTTTACTACCCTGTCTCTTCCTAAAAACAAGTTAGTGTCTTTTGTCAACCCAACAATATCTTCGTAAATATGATAATAAGCGGTTGAACGTTAGACTTAACTTTACCATCAATATGCTTTTGAATCTAGAAATTTACACTTATCTTTTACCACCTAATTGTTCTCTTTAGTTTCATGCTAATTAGCTTTACATCTAATGGCTATTTAGATAATTCTATGTTATGTAATAGACAAACTAATATTAACCAACTTTATAATAAATTTGACATCATATTCTCCTCAGGTTGCCTTAACACCACTAAAAACCATGAAAAGCATCTTACGTGCCCTTGATCATATGTAAAATCTACTCATCTAGATTAACAAGTTATCATACTTAGTAAGACTTTAGGCGCTTAGTTAGTAACCATTGATGTCCCAACATTGGCTTGATTCTCTTGAACATAAATGTTAGGTTTGCTTCAGTCTTTTTGTACGTAGTACCCCAACCCTAAAATACTTTTAACAAATTAAACTTTTTAGCGACGTAATTTTTTTAAATACTTAACATTGACGTGTATTTTTTTAGAGACGAATTATTTTTTTTCTTAGCATTGGTATACTTTTATAGCGAAAATTTATGAAACGAGATAGTGTAACAACCCGTTAATAATTTTCTTAGCACATAAATTATCGTGAATTTTTTTTTTGGACCATTTTGCGATAGTAAAAAAATTCGAGTAAAAAATTGAGCGACTAATGAAAGTGTAAGGGGGGCTTTTGCACTACAAGAATTCTGGTCTTTAGCGACTGCCCTCCGCGGTCGCTAAAGGGCATAAAGTGGTCGCTAAAGGTCTTTAGCGACCACGGAGAGGCAGTCGCTATAGCCCAGGTCGCAAAATTTTAGCGACCGATTTCTAGACGCGGTCGCGAACTTTAGCGAGGACGTTGACTATATTTAGCGACGGCAGTGACGGTAGTTAAAATTTTAAATTTTAAATTTTTTTTATTTAAATAGTATTATATTTTGCTACCGCCAAGGGCAGTCGCTAATTTTTTAATCTATTTTTTATTTTTTTAATTTGTTTTTATTTTGAAATATTTATTTAGCGACCGCTATGCACAGTAATTTAGCGACCGCACATCGTGGTCGCTAAATCTGATTTGCCAAAAAAAAAATTTGTAGGTCAAATAGCCTGTCCAAAACCTGTCGCAATACTAATATCAATTCACATCCAATACAATACCAATCTAAGGTTAAATCGGTCCAAAAACCGATTTAACCTCGGTTGAAATAGTTTTGAATGAATGCGTTGAAAGCTTTCAACGCATTCATTCAAAACCGTTCCAACCCCATGTCCCGCATTTATTCAAATAACATGTCGCATTTACCAAAGTATAGATAAACATATGCATTAAAATAAATATAATTCATACTGTTAAGTACCGATGATCAATAAGTCAATACATAAACCCAATAAATCGTACCCAACCCCTATCTAGATCACTAGTCCACAGAACGACCAACCCCGCCATCATCTTCTTCATTCCTCGATGAAGGCACGTTCGATCCGACAACGTCCTCATCGCCCTGGGCGTCACCGGCACTAGGATCAGTATCGCCCTGCACGAAGCCATGCAAATGATTCAACATCATATATCAAATCAAGATCACATATAGAATGACCAAAATAAGTACTTGAGAAAATTTGTTTTACCTGAAGTTTGGGCCCGGGCAAGAGATAACCGCCATGGATCATCATCTGAAGGCGCGCATTAAACCTTGTGTTGAAGCGCGCTTCCTCCGCATCATCAGCCGCATCCGTGGCATCTGTTGCATCTGCCCGAGGACCGCTACAACTGGTCTCGCTTGACGATTGAGGTCTGCCGGCTAACAACGCTCGTGCGGACTGACGAGGGTGGCCGAGTATACGGTCCTTCCTAGGACCCCCCGTAGCGTCTGACCACAACGAGACCCCGTCCACTGTCTGGCTACCGTCTGGCTGGGAGTTGGCCTAAACTCTTTCTCTATATAAACTCTATATAAGAAAACAACGAAAATGTTAGAGAAATTCAAATGGCCGTAACCACGAAGAAAGCAATAGGAATACAAAAGTAATACAAGAGTTATGTGCTCACTGCAAACTGATCGGCGCTCTCAGACACCCACCTCCCATCACTGTTCTGGTGTGTGCGCTCAAACTGGCGAAGCCTCGTAAGGGGACTTCTGTCAGGGTCCTTCTCTATCAACCTCAGCTCGTGCACGACAAATGGACAGGAACCAGCACTATGCTTCATATTCTTCTCACTGTGAGCCATCTCATTGCCTCGCTCATTCAGCTTCGTCCAGTCTGGTGTACTCCAATACGACACCAACTGCCCCCACATGGTTTTAGAGAAGTACTAGGGGTTGTGGTCCCTGGTCATAGATATATCTGTCATGCCCGCCCGAGCCAGCGCCCACCTCTTCGCGTTTAGCATCCATTTCTTGTAGTTCTTGGCACAATGCCACTCTCAGGTCTACTTCCCAAGCTCTCGGTCTCCGTCGGACTCAAATTTGAAATAGTCCTGAACATAATTCAACACAATTTCAAACACGATTAGCAAGAAAAATTCATCGATAATGTACTTCTAAAACCAAAGTAAACCACATAAAAATATTGTGCTCCTTACCAAGAACTTCCCCCAGACAAGTTCCTTGTCTGATTCCGTCCACGACCCCCACGTCGGATAAGGCTGTGGGAGGTGAGCCTTGATAATAGGACCGATCTTGGTCCTAACACAATCCTCAACAAAGCTAATTACAAAAAAACACAGAGAGATACATCAATCCCAATATAAGTGCGTATTAAGTTAGAACTGAGCTTTGAAAATAAAAAACACACTAATTGTTTCGGACATGCGCAATAATCCGTTGTTCCGGGGTGGCTGGGACGGGTGATACCTCGCGGTACAGATGAACTAGACGCTGCAAATGATGAAAAAGGAAGACATTATATATATATATATATATATATATATATATATATATATATATATATATATATTGCAACTAATATATTTCAATTCAACACGAAACTAATATTGTCTCACCATGGTTTGAAGCTACTAATGACTGCTCAGAAGTAGTCGCGTCACCAATCCTAGGGGGGAGCTGACCTTGCCGAAGCAGCTCCGCGACGGCCACCTCCACGACCTTGGGGTGAACTGCATCTCGGCATACCTACAAAAAGTGGGAAGTGCAAAAGTTAATTGAGTGTAATTAGTTCGCTTGAATAATAAACAACTTAAGCGCAAAAGTAAATTAATAACAATGTAGTTCGCACGAATAATAAACAACTTAAGTACAAAAGTTAGTACGCTAACAATGTGGAATGGCCGAGTATAAAAGACAACCCAATTTAAATAGTCATTCACCATCAATTAATAATCAATTAAGCTTCTATAATAAACAGGGCATGTGTAAAAGTACATTGAATGAATCTTTTTGCTCTACACAGTCAATCACTATCACTAATAGACAACGGAACGTCTTCATCCTCCTCGTCATCTTCGTCCCCTTCATCTTCATCAATTTCTTCTTCGTCATCAACGTCTTCCTCGATATCGTCGTTTTCATCATCATCATCATCATCATCACGAAGGGCTTCAGCATCGACCTCTTCTCCAGCATGGCCTAAATCGCAAAGAGGCTCATCAACAAGATCATTATTCTCCTGAAGTGGTATCACTGTGGGAGCATCATCCTCTTGGTACATCTCAACGAACACATCATCATCAACAAAACCTCTATTGGTCTTGATAACAGTATGCCAATTTAGGTCCTTCCTTGTCACACCCTTTGCATAGAAGAGCTGCGTTGCTTGAGCTGCAAATACAAATGGTTCGTACGATTCGAGCCTTAACCTCATATTAACGTCTACAATCCCATGTCGACTAACTCCGGCTGTAATGTCAAACCATCTGCACCTGAACATTACCAGTCGATTACCGTTGCCATAATACTCTAGTTCAACAACCTCCTCCAACTGCCCATAAAAATCACGCTCACTATCATTATAACAGTCACCTTTGATCAAAACTCCGTTGTTTTGGGTTTGTTTAGTAAGGTCAACTTTCATCGTGTTAAACCTAAACCCGTTGACAATGTACCCTTTATGACACGAAACTAGTCTACTAGGGCCAGCAGCAAGCAATTTGAGACGGACATCAACTCCATCGTGGGCGGTCTACAACAACAAACAATTTGCACATAGTATTAAGTTATTACATGCGGCTATATTAGAAATGAACTGTAAGTTTTAGAACTTACGCGCTATCGGAACCGCTCAGGGAACGCGTTATTTCAAATTTTTTCAAGTTGTCCATCTGATATCCCAGGGTTTGCGAATAGCGTTTCCTCATCGTATTCACTGCATGTTATATAGCATCATCGTTATATTATGTTCTTGAACTATGAGAAGGAAGATATGTACACAACTACTTATACTATGAATGGTGTAACTTTATTGTAATTCATGAGAGCGTACAATGTAGCGGCAATATACTCCTCCTCGGATAAATATCGACCATTTCTTGCTCCAAGTGCACGAACAAGATGCTTGAATATGGAAAGACGCTCGTTGAATTCTATGTCGACACTATTGTCATTGCGACCAAGCCGATTCATCTTTGTATCAGCATCAATATCAAAGTAAAGGGAGCAGAAGTTGGTAAGCTCCTCAAGGATGTAAGCCTCTACAGTTGAACCTTCAACGCGGGCTTTGTTACGCACATTTTTCTTAAGGTCAAACATATACCTATGTAAGAAAAAGGTCATTTTCAGTAAACAACACATGTGTGTAAGTATGAAATACAATGTAAAGATGGATGGGGGACATCACCTCTCAAATGGATACATCCACTGATACTGCACAGGTCCGCCCACTGTAGCCTCATATGCTAAGTGAATGGTCAAATGCTTCATCGAGTCAAAGACGACGGGGGAAAGATTTTCTCTAACTTGCACACTGTCTCAACAATTTTTTTCTCAAGAATCTTAACATCACTCTCTCGGAGCACCTTTGAGCACAAATCCCAGAAGAAATGACTAAGTTCAGTCAATGCTTCATTTACTGATTTCGGCAAGAGGTCACGAAAGACAATTTGTAATATCCCGAACTTCGGGAGCCACTTAAAATAACCATTGGTGCTCCAAAAAATAAACGGGCGTTAATTTTGGGCAATGCTCGAGTATTAGTAGAGTATCGACACTTAAAATAATTTTGGGGTAAAAATGTAATTTTTAAAATTTTGGGGGCATTTTCGTAATTTTGGTAAACTTGAGGGGCTATTTTGTAATTTTTTAAAATTTTGCCTCACGTGTCAATTTTTCAGAGAATCTGGCATAAAGAGATGCCACCTCCTATTATTTGGTCTGATGACTAATGAAAATCTATATTAAACAAAAGAGAAAGAAAATTCGGGTAAAAGGGAAATAAGAAGAGAAAGAAGAAACAGAAATGAAGAAGAACAAGAAAACAGAGCTGAGAAAGAGGGAGCATGAGCTCGGGCAGGAAGTAACCAGAGGAATCAGAGAAAGATGGAGATTGGGAAGGATTCCCAAGGTTAATTTCCTTATTTTTGTTAGTGTGGTTCTTGTTTTAAATTTAGTGGAAGATTATGGTATTTGCGTGTGTTCAGTGTTCTTCAGTGGGTATTTTGAACTGCATAAGAGGGGGGAGCTTCGGGTATCGATTACAGGAGGAAATTGGTAGGTATATGTGGTTTTGGTGGGTTGTAGGTGATGAAAATGGGAGTGGCTTAGTGTGTTTGTGTGCGTTCCTTGTGTGTGCGCAGAAGAAGAAACAGGGAGGAAGGAAGCACAGAACAGAGAGAAGGATAGGGCTCGGGGAAGCCAAAATCAGTGGAAAAAGGGGAGCTTGGGTGAGTTCTTAAGAGTTTCAGGGTGGCCAGTGTGTGGTTTGGATGTTGACTGTGTGTGTTCTTGGCTGTGTGCGTGTGTGGGTGTGTGTATATTTTGATGATCCGTGGGTTGAGGGGTGTGATTATGGATTTAAATTGTGTAAGTATGTGTTATAAGTTATCCATATAGGTGATTTTTAGTGATTACGGACGAATTCATGGGTGTCTAGGTGAGTTGGAACAGCCATGTCTCACGGCTGAAGGAAGAAGAAAATGTGTGTGGAAAAGGTGCACTAGTGTGTGCCTTTGATTTGAACAGTACTTGTAATGGTCGCTAAAGATAGGATTATTTTAGGCAGTTTCTTCATGAATTTTTATAAATGATTCTAGCCATAATTGGACAAAGTCCGAAACTGTAACCCCCAATATTTTTACGAGAACTACGCTCTGACATTTTTCGGAAATTTTCAGTGTCCGTGAAGAGTGCTAAATTAGGGTACCGATTAGGGAACTTTCCAAATTTATTTAACCTGGTAAACCAAATTATTTTAATCTGAAATTTTTATAGAAACCATATTATACTGATCTGAATCATTATCTAAAATTTCGGGCCATTCTGAGGCCGATAGGTATTTTTCGCGAAACTGACCTTTTAGCGCTTGGTCCGGACACCGATTTGAGATTTTTGGGCGAAAATTTTCTAAAATGCTTTTTAGTTCAGAAATGACATTTGGATACTTAAAATAGCGATTTAAGATATTTTTGAATCTTTCCGGTGCGGGAAACCCTCAGGGGTATTTTGGTAATTTGCCACCCCGTAGGGGTATTTTGGTGATTTGACCTAAGAAAGGTATTTTTGCATAAATTCACATCTAGGAAGCTTATTTTAGTGATTCTACTTATGAGAAGGCCGTTTGGATGATTTGAGTCTCAGAGGGGCATTTTGGTAATTTTACACCCTAGGGGTGTTTCGGTAATTTTACATACCCGGTGAGGAGGGTTTTATTTTGGGAGTATGCGTGAGTCTGTATTAAGTTTATAATATCGTAGTGTAGGCTATATTCTGATGATTCGATAATTCTATTTAGGTTAAAAAGCTAAAGACTTTCCGATTATGATAAGCTAGCTGCGGATGCAGGTAAGGGATTCTATCTGAACCCTGGGTAAGGACTTTCGTTTGAACCCTTATTTTGATAATTTGTCATAAGTACTCCTTTGATATACTTATGAATAATGTCAAACTCTGAATTCTGTATTGATATCAGTATGTTATTACCCACAAACCCCAATATTGAACCTAAATCGTTTGTTTGGAAATCTTGTGATGCTCGCCTGTTATTGCGTGCTGAGCAAACTTAATAATTGTTTGTATTCGTTCTTCTGAACTGTTGTGCCTAAATTCGATAACCGTTTGTAATCGTTCTGGCTGTTTATTTGTGATTTTCTTCTGAAATTCTGAGTGAGGACTTATTTCAGTCTGTTTATTGATATTGGAATCTAAATTGATTTCGGTGATTTGAGCTTATGTAAATGCTCATTGATGTTGCTGATTTTTCTGTGTTGACCTGGGAATTATGTTCTGTGGGGAGGCGTTATAAGGCTGGTCTGAACCTGCGGAATTATGCAGGGCTAGTAACTTAGTGAGAAGGACTAGTAATTATTCTGGTACATCATGCATGTGTACATCTGTGCATTGCCTGAGTGGCATTGCTTCTACCCAGGGTCAACGTTTATGAATCTGTTTACATTATATCTAACAATGTCTATTTTGAAAATGATGTTCAAATGAAAGTCTGGATATCTGTATGAAATGGGATTGAGTTGAAACTCTTTCCCGTATTGTGATCAAACTGTTTGTGATTATCTAATATCTTTTTCCCTAAGGCTTTGGAAGTTTCTGCGTTTGTTTTTAAACCTTTTGCAAAACCATCAGTTGTATTTGAAAATGACGACTTGGAAATTATCTTCTGTTGATTGTCTTGGAATCTTTGGAAAGGGTCTTTAAGTCTTTATTTTGGTATCTAGTTCTGATTTCTTTGTTGATTTTGGAAATGATTTCTGCTTGGGTTGAAATCCTTCGAAAAAAGCTTTGTTAAACTCTGGAAATGATAACTTTGGAAATGATTTTGTTGTCATTGATTGTTTGGAATCCTTCGTGTTTGTATTTGTCTATTTGGGCATTTTATTTATGATGAATTATGATCCTTTTGGAAATCCTTGAGTTGTTCATTTCGTTGAAGTGTTCTGAAAATCTTCGTCAGTTGGATTCTTTGGAATCATTTTGTAATCCTGTTGGTAGTCCTTGTACGACCTTACTGAGCTCTCAAAAGCTCACCCTTCGTTTGATTCCCTTCTGCAGGTGACGATCAGTTGTAGCATGTCCGGGAATGGGTTAAAGTTTGTGTGAGATTCCGGTGAGCCCACCACTACTGTGTAGTGAGACCCCTGCGCGGGTCTGTACCGTCGATTTCATTTTACCAGGTTATTGAGAACCTAGGTTTTAAATAGTTAAGTTTGAACTGTTATGGAAATCTTGTATTTCAAGAAATTTAGATCGATGTTGGATCAGATGCTTTAAAGTATGTGTTGGTGAACAGATCTGACAGGTTTGATGTGATCCGGTAGGCTAACGACCTGGGAGTTCGAGGCGGCGGAGCTCCGGATTTTCGGGGATGTTACACAATTGGTACAAATCTTTCCATGAATACATGACAACCGTGACTCTTTAAACCATAAAACCTACAATCAGCAAGGTTGCAACAGCGTAATATATTAGATGCATAGCCATCTGGCAGCTTCAGCAGTTTAACCCACTCGCACACCTGTTACATCTGCTTTTTATCCAATGTATATGCTGCTTTAGGCAAAACCAGCTTACCATTAACCATTCGTGGATGCAATTCACGCCGTATACCCATCACCTGCATATCTCTGCGTGCTTTTAATTGATCTTTTGATTTGCCCTTGACATTCATGATCGTATTAAACACATTTTTAAAAACATTTTTCTTAATGTGCATAACATCGAGATTGTTGCGGAGAAGGAGGGTCGGCCAATAAGGCAGCTCCTAAAAGATGCACATTTTCTTCCATTTGTGTTTTTTTCCAAAGCCAGGTAGTTTTAGACTGGCACCACACTTTACAAATAGTACCGCATCCATGTCAAGGTCCTTTACGCACATATACACTTCCTCGTCGGACAATATGTCACGTGTTTCAACGCGACGCTCCACAGTTTTATCAAACTTATCTTTTTGCTTTCGAAATGGATGATTAGGCGGTAAGAATTTTCTGTGACACCCCCAAAAGGAAGCCTTCCCCCCGTGCTTTAAGGTGAAAGCCTTACTCACTTCCATACAATAAGGACATGCCAACCTATCGTGTGTACTCCACCCACACAACATACCATATGCAGGGAAGTCATTGCTAGTCCACATGACTACTGCCCTCAAGTTGAAGTTCTATTTAAGAGATGCATCATATGCAGGAGCTCTAACTTCCCACAGATTTTTAACTCATCGATCAACGGCCGCAAGTACACGTCTATATTTCTACCTGGGCTCGTAGGTCCAGGAATGAGTAATGATAAAAACATGAATTGCTTCTTCATGCACATGTCCGGAGGAAGGTTATACAGGACAATGATCACAGGCCACGTTTGAGTAGGGTGTGCTAGAGTGCCCAAAAGGATTAAACCCATCAGTAGCGAGCCCAAGTCGCACATTTCGAACTTCTGCAGCAAAAGATGGGTGTCCGCAATCAAATTCCTTACATGCCTCTCCATTGGCAGGGTGTCTCAATAAATCGGGAACTTTGCTGCGGACGTTGCTATGCCATCTCATGTGCTCTGCCGGTTTAGAAGAGTAATACAACCTTTGAAGTCTTGGTGTCAGTGGGAAGTGCCACAATATCTTCCATGCTATCTTCCTTTTTCTTCCCACTGGTCGGTTTATACCTTGTGTGGCCACAAACCGGACACTCACTCAAGTAATTGTTCTCCTTCCAAAATAAAACACAATCATTATTACATGCATCTATCTTCTGGTACCCCAAACCAAGTTTCATCATCATTTTCTTAGCACTATAGTATGTGTCAGGCAATTCTCATCCTCTGGCAACATTTTTTTATTAAGCTTCAAAAAAGCATCAAAACCCCTATCACTTAGACCATGCTCAGACTTTAACTGTAGCATCCTTGTCACAGCAGATAACTTGGTGTTGTAATACCCCAAATAATATGTAGCTAATTATTTTAATTCTTGGACTACTTTTAAAGTTTTAATAATATTTTGGAATTCATTTTGAATAAGTAACATATTCTTTAGGGGCCTTTAGAGTAATTTACCAAATTTAGAGAAATAAAAAGACTGGTTAGTTGTGTTTTATCGATAAATTGAGTCTGGTCTTTCAGAGAGAAGAGAAAAAAGAGAAAATTAGGGCTCGAGGATTTTAACCTTCTACTTACAATTGGTAAGAATCTTGAACCCACTTTGGATTATAAGGATGAATTAGATCATATTAGAATTGTTCTTGTTAAGATTTTAACGTAAGTCGGTTAATTATAATATTTAGGTTTTGAGATTTTTGGAAGTATACGCAATTTGGGTGAAGATTATTGCGTAGATTTGAGGTAAGGGTTTCATGTACATGTCTGCGTCATTATCGTTATGCCATCGATTGATTTCGCTTTTCTGATTTTTGGTCAACAATAAATTTATCTTTTGTTAAAAGTATTGGTATTTGTCAAATCTGAATTTTTTTTGTATAATCAAACCGATAATATCCATCATTAGAATTAATGTTTTCGCCCATCGTTTGTTGTGCCGTTTGCAGTCTAACGTGATCGTTCCCTTCTTTCTTTTTTTTACTGTTCGGCTGCTGCGCGGCTGCTGTGCTCTTGCCTTATATTGGCAGTTGGCAATTGCCAATCATTACAAAAGAAGTCATCAGCTTCTTTTATGAGAAGTTGCCGTCCAAATGGCAAAAGTGGCTTTGGCACTTGTCAAGTTCTTAATGGTTCACAAAGTTTGTTAACCTTTTTCCCCATATATAGTTATTTGAAATTTCTGGAACCGTACCAACTTGGATTCAAGTAATTCCACTTCCATTAAACTCGTCTCTTCGTCCTCTTCGATTCAAGTCTAATATCGAATAGTTTCTGAAATCATTAAGTAGTCCTTATTGGAATGCAAGTTTTTATATTTTTGCGACTGGTGTATCCGTGAGATACTTTGATTTCCGTTTGACTTCTTTGAATTGAACTAATATTTTAGAACATTCACGTGCTTAGGTTAACGTGGTGCCATGACATGATATGGTAATTGCTACCGGTATGCAACTTTGAACTTAGAATATTCGCGTGCTTAGGTTAACGTGCTTTACAGTCACGTATTACGTGATTGTATCGTATTTGATAATTAGTTCAATTATTTGATTGTGTTCATTTGACTTTGACTTTGATTTGATATTTGACGGATTGGAATATCCCGAAATGAGATTATTGGTCGTGCTCAGATTTTGCAATCGTCTTTGCACTTTCGTTTTCATATGCTTTGTTTGGACTCAGCTATACATTATTGGATACCAGCGTTGTACTCTGTGGGTGTGTGCGTGTAATCTTTACTGGGCTTTGTGCTCACCCCCTTTCTCTCCCCATTTCAGGTAATTAAGCTGAGACGGTTTAGAGGAGTTAATAGCATTATGCTTAAGCTTGGAGTGAACTTTAATTGATAACTCTCTTAGTAGCTTTGAAATAAGAACCTTGTAATAGTTTTTGATTTAATGACTTTTGTTACCCTAATGCTTGGGAAATAATTATTGTTATCAAACTTCCGCTGCAGTTGTTAGACATTGATGAGGAACTTGAATGCCTTTGATTTCATATATAATTTAGAGCTCTGATTACCTCTTTGAGGTCATATTTTGGTAAGATGCTTTGGGTATTATATTTCTCGTAAGCAGGAATATTTTGAAATAGTCTTTGTAGGTCCGCCTCCAGGTCAGGGGCGTGACAGGTGTGCTTTGTACTTCCATTCCATATTGGCTCCTCAGAGTCTTTTAACAATTTATAAAACTTCTGTGCGCTCGGGTTTGGCTCTTCTTCCACATTAGGATTACCATCGTTAAAATAGTTATCCCAGTTAATCCAACTAAGCCCAGCTTCCATTACCATATGTTGATACTGGGAAAATCCCAGATCTCTAGGACTGTACTGTCTGAACTCAGCAGTGACCTCAGTGGGCACCCTCAGAATTGGTTCCCCGTGCGGAGTCCAATTCATAGAGTTACTCATAAAACCTCTACGGAACAGATCAAAAGTTACATCGTCGGGGGTTTTCCAACTTAACAGTTAACAATCATTGCACGGACATTTAATCGTGCCGTCATCCATAAACTCTCGTTGATTCAAAGCAAATAGAATAAACCCGTTCACTCCATGTCTAAACTCTTCCGATACCCCAATCCCACTTGGAGCAATCCTTCGTTGCATCCAACTTCTATCCACTGACATGATATATAACTCTCACTACATGTTGAACCTATACAAGTCGAGTTCAAAATTAACCTTCAACTTGAAAAAAATATATTGAGTAGTCACTTACAAATGAGTGTTAATCAGGGTTAAGCAGGGATAATTAGGGATGATTAGTGCTAATTAGGGCTAATCAGGGGTAATTAGGGATAATCAGGGCTACTCAGTGCTAATTAGCCTAATCAGTGTTTATTAGTGTTAATCAGCCGTAATTAGGGATAATTAGGGCTATTTAATGTCCATCAGTGTTAATTAAGCCTTATTAGGGCAATTTAGTGTTAATTAAGCCTGATTAGTGCTAATTAGGGCTGATTATTGCTAATTAGAGCTGATTAGTGCTAAGTAGGGCTACTTAGTGTCCATCAGTGTTAATTAGGGCTAATTAGGGCTGATTATCGCTAATAAATGTTAATCATTGTCCATCAGTGTTAATTAGGGCTAATTAGGGCAGATTAGCATAATCAGTGTTGATTAGTGCTAATCTAGGTAGCACGGACCCAAACACTGCGTCCGACACCGACATCGACCGGGACACTACAGAGAGGTGCCGGACACGTGTTTAGAGGTGCCGGTGAGGTGTCGGGGTATCGGACACCATACCTCGACTCATGTAAGTGTCGGTGCTAATCATCGTTAATTAGCCATAATCTGGGGTAATTAGGGATAATTAGGGCTGATTAGTACTAATTAGGGCTATTTAGTATCCATTAGTGTGACTTAGGGATAATTAGGGCTGATTAGCCCTAATTAGGGCTATTAGTGTTAATTAGGGCTGATTAATGCTAATTACGGCTATTTATTATCCGTCAGTGTTAATTATGGCTGATTATTGCTAATAAATGCTAATCATTGTTAATCAAGGTCAATTAGGAATAATTAGGCTGATTAGCCTAATTAGTGTTGACTAGTGCTAATTAGGGGTAATTAGGGATAATCAGTGTTAATTAGGGCTCATTAGCGTAATCATTATTAATTAGCCCTAATCAGGGATAATTAGGGTTAATTAGGGTTGATTAGCCTAATCAGTGTAGATCAGTGTTAATCAGTGTTGATTAGCACTAATCAGGATTAATCAGTGTTAATTAGGGCTAATCGGTGACGGAACCAGAATTTCACCCCTTGGAAGATGATTCTTATTAACCTAATTAACCTATGTAAGATGAACCTAATTAACCTAATTTCAACCCACCATGTCATGTTTCATAAGCACATTAACTTAATTTCAACCCACCATTCAACTAAATCACATATCCGATCGTTTCAATCCAATTGGGTCCCATCCTCCATCAACAATCTCAATTGTCAAATGCTCAATGCATAATTGACAACCTAAAATTAAAAATCAAAAAATAAATGCTCAAATGGGAAAAAAGCTGTTCAAAATACACGTATCCGATATTTCAATCCAATTGGGTCTCATCCTTCATCAACAATCTCAATTTTGAAATAAACATGTATGCTTTTAAAAATTGCCAAACGAACAAGTATGCTTTTAAAATCCTCCATCAACCATCTGAAATACTATGTTGTCTTGAATTTACAAGACATTCTAAAGACAACTAACAAAGCATGTAAAGCAAAACACAGTATGCATCTAACATATTCATAAGAACAAAGAAACTACAGTGCAAAACATAAGCTATAGACTGCATGCTTTACACATACTGCATGCTTACCTAATGAATTAAAACGATGTTCTCTACCCGCCACATTAAAACCATTAAAATCAAAAGTAAGTAGCAGAAATACATACCCCTTGGATTCTCTTCCCACTAAAAGCACACTTAGGTCCAAAAGAACAGACTTTAAGCTATCAATACTCCAAACTGAAGAAGAAAATAGAATTAAACTCTCAGTATTCCCAAAAGCAAAATAAACGGACACGTGTGTTATTTCACTTCTTTAGCCTGTTTAAGTGACAACAACAACAATTTATCTAACTAGATTTAATTAACTTGTTATTTAACCAACAAAATTAGTTCAGCCACATACAAGTTTTGTACACCTTTTTCAATTAACTAGAGTTAGCAATGCCTCAAACAGATCTGATGCCTCAAGTACATCAACCCAGTCAAATACCCTTTGGTTTCCATTGGAGTCAATGCCAAGCAGGATATCAAACAAACGAAAAAAAAGGGACCTGAAAACGGAACGATATCTTGTCAATAACTACCGAAAAAACTAGTTGAAGTTACTGGTTATGCAGAGCAAATAAAGCCCAATAGACCAAGCTGTTTGATCCCCATAATCAACAGCAGTAATGTCACGCCCCTGACCCGAAGGCGGACCTACATATACTATTTCAAAATATTCATGCTTACGAGAAATATAATACCCAAAGCATCTTACCAAAAATATGACCTCAAAGAGGTAATTAGAGCTCTAAATCATATCTGAAATAAAAGGCATTCAAGTTCCTCATCAACGTCTAATAATTGCTGCGGAAGTCCTCATAACAATAATTACTTCCCAGGAACTAAAATTTCGAAAAGTTACTTAATCAACTATTACAAAATCCTTATTCTCAAGTGACTAAAAAGAGTCTAAAATTTAAGAACGAATCCAAGCTCATGCATAAAGCTACCTCATCTACCGTTGTCTTAGCTCAATTACCTGAAATGGGAGGAGAAGGGGGGGTGAGCACAAAGCCCAGCAAAGATCACACACACACACCCACGGAGTACAACGCAGGTATCCAATAATATATAGCTGAGTCCAACAAAACATATGACAACAAAGTGTAAAGACGATTGAAAATCTTAGCACGGCCAATAATCTCACTTCAGGACATTCCAATCCGTCAAATATCAAATCAAAGTCAAAGTTAAATGAACATAGTCGAATAATTGAACTAATTATCATATACGATACAATCACATAATACGTGACTGTAAAGCACGTTAACCTAAGTACGTGAAGGTTCTAAGTTCAAAGTTTGCATACCGGTAGCAATTGTCATATCATGTCGTGGCATCACGTGAAGGTTCTAAACATTAGTTCAATTCAAGGGGTCCAGTGGACATCAAAATATCTTAAAGATGTAGGAGTCACAAAGAATCAAAAGTTTGAATTTCAAAAAGAATGACTTAACCACTTCATAAAATACTCAATATTAGACTAGAATCAAAGCGAACGAAAATTCAAGTTCAATAGAAGTTTAATCGTTTCAATCCGAATTCGTATGAAATAGATATGAGTAAATAAAGAAAACGAGTGCTAAAGGTACAAGCCAATCAAGAACCAACGAAAATTTAACACGTGGCACGCCACCTAGGCAGCCCCACGTGAGAAAGCTGGCTGCTTTGAACCTAAATGCAGAATTGAGTAATAAGCAAAATTCTTCCACCACATAGATTGCAAAGGAATTGTTTACTTCCTGAATAATGGTGAATGGACTTTCAGCATGGGGAAGCGTGTCAAGAACATCCATGGTGATAATTCTGGGAAAGTGGGGCGTGAAATTCAATGAATGAATTTACAGAACAGCTCCAAGAAGCCGTAAAAAGTTATCCCGAACAAGAAAGAGAGTTGGAAAAGGGCGTGACCAAACGATCACCACCGTACTCAACAAAATGCAATCAATTATTGAATGAAGCGAGATGATTAATATAATTCGAAGGAGCATAATGAGTGTAACCCTTACCTCAATCATGCAATACAATTTGCAAAGTTGCGTAAGCTTTCAGAAATTTGAAACCTAAAAATTAAATCAACAACTAATATGAAAATCTTTAGATGATAATCTATATTAACCCAAATCCTCCTTTTAATCGAAGTCGTTTAGAATTACTTACCAACTGTGAGTAGAAATCGCACCTCAAAACCCTAGTTTCCTCTTTCTTCTATCTCTCTGAAGACCAAAATCAATTTATCGATAAAAAAAATAACTGACTAGTCTTTATATCTCTAAACTTGGTAAATAACCTAAAAGACCCCTAAAGTTATGTTACTTATTCAAAAGTATTCTAAAATATTATTAAAACTACAAAGTAGCCCAAAAAAATTAAAATAATTAGCTACATATTATTTGAGGTCTTTCAAGTAATCAGCTCCTTCAGCACCCATCAAGAGTGAAACGACCAAGTGGTATGAAACTAAGTGGGGTGGGGAGCAAGTGTTTACCTACAGAGCTTTTGCAGGTGGATACACATATATCAACTCTTTTTAGGCCTAGTGCTTACTGTACTCTTGCCAGCAGAAATAGGTTATGAGCTCCTCTACCCTTGGGCGGGTTTGTTCTACTTTAAGTTGCAAAATGAGTTATCAGTTTTTCTTCTGTGCTTAGGCGTAGATCAACTCCCGCGCCTAGTGCCTAGTATATTCTTGCTAGTAGACACGAAATATTAGCTCTTCTCTGCTTAGCGGTTTTTTCTATTTCAAGTGGCAAGATAATAACCTTGAAAGTCAGAGATACATGTACAGCTCATCTCTATAGAGCTCGGTCAAACATTTCTAACAAGGGAATCGTACAACCCAAGCCGACTGAAGATTTCCGCAGACATTTTCTAGAAATGGTCTTAGAACTCATGGAAAGACACCAATGAATCCACCAATGAATAGTGGAATGAGCACCAAATTTTTATGAGCATAACTTCAGAAAACAATCAACACTCTATTGGTCCACAATTACATGGTGATGCAAGTACTAAAAAACCATGAGGCTAAATAAAAAACGTTGTTTACTGCTCATTTTAATTTTGTCTACCTCAGATTCAAATTTCATGACGTTGTCATTTCGTTGTCTACCAAGTTCTGATTCTTTTCACCTTTTTCTTATCTAATTTTTATCTTTACTAGGCCCTTTATCTCCAGTATCTCATGCACAACAAATTGGCACATGTTTTTATTTAAAGGTTAGGATGATGATCACCACTCCTAAACTTTATGAAACAAGGGAAAAAGCTTGTTAGCTTTGGCAATAAGTTAAACTTAGAGAACAAACCATAAATAGTAGTACTCAAGATTCAAAGACTATCAAATAAACTCTTACCAGATGCTCACATGACCTAGAATAACGACCACAAAATAATTAAGGCTTCATATCTCAGAAGACTGTTAAATTCACAATTCAGTCCCATAGCATATGAACTAACATGGTGATTGCAGAAGGAAACGGAAGGCAATTATGAGGAGAAAAAAAGTGATATTAATCTTTTTGACCTCAAAAGCATCCTTCAAAGTACTTTCAAAATGGATCACACGAAAGGCTAGTCCCATTTTACCTAATCAAATCATCATCATTTAGTTTCATTGAAAAGGAGCAACCCCATCACATGGTAAAACACCTTTAATCGGAGTAAAAAGTTTCACAAATTAGCCACCCATATATAAATAAAAAGAAAAAGCAAATGCATTGAAAAGTAAAGTGCAAAAAGGGAGAAAAGCCTATCCTATATTCAAACTAAAAGACAAATTGCAACAGATCTTCCTTATACTGTTCTGTTGGTTTGAAACAGATGCAAATGTTCTAGCTAATCCAAAATAGAAACATCAGACTTGAGATATAAATGTAGCAAATTTAGGTTAAATCCATGTTCAGAATCGAGATTTAAATTTCAGAGTTCAGACTGATTAGTAGTAGTGGTGGTGATATTACCTCCATCTTATTCTGTTGCTTCAATTTGAAATTCCCATAGCAGTTTCCATCGCCCATCAAATGTCTGGGAGAATAGTAGGGCACATTATCAATTAGGGTTTAAAAACCCAAGAAAAGAATAACCACTGTAAACTGTATAGCTTGCCCTACTTGCATAGAAGCGGAGAGCTAACTTACGCCTCTTTTCACTGCGCATGATAAAACCCACAGCCATTGAAGATGCTTCAAGAACAGTGATGAAATGACAGTAACAAGATTGAGGAACAAGAGTTTCAATCAAATTTTGGGCCAAATCTGAACATCCACTAGGAGTGTTTCAACTTTCGAGCATGGGTGAAAAACCCTGCAATTGGTTGCCAAAGGAGCGGCAACGCTGCGATTGGTAGCCGGAGGGGAGCGGTGGCGATCAGAGGTGAATGGACAGACGGCGGCGCTAGGCGGTTGTTTTTGGGAGAGAAAACAATGGAGGCGGCGGTGGGCTTTTTTTTTTTTGGAGACAAAGAGACACAATAGGGCAGAAATTTTTTGTTTTATACCTAAGATTTAGCGGCTAAATTGGCAACCGCATTTAGCGACCACTGTAGCGGTCTCTACATTTAGCAACTGAAATAGCGACTATTTTAGCGACCGCTTGGCAATCCCTAAATACGGTCGCTAAAAATACCCGCCAAAATAATTTCTTTTAGCGCGCCATTTAATGATATGTTTAGCGACCGCATAAGGCCTCAGTTGCTAGGGCGGTCGCTAAACTATAGTTTAGCGACTGCACCAATATGCGGTCGCTAAAGACCAGTTTTCTTATAGTGTTGGTTACATTCCAATCTAGGGTTATTATTATTATTATATATATATATATATATATATATATATAGGGAGATGATAAAATGCTAGTGCTAGCAAGTTGCCAACTCTCTGATTAATATATTTTTCAACCCCTTAACTTTTAAGCAGTTCACTTAAAACACCACATACTTCTCAAAAGACAAAAATTGACCCCTCTCAAGTTTAAAACATGTCATTCCTGACCAAATGAGAATTTGGCCATACAAAATTGGTATCAGAGCCTAATCAAAGGCGAGATTCAAGCGAAAAACTCATGGAAATTCCTTATTTATTAAATCATATGACAAGAATTATACACTTAGACCATGGAGTTGAAAAAACTGAGATAACAATTTTATTAAATCAAATAATGAATGTATCTCATAAAACTTTAAATATCTGTAGAACTCTAAACAAGATAACATCTCAGATTTTAACTGAATTACACAATTCAGATAAAGGGTTAGGAAGTGAAAACCACGTCCTAAACTCAGATAACTTCTTATCAAACTTTGAAAGTTATGACACTACCAATAAATACTATAGCAACGAAACTTCATACGTATTTGAAGAAGTTATAGCATACAGTGGTAGCAAAGGCGAAAGAAAACCCTCTTCGAGTGGCTCAAAAGACACCAAAGATCCCGTAAAGGGAATAGGTGCAGAAGAAATAGAAAAAATAATAAACGACTACTAAGACAAAGTAGAAAAAAGAAAATTCATTGAAAAAAACCAATGATGGATGAAATAGATCCAGCTGTTCTAAAAGAACAGCAATATAAAAAAGACGAAAAAGTGCCATATCAGAAGTAAATAAGGCGTTTGCTGATATGAATTTATGGAACGGAGAAACCGATCCAAACTATGTAGGAGCGTGCAATCAAGAATTAAATTTAGAAAGAAATTCTAAATTTAATAACGCCTCTATAAGGACAAGAATTTGTCCCTAAAAATTGAAGAAATGAGCCCGTAAATCAATACGACATATATCTTGATATCGATTGTATTTCAAATACTGAAGAAACAATCGATAATTGTGCACAAGCCTTAAGAATTGCCATAATCGGTGGTAATTTAACAAAAATGCATGCTATGAAACATTTTATTCGAGCAACCCTACGAGAAAACGCAACTAGGTTCTGGAACAGCATAGCAGACAACGAAATGATAATTGAAGCCCAGAGCAAGCTCAATATTTCTGAAGAATGGATATGTTTTATGCAGATAACCTCAAAAGAGAGTTATGCGAAATATCTATAAATAATATAGGTATTCAAGAAAAAAGTGCTTTCACAAATTTAAAAAAACTACAAATATGTGATATGTGCTATTTTAAAATTTATACTTGTGAATTTAAAAAATATTTTTACAAGTTAGAACTCAGAGATAGTCTTCATTGGCAAAAGAAATTTATTGTCAAACTTCATAAACCATGGGACGAGTTAGCAGAAAAAGAATTTACTAAACTCCTAAACGACGGAATGCTTTGCGATTCATTAGGAGGAAGGATTGCAGCTGTAGAAGAAGTTCTACAGAAATATTGTACTGAAGGACATGCAATAAAAGATATGAAAAAAGCTCATATGAGTTATGACTGCTGTTCTAAAGTCGATAATATGGTAAACAGTTATGGATGCGAAAAGAAGCCAAACTTCACGAAGAAAATATGTGAAGAAATGGAAAAAAAATTCTAGAAAAGAAAATTTAATTCATCAAGAGAAAACCCAAAACCATGGGGAAGATATATTAGAAAGAAATCTAATATTACGTATAAAAAATCTTCATGTTCAAAAAGGAAATTACCAGAAAAGTGTGATTGTTACTGGTTATGCGGCGAAAAAGGACAATATGCAAATAAATGTTCAAGTAAGAAAAGAAAGCAAAATATAAGATCTTTCTTATTAGCTGAAGAAAGATACTAGCCAGCATGGCAATACGAATTAGATTCTGAAGACAAAGCAAAAGAGCTTGTTTCAGAATACGACTACGAATCTGATGATGAAACAACATCATATGACAAAGAAAGTTTAAACATTACTTTAAAAGACATAGGCACGATCTTCATGATGTCAGAAACCTACTACCATAAAGAAGAGATGATTCCCTTGTCTAATAACATAATTAGTCAGAGTGAATCAATTGAAAGAAGAAACTCCC
Source organism: Escallonia rubra (assembly GCA_033065855.1). Classification (NCBI taxonomy): domain Eukaryota; kingdom Viridiplantae; phylum Streptophyta; class Magnoliopsida; order Escalloniales; family Escalloniaceae; genus Escallonia; species Escallonia rubra. Next base: position 339,083 of record JAVXUO010000333.1, on the reverse strand, counting down.
GGTTCTACTATAAACCATTGGGAGATGCCTAAAATAAAGGTTGGAGAAATATACAAAAACTCCATATTCAGGTTCAGGAGTAAAATGAATGTAGAGATCTCTGAAGGAGAAACCTCAATAGGTCAAACTGAAGAAAGAATACTAGGCATTCCTCTCTTCAAGACAGATAAGGCAAAACAATACCTTAGATAAGGATATCACTATGTCCATATTGGTATGATACAAGTTAGTCTTTGTCCATTATTCATAGATGGAAGAGATACACCAACAATCTGTTATGTAACAGATAATCGGTGGAAAACTTTTGAAAAAGCCCTAATAGGGGGGGTATCCAAAGTAACTTGTATAACAGACCAGTTTGGTTTAAAACTACACCAAACTTATTCTCGTCCTTAAAAGATCCTTATCTTAATAAAGCATTAGGATTGAGGATTCAGACTCAAGCCATGACCGAATTACGAGAAGTCTGCAAAAATATTGCAGTACAATACCGTTTAGTTTACAGAGTGGTAAATACCACTAATCCTAACACTAAATAGTGAAGTAGAACTATTTGAACAAACAAGTAGTAATGTCCGAGCCATAAAAGCACGGAAGATAAATCCAAAGCAACTATCATGGCCAAAAAAATGGGTGATAGGAGAAGGATTAACTAGTAAACAACTAGAACAAATGCAGATTAGAGAAAATAAAGGTGTTGTTATCTTCGAAGAACCAAGGAGACATTCTTCCTCTTCAATATCTTCCTCGTCTACAAATCCAAAAGGCAAAGGAAAGGGAAAAAAATGGTAGAAGAAGCTATCAAAGAAGAAGACAGTTCTGATAAAGACATAATAGGGTACAAAACAGTTACCATTCCAATCATACGAAGCATGTCATCACGTGTAGAAACCATACATGTAATGACCACAACATCAGTAAATGACACTATCAAGAAGAAGCTTAAAGAAAAAGGCTTGACAAGAGATGAGCTTGAAAAGGGTATCCAAGAAATTATAAGTATTATCAAAAGTAAAAGAAGGTCGGAAAAAATGAATAATAAACGGATGGAGGTAAGTCCAAACAATTCTTATATAGAATTAAGTTTTGACTTCCAAGGTTATCACTCTTTTAAAATAGATGCTTTAGTAGACACTGGAGCATCATATTGCCTAGCACGACCAGGAATATTACCCTCTGAAAAATGGATCGAAATAGATCAACTCATGAACATGCGAATGTCAAATGACGATGAGTTCGAACCAGAATATAAAGCATATGATATCCCGATCAGAATAAATGGAAAACAGTTCATTATAAAGTGAATAATCCAATTCGATGAATTAGACATCGATTTTCTAATAGGAAATGCTTTCCTCAAACAAGCTGAAAATCGACCATTTATTCAGAAAGAGTTTCATATTGAAATACAACGTAAAAAATTCCATTGTTAAAATATGCTGCTCAAAAATGTAAATTTGGTTATCGTCCAGAAAAATTAGGAGAAATCCAAAAACATATCAAGAGTGAGTCTCTCTACGCAGCCCAGCGTGGTGAAGAGAACAAAAAAGACTCATGGAAAAGGGTACTTGAAGAAGAAGTAACCAAGGAATAATTTCTTAAAGGAGTAATAAAAGAAAATGACAGTTGGGATAAAAAAATAAACCAAGATTATCAATGCAAACAAGGAAAATAAATTCCTAGTCGTGATAGTATAAAAAAATGTTAGAAAATAATTTTAGTGATGACCCGCTAAAATTATGGGAAAATGATAAACCTTGGACAACATAAACCTTCAAGGATAAAGATTATGTGGTCAATGTAAAACCAATGCAACATAGTCTTGAGATGATTCAGGCATTCGAACGACAGATTCCTGAAATACTAAAACAAGGGTTAATAAGACCCGGTGAGAGTCCTCATTCAAGTCCGGCTTTCATGGTAAAAAATCATGCAGAACATGATAGAGGAAAAGCCAGATTAGTCATAGACTATAGAGCTTTAAACACAGCAGCAATCAAAGATGGCTATAAAATTTCAAACAAGGATATGCTAATAAACAAAATCCAGCTAACCAACTTTTTCTCGAAGTATGATTTAAAAAGCGGATATTGGCAAATCAAGGAAGAATCATCAATTTCATTAACTGCCTTTAGCGCACCACAAGGGCACTATGAATGGACGGTGTTACCATTCGGATTGAAAAATGCTTCACCTTTATTCCAAAGAAGGATATATAACATTTTTAAAAAGCACGGAGATTACTGTGTGGTGTACATGGATGACATATTAGTATTCTAAAAAATCAGAAAAGAACATATAAATCATCTAAAAAAGATAGCACAATAATTCAATGACCATGGATTAGTACTATCACAAAACAAATGTGAATGGGAACAAACCACCATTAACTTTCTAGGATTGAGAATAGAAGACAGTATAAAAATTGTCCTTCAAGATCACATAGCTGGAAAAAAAATAAAGTTATTTTCAGAATAAATTAATGATGTAAAGCAACTTCAAAGGTTTATTGGGTTTTTAAATTGGCTTAATTGCACTGTAAACCCTGTGTTTTTCAAAGGATTGCAATAAAAATCCTAAAGTTTAAAACTCGACATCGAAGACCCCAACGTTTGCCATCTGTTGCAATCTCTGGAATTTTCTAACGGGATTAACAATTTTGTTACTTTTTTTAAGGGCATTTCTGTCCTTTAGATTATTTTTTAAAAACAATTCAACAATAAACTTGTTAAACCAATTTTGACGGATGAGATCAAAGTAAAGGAAGGGTTGGATGGTAATTTTTCCATTCTTTTCTTCCTTTACCTTTCTCCCTCTCCTTCACCTGCCCTAATCATCGTCGCCTCCACCTCGACTCACCATAGCTGTGTCCCTTGCCGCCGACGATTCTGACTGCTACCATTCTCTTCCGTTCTTGCAACGAGGTTGGGAAGGCCATTTGGTACTATCTGATCCTTCGCCACAATACGTCGCAACAATCTCCACTGTCCTCGCCTCTCTAAATCCAGAAATGATTCCTCCCCACCAAAGCTACCTTGAATTTGTACTCCAAACTACAATGAGACAAGCAACCTCTTGTGCTTATGGCTAGTGGCTGGGGTGGGCAACTATGGAAGAAGCATGTTGGGTAGCTGGAAGTGGGAAAGTAAGTGGTGGTGGAGGTGGAAGAAGAAGGTATGGCCAAAAGAAAATGAAAAGACAAAACTACCCTTAAAAAGTAACGAAATCGTTAATCCCGTTAGAAAATTCCAGAGATTGCAACAGATGGCAAACGTTGGGGTCTTAGATGTCGAGTTTTAAACTTTTGGGTTTTTATTGCAATCATTTGAAAAACACAGGGTTTACAGTGCAATTAAGCCTTTTAAATTATGTGAGAAATTCATCCTTCATTTATCAGGCCTAACAGAAACCTTAAGTAAAAAACTTAGAAAATGAAAATGGATATGGGAAGATGAAGATACCTAAAATGTTATATGGATAACAGGTCAGGTAAAAACCCTATCAAATTAAGTTTGCCTAAACAGGGAGACAAGTTAGTTTTGAAAATTGATGCTTCTAAAAATTGTTAGGGTGTAGTATTAAAAGCAATACCCTCTGATCAAGCTGAAGAACAACTGTGTGGATACTGGAGTGGAACTTTTAAGGATGCAGAAACTCGGTATCACATAAACGAAAAAGAGTTTTTAGCTATAAAACGTGGCATAAAATCTTTTTACATATTTCTAGTTTCAGAACACTTTCTTACCAGAACAGATAATAGGTGTTTTAAAGCTTTCCTTAAAAGAGACCTAAGAGATGTTAGTCAAACAAGGCTTTATCGATGGCAACAATGGTTCAGTTATTATACTTTTAAGGGATAATATCATTTTACTCCCCTGAACTATCCCCGTTTTGTTATTTTGGTCCCTGCATTTTAAAATTCGTTAAATCAGTCCCTGTACTTTGTGCCGTCATCAATTTAGTCCCTCCCGTTAGCATTTCTGTTAAATAATGAAAAAATATGGGATAATACCATTTTAGTCCCTGAACTATCCCCGATTTTTTATTTTGGTCCCTGTACTTTAAAGTTCGTTAAATCAGTCCATTTACTTTGCATCGTCATTAATTTAGTCCCTCCGTTAGCATTTCTGTTAAAACTCGGGGGTATTTTAGTCAAATAATGAAAAAATATTTCATATATCTTCCATTTCTGCCGTCCCCCAACCCACACCACACCCCCCCCCCGACCGCCTTTCCACCATTGCTACCACCACCATAAATCAACCATCACCACCAGCTGTTCGATCACCACCATTCTCAGCCACAAGAAGACATGTTCATCATACCTGTCATTAACCCCCCACTCTCCCCCATTCTTCTTCCCCCACATCTGCTGCGACCACCGTAAATCAACCATCACCGCTTCTGCCTTTTCTTTAGCAATTGGTGGAATGCATAAGCCCTCCATAGAGATGGGTGACCTTTCTGGGTTTCCTTTGCAGATTCTTGTCATTTTTCGTTACAGATCTGAGAATGGAAGGAATTGGGTGGGCTTCCTAGTTTCCTTTGCTGTAATTGGGGTGTTGGTGTTGAGAGGGAGGAGGAAGGGTATGTTAAATCAGGTAAGAGATGTTCCATGTGGTGAGTCATATGTAATTGTAGTGGAAGATGATTGATGGGTTTAGTTTTAAAGGGATGAAATTTGGAGTTCATGATTTTGGTGGTGGCTGCTAGGATGGAGAAGAGAGGGAGGAAAGGAAGATGGGGAAGGGAGAAGAGAGAGAAAGGTAAGGGGGAGAGGTTGAGGACTATAAGGTTAGGGCTTGACAGAAATATCCCTAAATTTATAACAGAAATGCTAACGGAGGGACTAAATTAATGACGATGCAAAGTACATGAACTGATTTAACGAACTTTAAAGTACAGGGACCAAAATAAAAAAGTGGGGATAGTTCAGGGACTAAAATGGTATTATTCCATATTTTTTCATTATTTAACAGAAATGCTAACGGGAGGGACTAAATTGATGACGACACAAAGTACAGGGACTGATTTAACGAATTTTAAAATGCAAGGACCAAAATAACAAAACGGGGATAGTTCAGGGGAGTAAAATGATATTATCCCTACTTTTAATGTAGAATACATCTCATCAGCAAAAAATGCACTCGCAGATAGCCTAACGAGGGAATTATGCTTTATGATGCAGGGAGTTGTTGTTACCCCAAAAAAGACTACTCAAAAGGCCTTAAAAGAAAGGTGTGAAGTAGGAGATCTTGAAGTCAGTCTACTCGGAGAACCATCAAGTAAATTCGACTACTACGTCATCTACCCTAAAAGAAAGATGACAGTTCTTTGTCACTCACAAATCCTCCCTCAGTAACGGAAGATGATGGTTGGAAGTACCAATCCGAAAGCCCTAAAACAGGACGATACAAAACTAAGCGTTCAAAACCAATGCATAAGTTTTGGAATAAAGAGAGCAAGGCTGAAACCTCGACAGCAAGGCGCCCTAAACAAGTGGGCAAAAAAATAAAAAATTACTATCCTAACAACAAAGATCTAAAAAGAAAAGTGGCAACTAACGAAGATGAAAAATCTTCAAAGCAAAATGCTACCATAACACAAACCAATGATAATAAAACAAAAACATTTTATGATCCAGGGTTATGTGAAGAGAGTAAAAAAACTCTTTGGAAATGTCTGGGATTATCTGAGGAAAAATTACCGAAAAGAGTTACGAAGAACCCTTAAGTCAATTAACTGATTACGTTAAGTACTTAGAAGAAAGGCTTAATATAAAGGATGAAGAATGAATGATAGTTCTATAAGAAAAGGAAGAAATAATTCGATTGCTAGAAAAACTAGAATCATTGCTCCCAGCTCATATCACTACAAAAATAAAAGAACTAGCCAGGAAGGAGAGTGAACCCGAAGAGATCCTTATCCTTCGCAAACCAGAAATGAAGGCGTTCCTGAATTGGGATTATGGATGGCCAAGCCTCACATTACCATCAGACAAGGTTGATATTAAATGGATTGAACATGAACTCGTAGACTTATTCGAAATAAATCGAGATGATTATCAACTCATCGATAGTCTCCCAGCTATAGTTCGATATGCTCTTGGAGTTATGGGATTCAGTCGACAGATTATCATAGTCCAAATACTTTCAACACTTGCCGAAAGAAGCGAAACCAAATTTTACCAACCATACCAGATTTGGTTCATTTATCGATTCGCTAATAAAAATTTAATGAATTTCTACCGATCGAATAAGGAGGAGCTATGGAACACATATTATCCGGAGAAAGACAAGATCGAAAGAATCAATTGTGTTCATGCAACCATTGAAACCATGGTAGCCGATCCCATAAAAGTATGCTTTTGTGATGGACGAAGGATAGTAATCCTGAAGTGGTGTAGAGCATCCATAGAGCCTTCCAAACAGGGTCAAGATCAGGTAATCAAACTCTATGAACAGTTCAACAACCAAGAAAAAAAAGAACCCAATCTCCTTAGCCAAACTTTTGAGTTGTACAAGAAGGTGCGGGACCACATGATAGCCATGATTGAAATGGATATAATGGCCAGCGAAAAATGACAAAGTCAAGTGGGAAAGAGAATAAAGATGTTTGCCATAATAAAAGAAAAGAAGACCCTACAAAAAATAATAGAGGATTTTCACTATTGAAGAATCCTATGTGCCTGATCCTTTCATCTATAAAAATGGTCGAAGTAAGAGCTAAAAGGCAGAGGAAGTCTGAGAGAGTGTGAAGTGTGTAAGAGTGTTAAGTAGTCTAAGAGTGTGAGGTGTGCTATGTTTTAGAGTGTGCAACAATAGAAGGAAACATTCCTTTCTATTGCTCCTATGTAATATTTTATTTCCAGTATAAATAAAGACATATTGATTTTAGTACGATGTCTTCTACTGCATTTTTCAAACCAATATCCTGAAGGCTTGAGTGTGTTTGATAATAGCCATTAGCCAAATCTGAGAAACGTAAGGCAACGAGCTGTGTGTCCACTTGGTGAAAAGCTTGGATATCGAAAACCAACAGGAGAAGCATGTCGAGCGTACATTCAAGGACAAAGAGGAGCATTTCTGTAAGTAGCATTATATTCTGAAATAACTCTATGTTTATATTGTATGTGACAAAGTATTAGGGTGCATAAAATAATTTTTTTCTAAAGTTTTGGGGCTAGATTGCAAATATGTTAAAGTACTAGGGTTATCTAGCACTATTGAGGAAGAAGATTTAATCTGGATCGTCCATAAATCACGTATAGACGGCCAGATCGCGTTGGCAAGAAAACTAATTTGCCTGTGCGGGCAGTGGATCGCGTACACACACACACACTCACACTCACTCACTTTGAGAAAGAGCAGCCGTCCCACTCTTTCTATTTTCTCGTACGGAACCCTTGGGTAGAGAGAGAGAGATAATAAGAAGAAAGAGTAGCTAAAAACATCCTAGGTAAGATCTATATCATTTCTCTCTAATTTTACCCCTTAATTGGGTGCATAAAGTGTGGTTTTAGATGTGTTTTAGAGGGGAATTGATGACTGAGTGCTAGGGTTGTGTGTAAGGATGTGGAGGAAAAAAAAAAGGGGCTACTGCAGGGCAATATATGGGAGAGTGTTTGTGCAACCGTTTATGTGTGTGTTTGCAAGTGTATTGTGTGTGTATTTGTGTGGGCAAGGAGGGTGTATATGTTGGTGTTTTTGTGCATGTGTTGGACATGGTTATGTGTGTGTTTTTGAGAGGCGTTGATGAGTTCGGGTGTGAGGAGTGGTGATAAGTGCAGGGTGAAGGAGATGCTGTCATGGACAATTTGTGCGTGGGAATTTTGTGTAGTGTGTTCTGTGAAGAAGCAAGTGTATGGGTGAGAGAAGGGCCTGCCATGAGGACAGCCGTGTGAGGGCTGTGCTCAGCAGCCGCTATATGTGTTGTGTGCGTAAAATAGGATGAAAGGAGAGGGGGTTTCCCTGTGTTACTCTGTGTATGTTTTGGGTGAGAAGTGTGTTTGTATGTATAAGGAAAATGGGGGAACAACTGGGTATAAGTGTGTGCTTGTCTTGGGTGTAAGCAGGTGAATGATCGTGTGTGTGTTTGTGTATGTAATGGGTATATGAGTGTTGTGGGTGGTGTGTGTTTATATATGTGTGTATAGTGGACTGAAAAGAGTGTATAAAAATAGGATTTGTGAACTTGTGTGGGTGAGTGGAGTGCACCAGTGTGTGTTTTTGTGTGTCCACATGTGTGTATATGTGGGTTTTGGTATGTGAGCAAGTGTGTATAGTGGTGAAATGAGAGGGGTGTTTCAGTGGGTGTGGAGAAATATGAGTGTGTGTTTTGTTGTGTGAGTGTGTGTGTAAGTAGTGAGTGGAGGTGTGTGTATAAGTGGTGCAGTGGTGTAAACCTGTGTGTGAGTAACTGGGTGTGTGTTAAAAAAAAGGAAAAAAAAAGAGAAAGAAGAGGGAGACCCACTGAAAGGTGATATGATATAGTGGGTGCATGTGTATATTGTGTGTATATTAGTGTATACATGAGTGAATGTGAGAGTGGGTTTTTTAGTGTGTGATGTGTGTTGTGTTTTGGTGTGCAACTATAGATAGGGGTGCAACTTGGGTTGGGCAACTCGTGCCGGTCCTGTAGAAATATGAGTGCGGGCTTAGTATTATAGTGATCATAGTGGATCCGTAAACAATATTGGCCGGGGTCCTGGGGATGGGCAAAGGTTTCTCGAAGCCCGTCCAGCCCGTGGAAAGTCCAGCCTGTTGAACTTTTAAATAATATATATGAATTACATATAAATTTTACGTATACAAGATATGTTTTTTTTTCTTTAGTCTTTAAAATTCTCTAACGATATGTGTTTAGAGACCTTTAAAGATTTCTCTTTTTCTCCATTGTTTCTTATTATAGGACTAAACTTTGTAAGATTATTTTAAAAACCCTTATCTTTATCTTTTTCTTTTACTTTATAGTTTATCCTAAAACTTTGTTTACATGCTTATAGTTAAATCCATTTTGAGACTTCACTATATTTTTCTTCATTAATTATGATTAATTAGTAGACTTGGGTCTTTCTCTCACTGGGTTTCAAAGTCGAGGTAAAGCCTGCCAGAAGGCTTTGGAAGCATGAAAAAGAATTACAACTGTGTTTACATGGGTGACACATGACGCATGATGATTCAACACTATTTGTGACCCCGACAATGTTACGTTCTCTTTATGTGCAACCTTATTCCTGAGCATCCGAAGCGAATGTGTAATTTCTCCAATACATAATCATACATATTAATGTGCTTAAAAATTAAGTAAACAAAAACACACAAACTAATTAATAGACTTGGATTATAATTAATGCTTTAAAATTAAGTAAACAAAAACTAATATGAAACAATGGAAAACCCGTGAGCAGCCCATGTTCAGCTCGTGCCCACCAAAACTTTCATGGGCTTGGCATGGACATATATTATTTGGCCCGTAGATGGGCTGGGCTGGACACGGGCACAAGTTTTTTAGAGTGAGCCGAGAATGATCTAGCCTTTGAGCCCGTCCAGCCCGCCCAAGTTGTAGCGCCACCTGTAGAGATGCATCATCTTGGTTGGATACAAAGTTTGAAAAATTAATTGCTATCTAGTTCTTAATAGTCTCATAATAAATTGATTGGTCTTTCTCTCACTGGGTTTCAAAGTCGAGGTAAAGCCTGCCGGAAGGCTTTGGAAGCATGAAAAAGAATTACAACTGTGTTTACATGGGTCACACATGACGCATGATGATTCAACACTATTTGTGACCCCCGACAATGTTACGTTCTCTTTATGTGCAACCTTATTCCTGAGCATCCGAAGCGAATGTGTAATTTCTCCAATACATAATCATACATATTCAATGATTAACTAGTTAGGAGCTTGCAGTTCCAATCCACCTATTCTTGTATCTCATAATTAAGAAAAGAATATTTGTATTTAGTTGTAACTCAAGATGAAAAAAATTGTGAAGCTCATAGAGAATCCCTTGGGACATGCAAAACATTTTCGTATCACTGCAAGATGTTCTTTTCTCATTCAGTTGTTTGATACAAAGGCACATGTCTATGATATGGTCCTAAATGGAATTTTTTTTGAATTTTATGTAATGCAGTTGAATTGTTATGTGGAGCTCATCAATACCACCAAGCGATAACGATCAATAAAACACATCTTGCTACAATATGAGTTCACATGTGGGCATTATTTGTAAAAAGTGCATTTATCGTTGGCTTAGTGCCACACACCCTTGCATATGGGAGATGATAATTTCACTTTAATTTGGAGTAGCCCATACCTAATAACATTTAGTGACATTATAATCACTACTCCTTAAATTTTTAGTGAGAAAAAAAGTCCTAATTAATCAACTATTTTCAGTTCCCTCATTACATGTGTATTAGACGACGACCTTATCAACCTCAAAATGGAAAGTAATATGGCTAGCCATAACTTTGTCCACATGGTTCCATCCATAAAGCTCGACCTTTCATCTTTACACTGTTTGCGGAATCAATTCCCAGGCGCTTTACCTTTTCTGTTCTCCCACTACAAGTTGGCTACAAAAAACTTATATAAAAACATCTACACACGAACTACACACTACATAATACCTGATTCAAGTGAGAGGAAATAATTGTCTCAAGTAAGCAAGTCGAGTACATTGTGTCCAACATCATAACTAAGAATCTCAAAGCAACATGTATCTTTTTTACATACTGATGCCAAGGAAAGTGGGTTCGTGCTTACGCGGAGGTGCCACAAAGGCTGCAGTCCGTGTCAGCTTCCAAGTATGCAGAGTGAGAGACAACAAGGACGGAGTAAGGGCTGAGAGCAAGGCTTCCCAGACAGGTCGTGAGGAATGGCAGTGCTGCGAAGGCAAAGCTAAGACGAACAAGGCCGGCAGTCGATAATCCAAGTCAGGGTCCGAGTCGAGGTCCAAGTCAGGGTCCAATGTTACGATCTTAAGTTATGTCCAATTTTGTGTTTCTCTCTCTAGAATCCAAGAGCTCTCCAATTCTAGAGTGAGAAAATGATTTTTGTGAGAATAAAGAAGAAGTCCCTTTTTGAGTTGTAAAGTTCACTATTTATAGGAAACATTGTGCTTATGTCATAAAGTGCCACATGTCGTCCCCTGAGAGTGACACGTCACCAGGGGTCCCAAAATACCGGTTCTCCGTTGGACTGCCGGTTCCCAAATTCGCGTTGCCTGCCTCCCACAGCGTTGCTCTACCTGTCTGAGAAGACTAACCATACCATGACGGCATGATCAAAGTAAACCCGTTCCCCCAGCCACCAATCTAAGCCCTTACTGAATCCCATGAGGTGCGTCAAGAGACGCGCAGAGAACCTGACAGTGGTGAGGGTTACCCCTGTAGCCAACTGTTAGGCGGACTAGGTGCGATGCCCTCCAAGGACCTGCTCCCGTCTCGGAGTGACCCGGGGGTCATTGCCCTGGTGGTGTCGACGATCAATGGTAACATGAGTGGACATGGTCGCAGCTCAGTGCTCCGAGTCCGTGGCGAGGGGTCCTCGTGCCGGAGCCCCCTGTGACTGTGACGGCGATGGCTATAAGGTTGTGAGCCCATCCTGGTACGAGGCCGAAACCTCCCTTGTGATTGAGACGGCGATGGTTATAAGGTTGTGAGCCCATGCCGGTACGAGGCCGAAGCCCCTTGTGATTGAGACGGCGATGGCTATAAGGTTGTGAGCCCATCCCGGTACGAGGCCGAAACCTCCCTTGTGATTGAGACGGCGATGGCTATAAGGTTGTGAGCCCATCCCGGTACGAGGCCGAAGCCCCCTTGTGATTGAGACGGCGATGGCTATGAGGTTGTGAGCCCATCCCGGTACGAGGCCGAAGCCGCCTTGTGATTGAGACGGCGATGGCTATGAGGTTGTGAGCCCATCCCGGTACGGGGCCGAAGCCCCCTTGTGATTGAGACGGCGATGGCTATGAGGTTGTGAGCCCATCCCGGTACGGGGCCGAAGCCCCCCTTGTGATTGAGACGGCGATGGCTATGAGGTTGTGAGCCCATCCCGGTACGGGGCCGAAGCCCCCCTTGTGATTGAGACGGCGATGGCTATGAGGTTGTGAGCCCATCCCGGTACGGGGCCGAAGCCCCCCTTGTGATTGAGACGGCGATGGCTATGAGGTTGTGAGCCCATCCCGGTACGGGGCCGAAGCCCCCCTTGTGATTGAGACGGCGATGGCTATGAGGTTGTGAGCCCATCCCGGTACGGGGCCGAAGCCCCCCTTGTGATTGAGACGGCGATGGCTATGAGGTTGTGAGCCCATCCCGGTACGGGGCCGAAGCCCCCCTTGTGATTGAGACGGCGATGGCTATGAGGTTGTGAGCCCATCCCGGTACGGGGCCGAAGCCCCCCTTGTGATTGAGACGGCGATGGCTATGAGGTTGTGAGCCCATCCCGGTACGGGGCCGAAGCCCCCCTTGTGATTGAGACGGCGATGGCTATGAGGTTGTGAGCCCATCCCGGTACGGGGCCGAAGCCCCCCTTGTGATTGAGACGGCGATGGCTATGAGGTTGTGAGCCCATCCCGGTACGGGGCCGAAGCCCCCCTTGTGATTGAGACGGCGATGGCTATGAGGTTGTGAGCCCATCCCGGTACGGGGCCGAAGCCCCCCTTGTGATTGAGACGGCGATGGCTATGAGGTTGTGAGCCCATCCCGGTACGGGGCCGAAGCCCCCCTTGTGATTGAGACGGCGATGGCTATGAGGTTGTGAGCCCATCCCGGTACGGGGCCGAAGCCCCCCTTGTGATTGAGACGGCGATGGCTATGAGGTTGTGAGCCCATCCCGGTACGGGGCCGAAGCCCCCCTTGTGATTGAGACGGCGATGGCTATGAGGTTGTGAGCCCATCCCGGTACGGGGCCGAAGCCCCCCTTGTGATTGAGACGGCGATGGCTATGAGGTTGTGAGCCCATCCCGGTACGGGGCCGAAGCCCCCCTTGTGATTGAGACGGCGATGGCTATGAGGTTGTGAGCCCATCCCGGTACGGGGCCGAAGCCCCCCTTGTGATTGAGACGGCGATGGCTATGAGGTTGTGAGCCCATCCCGGTACGGGGCCGAAGCCCCCTTGTGATTGAGACGGCGATGGCTATGAGGTTGTGAGCCCATCCCGGTACGGGGCCGAAGCCCCCCTTGTGATTGAGACGGCGATGGCTATGAGGTTGTGAGCCCATCCCGGTACGGGGCCGAAGCCCCCCTTGTGATTGAGACGGCGATGGCTATGAGGTTGTGAGCCCATCCCGGTACGGGGCCGAAGCCCCCTTGTGATTGAGACGGCGATGGCTATGAGGTTGTGAGCCCATCCCGGTACGCGGCCGAAGCCCCCTTGTGATTGAGGCGGCGATGGCTATGAGGTTATGAGCCCATCCCGGTACGAGGCCGAAGCCTCCCTTGTGATTGAGACGACGATGGCTATAAGGTTGTGAGCCCATCCCGGTAGCATGCAACATGATTGTGGTGCATGAGCGCGGTGCCTATAGTACGAGACAATACCTGGTGCCTGGGGCACGTGTTGTGAAAGTGGTGCGGCGACGATCGTCGTGAAGCAATACTTGGTGCCGGGGCACGTATCATGAGAATGGCGCAAGGGCGCGGCAACGAACGTCGCGGAGCAATATTTGGTGTCGGGGCACGTATCATGAGAATGGCGCAAGGGCGCGCGTCGGGTGTTCCGAAGACAGGATCTGAGCTAAGTGTACATGTCATAACAAGCTAATGAATGCGACATGTAGTAGTGATAAAGTTGGCGAGTGATGGTATGCGGTTGCCAACGACGGGTTATCCGGCGGCAGCGTGCCACTTTGGGTAATGGGCATCGCGAGAGCGGTGCGCGGTCATGGGCGTCGGACGACAGATGTCACGGATTTGATGTACGAATGTCCGTAAACATCGTGGAGGTGCGAAGACCCGAGAAAATAAGTGCGCGCGATGGGAGAGGCCATAGGCCAAAATGGGGGAAAATGGCCGAGGCCAACCCCTCCAGGAGGCCGAGGCCGACCCCCATGGCATGGGGAAGGCCGAGGGCGACCCCCTGGGGTTGGCCAAGGCCAAATGGCCAACTCCATAAAGGAGCCCAAGGCCATTCCCCCTCTTGGCAAACTTCGGGCGTACCGACGGTAGGTGTTTTGATGGGCAAATACAAATCCAAAAGTTGCATCATGACGAGTGTGTCGACGTGAATCTTACCTACATGACGAACGAGATGTCAAAGTCATGTGCAAAGCGTACGAAGCAAAGAAAGTGCGAAAAGGGGTTTGCGCGGAGGGGTGAACCACCGGGGGAAAATGGCCGAGGCCAACCCCTCCAGGAGGCCGAGGCCGACCCCCATGGCATAGGGAAGGCCGAGGCCGACCCCCTGGGGTTGGCCAAGGCCATTTGGCCATCTTTCATTTTCGGAGCCCAAGGTCACTTCTCCTTTTGCGAACTTCAGGCGCGCCGTCGGTAGGTATTTTGACAAGCAATGATGAATCCGGAAGTTGCGTTATGACGAGCGCGTTGTCAAGAATCGTACCCACATAGCGATCAACGTGTCAAGGTTACGTACAAAGCATACAAGGGGAAAGAAGTACGAAAAAGGGGTATGCAGAAAAGGGGTGAACCACCGGGGGAAAGTGGCCAAGGCCAAGCCCCCCAGGAGGTCGAGGCCGACCCCTTGGGGTTGGCCAAGGCCATTTGCCCCTTGACCCCCCGTTTCTCCAAATGTGCCGTCGGCCGATGTTTTTGATGAAAAGGTGTTCAGATGGTCTTGGCGTTACGAGCGTGCTAGCGTTAGTGACGTCGACGCGAAAATAAAATGTCTAAGTCGCGCACGAAGCACGCGAAGCGAGAAAAACACGTGTCTTGGGCGCGCGGGCGCTGACCAGTTTGATGCATTGGGAAATTGACCGTTGACAATGTCGACGTGTTCGCGTGAAATGGGACCCCTATTGGGCCCATGAGTCTGACCAGAATAGGTTGAGAACACATACATATCTCCTACAATTTAGCTGCCACCACTATCAATTATGTTTTTTTACCTAAGTATTTAATTATAACAATACGGGGATGCCACGGTACAATAGTACATGGATCTATGAGGATGATATGTATTATTTATGATCTCTACACCTGCAAATATATAAAGAAAGTATAGCTTACTATTAGTGATAAGGTTGAATTGGGAGGAAGAACGTGTAAATCAAAGGTTTTAGGATGATGATAAACAAAAAGTGTGAGTGAACATAAAATACGTAAAAAGACAGTTAATTTATTGCAATAACTTTTGAAAATATTAATCGTAGAATAAGGCATCAGATGTAATTAGGTTGTAAGCTTGTATACTTTTAATTGCTTCCCAGTCAAAACAATTTTAGAAAAATACTTACTATTGGATATATTCAAATCTGTGCGCCGAAAGTTCAGATCCACAATGTTCCTAGATACACAATTCGAGATTCTGGTTTTGTGCATGTTTGCCTCCTAAATTAATCATTTTCATTTTTCTAATAGCCGTGCCTATTCCATTCCGGCATTCCTCGAGTTCTATGCCGATTGCAATCAAATACTAGAATTGGTGATGATTGCAGGCATATGTATGGGATAGGCTTGGTCCTTTTTAATTTGATCTGGGTTCCAATTGAGGCTAGTATTGATGCTATGCTGACTGCAGATAGTGATTGTGCGACTGTATTTGCATATTATTTTCTTACTGTCTTACTTAAATTTGTTGACATACATGAAGGATAAAGCTTTTGGATCAGTGTTTTTTGTTGAAATTTTGTCTGAGAAGACGATTATTAGTTGCAACAAGTTGCATTTTATGCATATCGCCTAGGAGAAGCTACGGGCCCGTACGTTTACAGTATTTAGTTTTTGTTTTTTGTAATGATGATAAAAAGATGCTCTTTTTCGCATACTTTTATCATTTTCGGTATTCGTTTTGGATCCAAATATCCAAACAGTAGCCAAAATCATGAAAACAGCCCAAGGCTGTTTTCACCTTTTTCCAAAAAAATGAACTCAATGTCAGAAGCTGCTCCCTCCCTCTCTCTCCTCCCTAGCACCCCGTACAGAGCCATTGTTCACCCCTCGACCTTCGGCAAACTCTCTCTGCCCCTCCCTCTATCTCTCTTCCTGTACTCTTTCTTCACCCACAACCCACAGACAACACCATCAACTCCCATCCGAAAGGAGATCTCGCCGGAATCCAGACGAAGGAGATGGGGTTGACGAAATCGCTGGCCAAGAATCATCGTCGCGAGGAAATGTCGCAGAAAGCTCTCCAGTCGATCAAGTCGTTGCCTGTGGAATTCAGGTTTGTGGGTTCATCGACTGATGCCGCTAATTCAGGCAACAGTCGTGGGATGGCTGACCGAGACGATGACGAGTCACCCTGTGGCGGTGGCTGGACTGTGGCCCGTGGTGGTCGGCGGTGGAAATGGAGGGACTTGTGGGGTATTTGATGGGATTGAGGATGTTGGGATTACGGTGATGGTAATGAAGGGGAAGGGGAAGGGAAATGGGGACACAGAGCTGGGAACAGGGAAGGGGAAGGGGAAGGGGAAAGGGAACTCGAACAGGGAAGGGGAAGGGGAAAGGGAACTCGTGAAGGGGAAGAGGGAGAATTGATCCAAAAAAGTTGGGTAAAAAAAAAATGAGAATGGTAAACGTACAAGAAAAATTGAAAAAAATAATACGGAAAATGATAAAAGTACAGGAACAATTTTCAAACTGAATATGAAAATCTTGAAAATGAAAACAGAAAATGAAAACAGAAAACAAATATGGTAAGCGTATGGGGCCTACGTTTGCCGTAACTTTCATCAGCATTGACCTCTTTTGCTTACCGATCGGGTATAGATATTCAACTGGAGTGGGTTAACTCATGTACAGACTACGGCGCCTCACACTCAAATCTCTATGCGGTACTTGGACGAAGTCCCCTGAGGCGGTTTTTTATTATCGTATTTGATATCTTGTCTATCTTATTATCATTTACTCATCTGGACGAGATTGTCATTCAATTTTATTATTTATATATGTTTTTTTTTTCCTTCATAAGTTTATTCTTTACCGTAAAACACTCAAACTTCTTCAACTTTGTATACATCTCTATTTTCCTTTCAAATTTTTTTTTCCTTTAACAACTAAGGAAGCGTCCGTACACAAATATACAACTAAGAAGGCGTCCGTACAAGATCGTAATGATTAGTCTCGTATCATCATCCTTAAAAGGAAAAGAAGTTTTGGCGGGGCCACAGCATTGTCCCGTCGCACTATCCAAGAAACCGGACCTTTTGTCTTTACGCTGTTTAAAAAATCGATGCCCGCCTCCTTTGCACTTTCTTTTCTGCGCTTTTCCTTTCCGTCCTGCACTAAACATTAAACAAAGACTTCGGTAAAAGCATTTCTCCGCCTTTTCCTTCGCACATATTCTTTCCTTTCCTTCTCAAGTAAGCACACTGTCCTGTCCTGTCCAGTCCACTCCACTCCACAACAAATGTCCTCACGCTACCGCCCGCCCGGCGGCCGCGGCAGGGCAGCGCCACCGCCTCTCAACCACCACAACCAGCACCGCCATTTCCCAAACACCTTCGACCCTAATTTCACTCCGCACCATCCGTTTCCCGCCTCGCCGCCTCCTCCCTCCTGGCCGACCGTTAACGAAGCCATCGACATGATGAACGGCGCCGTCGCTAAGGCTCGCCGGGATGTGATCGCCGCCGGAGAGAGCGTGTCAGCGTGGAAAGTGTCCCAGTCCGCGCTTTTGGCGCTCAAAGCCGACTCGTGGGACTCGTTGGGATTTCACATGCAGCAGATTCCGTCTCTCTACCGCCTTCTGGTTCTAGAAGGGAAGGTATTTCTCCAGTACCTTTACGTGTTATGCTCGCTATAACCACTGTTTTACGTCGTCGTTTGATTCCATGCGTCGTAGTTGCATGGAGTGCCATTAGCCAATTAGGAGTGCTAATTTATTAGCGCGTCTGTGAGCTGATTTGTGGGATTCGTCGGCCAGTTTAGTACTCCCTCCCTTTGACAGTTTTTGTCGCCTTTCACTTTTTGCAAACACTTTTGACTCGAATAAAAGTTGACTCGCTGTTTTGCCCTGATTTGATCTGTCAAAAGTTACTCATTTGGTTGAATTGTATTCCGGTAATTCGCAGAAAAGCAAGGTGACAGAAATGGTTGACCAAGTGTACAAATTTAGTAGTACGTTGGTTAGCTGATTCATGGGATTTATTGGCAAATTTAGTTCTTCCCTATTTCACACTTTTTCTCATCTATGACTTTTTGCAAACTTTTAGGATATAACGTGAGCTTCTAACATCATTTTGAACTCAAATAATAATTGCATATCGAATAACTATTGTTCGACAACTCAAATTAGGGCTAAAAGCAACGAGTGAAGTCATTTTTGTTATTTACATGTTCAAGTTCTATTCTAGGAATTCACAAGTGTGATACATAGTCATTCAATCTATAAGAAATATACGGAGTGCCATTAGCAGTGTAGGGGTGCCAAATTTAGTAGTACATTGCATGATCATGTGTTGTACAAAATGTGTGCATAAATGAGTAGTACTTGAAATGCTGTCAGTGATTACCAGGGCCAATAGAAAACCCATTGTGGGTTGCCAATCAGTAAGTAGTAGTGTGGTACTGTACATGGTATCATCAGCTTAAGAGTGCAAAGACTTCTATCTTAACCTAAAACATGTAGCTTATTTGTGTTTTCTGAGTGTCAGAAGCAGGTTGCTATTAATGTTCTAATTTGAGTTCTTTTGATGTCTTTGTATGTGGTTTGCGTATATATGCTTGCATGTGTGTTTTTGTCTGTAAGTGTGCTGTTTTGCTGAGTTGTTCGTTTGTATATAGGTTTGCTATTGTGTCTAAATTGGCATAATTCTTTTGGGTGTTGTTGTTTCCCAGATTGACGCATTCATCCACTGGTAAATGCGTTGCTATTTATTGTACTTAAACCGAGTTCTTTCTATTTTGTGTTATGCTTTTAATGCAACTAAATTAAGTTCTTTCTTTCTGTGACCGTACTTATATTGTGTTGGTGTTTTTGTTTCCAGATTAACGCGTTCATCCACTGTTTTGTTGCGGTTTGGAAAATTACTTCACTGTATGATTTGGAAATAGCTATTTGCGAAAATGAGGGGGTTGAAAGGTTTGAAGAGCTGGAACTGGGTCCTATATTAAGACACCCACTTGTTGTGCATTACTTCTGTCCAAGTCCCGACGTGACAGAAGTGTTCAAAATAACAAGTGAGAATATAATATCGTACCTTGGGAACTTCGTGGAGAGGAACAGAGGTAAAAAGGTCAAGCCTGAAGAATTATTGGACTTTATTGCAAAGAAGCAATCAGTTAAATGCAAGGAAGAGCTCGGCATACGCATACAGAGCTTGGGGTATGTCTTCCACATCTGCTTGAACACATTTTTAGTAAGAGGCGTTAAGTCCCAAAAATAAAAGGTGTCAGGCGAAAAACTATACCAGTTTCTGATTGATCTGACTCCCGCACTATGGCTACACCTTGCGTCTTGTTTGCGCACTATTTGATTCTTATTTGTGGAAACAGAGGAAGGGGTCAGATTTATCCTTATCTAGGTATAGAAGATTTAAAATATAAAAAATAAAAGACTTAATGCACCATGAATAGCAAGGGGTATGATCTTTATTGTTATGTCTTTAATAAAAAGAATAAGCTGCCAGTTATTTTCCCAACTTGAATTCGTTGGAAGGTTTAAAATTGGCTGTGCTTGAAATTGTTGAGCCTTGGAGGTAGATCAATTCCAGTTAAATGAACCAAACGTTAAATGTTAACCATTGTGTCAAAAAGACACACATAACATCTTCCATTTTTGACGGATCAGGAGCAGTCTCAAGCTTGCTCAGTTTTTGCAACCTAATCTATTTCTGTGCAAAAGTGCAGAGCTGAGCGAAACTCCACATTTGCAATTTGAAGATCGCACTCACCAAGGTGAACCAAATAAGGGAAGAGTTGATTTTACTGTCTTTCATACTTAAAATTTTTTAAAAAAAATAATAATTCTGAATTGATTAATTTTTTAATTCTTTGCATCATTAATCTTTACTGCAGTTCTTGCATGACATATTCTGAGTGACTTGCTAATAGTCTAGCGCCATGTCAATTGAGCAACTGGGTAGGTTTGATACTCGGTGTAAAGTACTTATATAGTATTTGATTGATCTGGGGGCTTATCATTTGTGCTGATAATTCTACCATTTGGCAAAAGTTCAAGTTACCCTTCCTTGCGGCATGAATACAAACCGAAAGGCAAGCAGATATGGATCTTCGGCTCTTCGCTGAATGCCTGGTACTTCTTTTTTGCAGGTTGCACATCGGTCATATCTGGAAAGCAAGGCGATCTAAATCTGCTGCACTAAAGAATAGTCTCGAGGGCTTGAAAATGGAATCTGATCGTTGTTTGGCATCACAGGAAAAGCACCTGGATGGCTATTTAAGTGATACTTCAAAGCATCACATTCCAGTTTTGACGGCAGATGGTGGCCAGGATGTGAGATTTATTTCAGCAAGTTCAGAAGATGATAGCGGACAAGAAGATGGCGATGGTGCCCAGGGTCGTTACAAGCTCTCATTGGATGGTGGCCCTTCTGTTGCTAGTGGCAGCACAAGTCGTGAAACGCATGATGGGCCGCCTAAATTGAGAAACGCTGAAAATATTAGTTCGACCATTCTGACACCATATGAACTGCATAAAGCTGATAGAGACAAGGTAGGACCGGATCTTTTAGTTGAGAGTAAGATAAGAGTTGATAAACATACGATGATGTTCATCTCGACCTGGAAGGAGTCATGTTGCAATAGCAATGCAGATGAGGTATGTGGATGCTCTTCTTTAAATCGTTCGCCTATGAATTTACAATTCTGTACTTTTATTGGTTTTGATTTTTCGATTGTAAGCCATCTTGTTGTTTTCCTGTTCAGATTACTGCTTGTGAATAAGTTGTGAGTTTAATTCATGCTATCTGTTCTTGAAACTCCATACTCATCAGGTATATATGGGTGGTGTGCGACTTAATGTTACCGTTATAGTCTTACACTTCGGGAAAAGTTTATACTCCGCTGATACTGGTGGAACCCTCTATTTATGTGTATCTTGGTTGTTGTCTTGTGCATTGAAGTTAACTATAGCATTGTGTTGAATAGTATTTCTTATTTAGTTTTTTCTCTTTTTCTTATCAAAATAAATTGGTTAGTTCAAATTTAGAAAAATGATATATGTAATTGATGCTTAATGTGTCGTCAATGGGAAGTGACCTTTGTTGTGTATCACATTCAAGAATGTGCCGCTCACTTCAGCTTAAATTAACTATTGAAGCTAAACCTTCAGTGAGATGCGTGCTTCAACCTATAGCAGAATGTGTAATCTGTATTTGGTATAGCTTATCTTTTCTTGTATTGGTCGACGCTGTGGGAAAGTGCTGTTCTTCACTGCTACCTTGGTGCGGTAGTTGACTGAGGTCTTTACAAAGCACTATGCAGACGAGGAAGTGCAGTTTTACTGCTCCCTTGAACCAGAGACTTAACTGGTGCCACTTGAAGCACTCCCTTCTCAGATTGGATTCCATTACATAAAGGTAGTGCTGACCAGTTCCAAGCAGGCTGAGAAAGGACGAGTTTCGAAAGGAGACGGTTATGTGATACCAAAGAAATGAGTTTGCAGTACAAGCGGAGGTGCCACAAGAAGTATAGTCCCGATGAGATGCCAAGTATGATAGTGTGGGAGAGAGCAAGGGCAGAGAGTGAAGCAACCTAGACAAAGCCCGAGGAGTGGCAACGATGTGAGGGCGTATGGGAGCGACGATCACAAATCCAATGTCAAGGTTCGATGCTTAGGTGCAAGTCACTGCAATTGATGTGCTTTTACTCTCTAGGATTCTTTAGCTCTGAGATTTTGGAGTGAGAAGTGAAAGTGTGAAATGATGTGAATTGGTCACAAATGAGTTGTTAAAGTCCACAATTTATAGGCAAATGAAATCCCGTCATGTGACACGTGGCGCTCCTAGGAGGTGCCACTTCTCTAAGGGCATGCCATATGCCGGTGTTCCTTTTTATCGTTCGACTGTAGTACTCACTTGGCTTGCTCCGGGTAGCTTCCGTCTGTCTGTCTAGGATGACTTGACTCGCACAATGCTCATGCGATCGGAGAATGTCCTCGATCAAGCCACCTTGTCCAATGCCCTTGTTAAGTCCCATGAGGCATTAAGAGATGCAGAAAACCTGTCACCAGTGAGGAGGCCTGACACCCTAATCCTAGACTGAGTAGACGCGATGCTCTACAAAGGTATGCTCCCATCTCGGAGTGAACTGGGGGTCATGATCCCTAGAGGTGCCAACGAATAGCCATGGTGCTCGAGAACGTAAACTAATCACGAAGTGCGCCGATGTAGTGTCTTGGGGAGTCGCTTGGCAGAAGAGGAGTCCTCGTACCAGAGCACTTGGAGCTCCTTGATGTAGTGTCGCAGAGGAGTCGCTTACTCATAGGGATGCTGCGCAATCCCAATAGCAGGTTAAGGCATGTTTGACGACCAAGGTCAACGGTGCATGGTGTGGCGAAGACAATGACCGACGCTGGGGGTGCGATAATGGGATGCGGTGCCGGGATATGTCCATGGTGATGATGTTGTGCAATCGTGGTACAAGGGGCACACAAGCAAGCTCGATGCAAGAGCACGATAGAGGGATGTAGCATCGGGCAAGTAACATAGGGACGGCTCATAGGCGCCGCCAGTGGGTATAGCACCGGTGGGGCACGTTGCATAGGCGTGGTGTAAGAGAGTGGTGTGTGGGTGTGATTCTGGGGGCACGTAGCATGGAGATGGCGCTCGGACGTAATCGGGCATCGCAGCATGATGATACTTGACATGGGCATGGAGTCCCCAACAGCCAAGAATTGGCCAAGTATGACAATCTCTAATAGGTTTTGGTGAGCTATCCCGAGCAGAGGTAGTGATGCATGTGCCTGTCACTGGGTACTCGACGCAAGGTGCCAAGGCACCAACGGGTAGATGGCAAAAACGAGGGCATGTGTAGAGAAGAAAGGTGATGGGTGAAAAGAAGGGCTCCCCTCTCCTTTGGCATCGATTGATCCCCAAGGAGTGAAGGCAAGTGGTGACCTCCAAGGGGAAGGACCAGCCGACCCTGATGTAGGATGGACATTACTAACGGTATATAAGGCTGTCCTACAAGCAGATGTGGTGGGTCAGGGATTAGGTCTATGGTTTGTGCACCAGGGTTACGGATTAGAAGCAATAAAGATGGGTTTAATTGGCTGTTATGGGGTTGCTTAGGGTGGTGTGAACAGTACCCGAGAATAGTTTTTGTTTGTAGTATCTTCAAATATGAAAATATTAGTAAAGCAAATAGTAAAGGACAGGAAAACACCTAGAAGAGAATTAATGGAGTCTCACCATTGAAAAGAGACATTCAATTTGCTTCTGAAGTTTCTGTTCATCTCTCGTTAATTTTAATTACAATGCTTCCTTATATAGGCAAAAACAAAAAGACCTTTCCTACTAGGAAGAGAAAATTACTGAAAAGAAGACTAGACCAACTCCTAATAAGAACAGGACTTTGAGAATATACAAACTTTGAAAATATACTAACTACTGCAGACTAAACCTAATAACAAAAGAACTTTGAAATATGTAATCTGCCCTAGGGATGCTAATATGGCTAAAATATCCTTGCCTAGGAAATCTGCCCCATCAGTTCTCCCTGTCTTGAAAGAACTCGATTCTGTCAATCATAAGGCTTCGATAAAACTTGTCCAGTTCTGTTAATTCTGGTTTTGAAGAGCAACCTGATTGTTTAAGCTTGTACAATAGGCCGACATGGGGCTTTTCTTGCTTTCTTCCGTTTCCATGAATAAGCTCTAGCATTGAGGATTTGGTCCTATGAGTTCCCCTGGCTTGAAAAAGTCGACTCTGACAAGTTAGTGCCTTGATAAAATTGTTGGAGGTTTGATTTATGGTCGCGAGATCTCTTGTTATACTGCCTGCCCTTTGAGACATCAAACTTTGGAGGTTGATTTATGTTCATGAGATCTCTTGTTACATTCGCCCTTTGAGACATCAAACTTTATTTCTGGCCAGAACTGATCCTCGACCATTCCATTGTTTTCAGCACTGCAAAATATCCTCGTACACCTATTTCTTGTAGCTCAGATTTCATCTGATCTTGGTTAGATGTTGGTTTGATATCAGAAGAAAGCTTCCATGCTTTTGATTAACTAGATAGGCATGCTATCTCCGAATATCAGCTTCTCTCGACCTAAAGGTGGATAGAATTCTGCAGTTGACATCACGATCTTGAATGCGCACCAGTTCCTCAAATTCTGTAATTTTGCTTGGCATGGTCACCAAAAGAAACTCTTTATTAGGAGCTGTTTTTGCTGATCTCGTCTCTAGTCTTGTTGGATCCTTCAAAGCTTGAAATAAATTTGATGGGTGATCCCTTGAGCATGTTGGTCAACGTCTTCGAAAATAATCTCAGTAGCTTCCTTTCTAGGAATGCTGTGATCCATAGTAATCATGCAGGCAAAACATATGAAGAGCAATTAAAAAATCTTGAAGTACTTCAAACGTTTGATCATCCTTTTCCCAGTTTACATCCTTTCCTTCAATATCTAAGAAAACAACTTATTGGAGTAGGACTTGTTCGTGCTTTTGATCTTCAATATCTCCATTATCATTGGATTCTATTGCTTGTCTGGGCCAATATTAAACGCACCTATCTTCAAGCTTTTGATCATCATCAACAATAGTCTCCTCAAGGAGGTAAGGACACATGTTGGTAACATGGTAACCATAACCACTGCATATTCAACATAACCAACTGACATCATTATGTTTTGCACCTTTAAACTTACAGATTTTACTCTTGCAAACATCGTGAGCAATCATGTTAAAAGTGTGTTGCTTGTTGGTCCTACATTTAGATATAGCACAATCTGTTGGTGGGAATAACTTATTATACACATGTTGAAGAAGAGGCTCTTTCAACTTTTTTCATCCATTCCCATGTATTTCAAGGTGGATAATCAGTTAGGTTTTTCTTCAAATATATACCACCACAAACGCGCTGTCCCTGTGAGTATTCCTTTTGCAAAGCGAGCCTCGACATTCTCCGGAGCAAAATAATGATTGTAATATTTTTCCGTGAACGGAAGTCAATCGAGAAAGTTTACATGATCACCATAAAATCACGAGTCTCAGGATGTTAGATATCCATTGTAGCAGTTGATGATTTAAACTTTCCAGACCTGACCCGGTCTCCCTGGCTCCCTCATGGCAAGCTGCTTCTTTTTTGATATCCACGTGACATGTTAGAATAGACCTCCACCTTCTCCCAAGAGCTTTTCCAACTTATTGAGCTTTATGTTGAAACTAGCAAATTGTTCTTCATGCCCTTTCATGATTTTCTGTACACCAAGGATTTGCTCTGCTGAAGAACTTCATTGGTAACCTGTATCGTCACGAACAGGTTGGATTTTTATGTCAGACGACATCTAGCCAGGAACTGCCTCTGATACCAAAATTGATTAGGACAAACCTTACTAAGGGTATATAAGGCTGTCCTACAAGCTGGTATGGTGGGCCAGGGCTTACATTTATAGGTTTTGCACTAGGGTTAGGGTTTAGAAGCAACAGAGGGATTCAAGTGGCAGGCTGTGAACAGTAACCGAGAACAGTTTTTTTGTTTTGTTTTGTTTTGTATTCTTAAGTAAGGAACAAAATAAAACCAAAATAATGGATAGGAAAACCTTTCACTAAGGCCTTCTAGGAGTCTCACCTTGAAGGGAATCAACGGACTCTCATTTTATTCTTATAATAATAATAATGTTTGCTTATACAGGCAAAAAGTAAAGACCTTTCCTACTAGGAAGAATCTAGAAGATTAGTGAAAAGAAGACTAGACCAGTTCCCCTAACATCACATGATTTGTTTATGAGTTCTTAACACCCAAAAATAACCAAATTTACGGCGGAACCAATATTGTGGGACTGTCTCAAACTGAGACTATGTGGATGACTTAGTTAACAAGTTAAATCTAATGCACCATCTATCATCTATCATACGTTATAATTGTCATATGTTCTGCAATCTATGTGTATATCTGCGCTATTCTTTTGGCCTTGTTTCTGAATATTTGGGTTAGATGCTGAAGGAAGGAATCTCATTTTTATTTTCAAATAATGCTTCTTGTCTTTGTGTGCATGCAAATGTATGTTGTTTCTTCGGTTACTCTCTCTCTCTCTCTCTCTCTCTCTCTCTCTCTCTCTCTCTCTCTCTCTCTCCCTCCACATGTAGCCTATCAAATTATTTAGAGAATTCTCTCTATAAAGTAATGCTGAATCTCGGTTGTTTTGTTTCTTGTACTTGTAGGTTCTTATGTTGATGCTTCACGGCTATCCAAAAAAGGAAAAGAGGAAATTGAATAAAATGATGTCGTCTCCTCCATATGCTCAATTGCTAAGACTTGCTGTAAGTTGGTTGTGGTCAACGTTTCACAATCATTGGACATATTGACTGTTATTCCTTCAGTTTCAATGCTGATCATGCACTGGCTGATACAAATAGTGAGGTTTATGTACCAATGTGGTTCACTCATTTGCATATTCTACTAATATTTCTCCTTTTTAACTGATGTAATTGTATGAGTCCAAAAGAATAGTGGTCTTACTAGTGGGGCTAAACCAGTGATAAAAACTATTCGTGAAAAGTGGCTTTGAACTTTGGTTCCTGAGCCACTATGAGCGCATTACCTAATCCCTGAATCTTAGGTGGAGTGCTGATCTCTGGCCCTCCTTGTAAAGTAAATTTCGTTTATGGTCCTAGTTTGATGTGTGCTTTGTTTACCATGGGTAAGGTTGACTGTAAGAGGTAACTGTATAATTAGGTTGGTTATTCTGCTGCAGGTCGTTTCTATACAATGTGGAATGTGGGATACTATGTATGACGCTTTTCAGACTCATAGATACACAAGTTCAGAGAAGTGTAATGATCATGTAAGCCTAGGGTTATCGGAAAAGAATGCCCTGGGTGCACCTGTTAAAGATTTGGGGTGCCAACATGGTGAGTTATGTCCTCTAGTATTCACGCTTAGCTGAATTGTTACTCTTTGTTTATTCTCGGTTTCCACCATTTGTCTATGTTCCTTCTATTATCTTAAAAGGTGATCTCCATCCTGGTTCTTAATTGAGCAAATGTAAATCACAGGGACACAAAAAGGACTGGATGAAAATTAGCTAAAAAACAGACAGGCAGCATGTTTGGCAGCCTGCACTATTGGACTTAAAATATTATAGTTAAAGACGTAGCCCTAATATTTTTTAACTTAAGAGCTCTGAGGGAAAATGTAATTTTGCTGAGTTCACATGACTTTCTGATCAAACTTTTGAGAGTATCCTTACAATGCCTCAGCAGAATTTGATTAAAATGAAACCTGAAAACTGTTTTATATTCTTGACAAATATATATTGTGTATATTATTAAAGTTTTTTTTTTTGGGCAGTTTTGTAGCAATTTATTTATAAGTTGGAAGGATGTCATATGCATCTCTTTTCCCTTTTCACCGGTGTTTCCAAAACTAGGCTCATGGTTTTAAGATGTTTAGTGTTCTATCTACCCGCCACTGCCCATTGGGACCTGTAGATAATGGTGCCATTGTCCCTTAGCAATCTAGAGGTTACGGATTCGAGATGTAGAAGCTGTTTCTCTTCAAAGTGGGAGATGGCTGCATGCATCTAACCTTCCCCATACCCTGCAATGCGGGTGTTCATCCAAGGGATACTTTCTCTTCTTGTAACTGCCAATTACACTTTTCATGCATTTTGGGGTGAAATACATATTGCCTTCCTCACGTACTGGGCCAAACAAATTATCTCCCTTGGGTATTTTTCTTAATTATCAGTCCCCTTCAACTATCAAGAACTACAACTCGCCCCCTTCTCCTGGCAAAGAGTCCGAATTACTCCCATCTTCAACCTTCCACCTCTGGATTTAGATTTTAGGGGTAATTTGTACCGGGTTGATAGTTAAGGGGGCGGATAGTTAAAGAACTATCCGAGAGGGGTATGTTGTTCAACCTGCATAAACAGGGGGGCAATCTGTGTTTACCTTTTTTTACATAATATAAAGTGGACATTCTTGAGATGTTTCTTAATGTTCCTTAACCATCAACAGCCGAGGAGAGTCAAGAGACGAGACAGCTTGGGTTGAGTGGTGAAATGGATGGCTGCTCTTCACTTGGTAGTGGCAACACTTCTTGCAACAAATGTGGTGGACCCTCCGGACAGGTCCTTAAACTGGACAAAATGCCTAAAACTAAAATCGAGAAGGTTGGACGAGGTCTTTTGATTGACAATAAGACTGAAATTAGTACGCTTACAAAGATGTTCATCATGGTTTGGAGGGAAGCATGCCCTGATAAAACTGTAGCTGAGGTATGTGGATGCTCTTAGTCTAAATTGATAGTTACAATTTCTTCTTATAACGTGTACATGACACTGGGTCATTGTCTTATCTGTTATGTCCTCATACTATCTTTTGGTTGGGGTCGATACAACTGTTTGCCTTGTCTATCTGTTCTCTTTAAGGTAGGACATGAACCTACTAATGATTGAAACACATGCAGTTGTGCTACATGTTAATTTGGTGAAGCAACTAAGAACTTGAACTTAAATTGGTTGTACTTGGTAAAGCCTCAATTTACTTTATTGAAGTAATTCATACTCCCAGATTAGTTTAAATTGGGTACATAATACTCTCTCCGTCCCATATTAATTGATCGTGTTGGACTTGCAAGCTTATTTTCATATTTATGAGTTTCCCATTCTATCCACAGAGAGAGAGAGAGAGAGAGAGAGAGGGAGAACATGGAAAAACACCTACAAAATCTTTCTTAATGTGAAAAGCTAGGTAGCACGGACACGTACACGGTGTCCGACACCGACGGGGACACCGGACACCGGACACCGCAATTTCCAAAAAATCAGATTTTGGACACTGCAGGACACCACTATTTTTTTAATATTTTTTTATTATATATATAATAAATATCAAATACATTCCACAATCTAAAATAACAAACAATAATGGAAATGGATAAAAATGTTCATTTTTATATATTAATAAGAAAGTAATATATTAAACAAATGTAATCATAAGAAAGTGCCACGGGAAAGTAACCAAAATGTCCCACGGGAAAGTGCCACAGGAAAATGGCAATAAAAATATATTAAACAAATGTAATCATAATCAAGAATGGTTCTCTTTTTATTTAGTAAAAAAAAAAAGGGAAGAGAGGACGACAGGGAGAAAAAGAAAAAAGGGGAAGACACGAGACTGACGAGAGGGGGAGAGTAGAAGAAAAAAGGAGTCAAGGAGACGACTGAGGATAGACGAGACGTCGAGATCAGAGAAGAAGAATACCTGTGGGTCAGCGACGGCGGCGGAGGACCTCCGGCGACGATGGCGAGAGCTCTGGCTATAGCTTCGGCAACGAGAGATGAAGACGGCCGACATATTAGAGGTGACTGGTGAGAGAGAAGTAGACGGCCGTGAGAGAGAAGACGAAGGTAATCGGGTAATGGCTCAGATTAGGGCACCTATTGTTTTTTTTGTAAAAAAACCCCAAATATTTTCTATTTATTACATATTGACCCCCGAAATTAGTTCAATTAATCTCAAATTGACCCCAAACGGTCCGACACTGCACCATGCCGTGTCCGACACTCCTCGACGAAGTGTCCGACACGGTGTCAGAAATTAAAAAAAAAATAAAAAAAATTCGGACACCGATTAGGCGTGTCCGACACGTGTCGGACGGTGTCCGGAGGGTGTTGTGGTGTCCGTCCGTTTAGGACACCATACCTCCACCTAGGAGAGGTGTCTGTGCTTCAGAGGTGGAAAGTGATCAATTTTTTTGGGACAGCCCAAAAAGGAAATATGATCAATTTTTTTTGTGGACGGAGAGAGTAATATCCTCCAATCCCAATTATACAAAATCAGTATCTCTTTTATATTTGGTCAATCTACCCTTGCGTACTGTTATCCTGTCAACACAGCACAAGTGACTTCTTCTCACTAATGCACTGAAAGGCCTATGTTGCATATGTCAAACTATTTCGTGCTATTTTTCCTCGTATTATCATTATTTATATCCCCACTTTCTTTATATCACTCACGCACAACCTTTTTGGCTGCTTATTAGCCTTACATTCAGATTTTGATGCCCATTTGCATGTCAATCAGCCAACATGCTCATAGCTGGTCTCAATGTTGCCTCATGTCACGTGTTTCTATTATTGATCATTTTCTTGGGCGGGGTAACTATCAGTTCCCTGCCGGTAGAGGGACCTATTGGGTTCAATATAAAGCATTGGAAGAGGAAGAGTAAGCTGATGACAAGGTCTGGATCAGTTCATTAAAACTGGCTGTGGGAAATAGCTGGCAGCAAGGAAGCAAGGATCTTCTCTCTATGCCTAAATCTGTTCGTACCTGCGTATCATATTCATTGTTGGTTTCTGCTAAACATGATATACCCTGTTGGGCTCATTCTCTACTAGCTTAAAGTCTTTAGGTGTAACTTGTAACTTCACATGGTATTAGAGCCCTAGGGTTCTGATCAAAAGGGTTTTGACAATCCACCGCCAAACCGTGTCACAGCCGTAACAAGGGATAGCTTAAGGACCTTCTGCGTGGCAACGCTATCTTTCTCCGTGCTTATTGAGAGACTGCTTTTTTAAACCAACATGCCTTTATCTCACAGGAAAACACAATGCTAAAGCACAAAGACAGCTGCTGCAAACTGGTCATACTAGTGGCACCAACTACTACACTTAAGGTGACACCTTTGTCGAGAGCCCCAAACTCCACCAAGAGTACAACTTAACCCATCTCTCTTTTATTTCCTTCGTAAATTTTTTATGGTTTCTGGTGTGTAGCTTGGTGGTGGCTTTCGTATATGTTCCAGTTGTTTGTTGGTCTGTCAAAATAAGAAAAATAGTTTCAATTTGGTTACTATTCAAATAAGAAATATAGCAGCCTTATGTTCTAAATCTAATAGTGGTGAAGTCTGTTATGTTTTTAATTTCATAATAGTATGCATAAATTGTATATCCTCTGCTAGTGTTTATTTTATGCTGAATTTGAGTTGATTATTGCTTTATTCATCTGTTCCTTGTTTGTAGATATGTTTGTCGTTGATTTCTGTTTATTCTTTTAGGTCCTCGAGATGATGCTTACGTTCTATGGAATAAAGAAAAGAAAGAAGTTGAAGACAATGATTTATTCCTACCCAGCTGTTGGATTGCTAAATGTTGCTGTAAGTGAACAGTGGTCAATTCGTCGTTTTGTCGTTGCTCATGTTTATAGTTTTTCTTAAAATGCCAATCAGAGTGCTACTTTTTGTTGTTGAACATACTTTGGCTGAAAAATTTCTCCTCCCTGGATCCCATCTCTCTCTCTCAATAGTAACAAGCGGACTAGAGCTTTGCCATCTGGGCCACTTTGATCTCCCCACAAAATCCTTAATGCATTATATCGACACAAAGAAGCAGGAATCATTCTTCTGATGTGTCACGAATTGTGCGCTCTTAGTGGACACTTGGCGAACATATTATTTGTAGGGAGCCCATCCCACCAAGGCTGGGATGGCTCCCTACATCCCATCCCATTTTGGATCTAACACCGCCATGTGCTGGAATTTCCAAAAAACTAGATTTTGGACACCGCAGGACACCGTTGAATTGAAAGAATAAACATCTTTTAAATATGTACATAATAAGAATAAACATCAATTGGAAAGCTGAATTGAAGGAAAGACAGTAACTTGAAATATTCTCAAAAGTAAAAAAAAACATGTACCAAGATTAGTGTACATAAATATATACCAAGATTAGTGTCTAAACGGTAACCAAGATTAGTGTACATAAATATGTACCAAGATTAGTGTCTAAACGGAAAGACAGTAACTTGAAATAGTCTCAAAAGTAAAAAACATGTACATAAATATGTACCAAGATTAGTGTCTAAATGGTAACAAGAGTGAAGGAAAAAAAACATGGGGCCAAAGGATCACAGAGAGATCCTATATAGTCAGATGGGTCTGTAACTGAAGTCGGATATGTTGATGTATCTTCCTCTAGACTGGTATGCTTGGGTGCTTTCATTAACAAAACCAAGGAAAAGAGAAAGAGATGAAAGAGCAAGATGAAGGGTACATTTTTCCGGGTCGATGTGATTAGGGTATGGTTTCAAAGTGCATTTTTAAAAAAGTCCTAGATTTGTCATTTTACTACGTAGACCCTAAAATCGGTTTGAAATATCGTATTTTGGCCCTAAACGTGTGGATACTTCTTCAATAGGTGTCCGACATGGTGTCCGGTAATTAAAAAATAAATGACATCGTTGAGAGGTGTCGGTAGGTATCGGACACCATACCTCGACCTATATGAGGTGTCGGTGCTTCTAGCTAGTGTGTCACATTATCTGGCGCACTAGGGGAAATTACCAAAGTGCCCTTTATTTCTCTCTCTCCTCCTCCCCCCCCCTTTCTCTCTCTCTTTCTTCCCCTGATCTGTTCTCTTTCTTCTATCTCTTTAGCCGCCACCACAGAACCCCCACCACAACAACCACCATCATACCCACCACCGACCCCACCACCTACCCTAGCCACCACCGCTATAGGTCTACTCGCCGCACCACTTCACTGCCATCACCATCAATTCGGCACCTATCACCAGCAATTCAGCACCCACCACTACCAGCACCGACCCACCACCAACGCTAGCCACCCCTGCTGGAGAGCCACCAACATCACCGCCATCATCATCACCATCACCATCTGTTTCCCCACCCATTACCACCATCAATTTTCATCACCACCACCATCCTTTCCAAATCCTTTAACATTTGACACACCACCAGAATACCTACTTCCATAGTCGTCATAGATTTGCCCCCAGTTGCCATAGATCTGCCCAAGACCACCACACGGCGCCGCCGCCACTGCCGCCAGTCATTACTTGTCCACCGCACCACCAATTGACAATGTCATCAACTAATAAAACATCAGTTTATCAATTGATGATTAATTCTAGCAGGTGATGGTGGGTTTTGGCTTGTGGGAGGAATTTTGTTGGTGGTATTTTGGCCTATCATTCAACCAGAGTGACAAAAAATGCACTTTCATCTATTGAAAATTTCAAGTTCTTGGGAGTTCGGAGGAAAAGAGACCCTGGAGGACTGAGTTGATCATTTTCAGTTATTCAATTTTCTGTTTACTTTTTTTTTTTTAATTTTTATCTTGAAGATGCCATTGCATTACTGAAATGCTGAAAGGGATGGTTTAGGTACATGTTGAGACAGTGATTTTTCATCAAACGAATTTGGACAAATTTAAATGGAAACATGAACAAACCATAAACCCATATTTTTTATTTCCGATATATTGTGCGCCAGATAGTATCTGGTGCCATTGGTTTAAGTGCTCCTTTGACCCATTCGTAAAATGAAAAACAGAGGAGCATTTTTGTCATTTAGATGGTGCGCCATATTATCTCACGCACTAGCTATTTGGTTTTCACAAAAGCCATCTTGGACTGTCCATATGGTGGGGTTTGGACTGTCCGAAATGGGTTGGGAATATAGGAGCCATCCCAACCTTGGGTGGAGATGAGCTCCCTTAATTATAATCCTTCATATATGTGATATGTCTTTTAGTGCAAAGATATTTGATAGTTGACAGACCTAATCGATGATTTTTTTCATTATTAAAGGACAATTCGACATACCAAAATGTGCACATTAAGTTGACACTTGCGAACATGTCTGTAATAAACTGCAAAATTTCTGGACAGTCTGCTAGCATGCCAAGTGTACATGTACTGGACACTTCCCGAACACATCACTGCAGACCCTTGCATTTCAGGATATTTTTGTGTGCATGTGAATATAGTACTCTCTCTGTCCCAAAAGTATTGCTCACATTTGACGTGCACAAAGTTTAAGAAGTTGGTCAAAGAAATTGGTTTTTTTTAATCAAGTTTCACTAACAAGCATTATGTTACCATCCTGCCTTCATTTAGTAACACTCTTTGCTTCCTCTTTCTTTCTTTCCCTTTGTGGTGTAGAACGCCGACCACCGCTGTCAAGGCCTCAAGCCTTAAGCAATGAAAACCACAGGTCCGTCACCATCACTCTAACCACCGCCGCCACCACCAAAGTTCTCTCCACCACTGCGATTAATTGAATCTCAACCACAGATATCATTACACAAATCAAAGTAAATCGAATGCTTTGCCGCCATAACTTAGAAGGTTTGGATTTTAAGATCAAGCTTGACCTCCATCAACAATTATAATAATATATTTCCATCCTTCAATTTGTATGTGCTATGCTCAGTTTGGGTTCAATGCGTCCTCAATTAAATAATGCTTGTGATTTCTATCAATTTTTAGTGGGGCTTTCGAGGGCGGTTAGCTTTCTTCTGCCAAGTGACTAAGTTTCACCAACGAAGTGCAAAATCCTGGAGTAGCTTGATTTGCATAGTGAATTGCAGCACCTTCCCAAGCACAATGTTTAGATACCTCTGGATTCCGTTAACTGCTCTATGTGCATAATATTATGATGTAACAACTCAGTCTACGACCTTAGCACAAGGCAATGCCTCTCTCGAAAGGGCTAGCCAAGTAGGTATTTATAAGTTCATGGGCAGGGTCTTACAAAGCCAATCACAAATTATCTTACATCACATGTGGGATATCACAATCTCCCCTCCTTATACCTTAGCGTTCTCGCTAAGGCTTGATCACACATAGCCCAAAATCTTCCTCTCTAGCCAATGAAGGATATGCCAGGCTCACCCTTCTCTGCCCTAACTATCCTCTTGATTTGGGATATATCGGGGCTTGCCTTCGTTTTCCCCACACTATCGGCAAAACCGACTAGATAGCCCAGCCCGAACTTTCGAGAGTCCGCTCTGATACCAACCTTGTTACACCCCAAAATTTGGAAGCCGTGACTGAAATCAAAGTCCTTAATTGAGATACTATACTGCTATATATATATATATATATATATATATATATATATATATTGTAATATCAGGTTTAAACAGAGCATCTAAATCTATTAATCTGAAATGTCTCTATAAGACCACAATCTAAGAGAACCCATTCTCTTAAGAATCTCTTACAAAACAATTTATTTACCGCAGCGTCTAAACAACTTACACAGACCAGATCCAATCAAATTACCCGCATCCGAGTAAAGTTCTCCAAATAAGATTACAAAGATCAAATAACTAAGAAAAATTCTTAAGAACTCCAAAGCTGCCAGAGAATTGCTGAAACATTGTGGCAGTGACTTCCGATTACAAATGGAGCAACAAAAAGGCAATCAGATTACATCTGGCCGATTGAAGACAATATATTCAGCCGAATGAAGGTTGGCGCATGAAGGAGCAACACTTTCTAATGAATCAGATTTCTTACGGTCCGTTTGGAACCAATTCTTTTAGGATTTGGATTTCAGATTTGGAATTGGATTTGAAATTCAATTCACTTTTTTTGTTTGGAATGAAAGGGAATTCAAATCACAGAATTCCAATTTTATGTCTGGAGAACAGAGGAAATGGAAAGGTAATAAATTTTTAGACAACTATATCCTTGATTTACGATGAAAAATAAATTACGGTAAGTGGTTTCAAGTGTGCTGGTGCCACCACATGGTGGTGGTGGTGGTGGCGGCGGCACTGCATGGGGTAGCAACATCAACAGTGGAAGTGGTGGGGTGGTCAAGTGATGGTAATGATGGTAGTGGTGGTATTGCGGTGTAACTAGTGGTCGTCAACTGACGCCAATAGTGATGTCGGTGGTGGCAGTAGTGATGGCGGCGGCGGTGGTGGCAGTGATGGTGGTGATGGCGGCAGTAGTGATGGTGGTGGTGGCGACGATGATGGTGGTGGTGGTGGAGGCAGTAGTGAAGGCAGTATCAGTGGTGGTAGTAGTGGTGGCGGCGGCGGTGGTGGCAATAGTGGTGGCAGTGGTGATGGTGGTGGCATTATTGGTGGCTATGGTGGCGGCGGCGACAGTGGTGATGGTGGCAGTGGTGGTGGTGGCAACAGTAGTGTCAGCGACGGTGGTAGTTGTGGCAGTACTGACGGTGTTGGCGGTGATAGTGGTGGTGGCGGTGGTGGTTGTAGTGGTGGGGTTGTGGTGGTGGTGGCGGTAGTGTTGGAGGCAGCGACAGTGGTAGTGGTGGCGGCGGTGGTAGTGTAGCGGTGGTGGTGGCAGTGGTGATGGCGACAGTAGTGATGACGGTGGTGGTGGCAGTAGTGATGGTAGTAGTGGTGGCGGTGGTGGTGGCAATAGTGGTGCTGGTGGTGGTAGTAAAAGTAGTGTGGTGGTAGCGGCAATGAAGATGGTGGTGGTGGGTTAATTGTTGGAGAGATTAAGAAAAAAAGGTAAGATAGGTAAATAATTACTTTTAATTCAAGTAAATCAAAATCCCATGAAATCCGTCCATTTTTCATCGGATTTCACACTATAGAAACAAATCCAGTCAAATCCTATGAAATTCAATTCCAATTCCTTTTTTTTAATGTTTCAAACAACAAAATTTGAGGATTTGAAATGAAATCCCATCAATTCCATGGTTCCAAACACACTCTTAGTGTTTCGAACAACTCCAAAAACAAATGCGTAGAGTATGACAATACCCTTACCACAACAAGAATTTGTAAATCCCTTAACTTATTCAAGAAATTCACCAAAAGCTAAACCCCTCATGCTATGTTGTGCAATTTACACCCGCAGAAATCCTAACGCAAAAATTGAAAGGTTTCTCGGCATAACCAAATCTCCAAAAAATAAATACAAGTATGACAAGTAACTAATATTGAGAAAAACCTAATTCATACCCGAATTAGGAGATTGGATTCCAAGCCAAGTGTGTGCCTTGGACAAAATAGAAGAGGAAACAACAAGAAGCAGCAAGGAAGCAGTAAGGAGGCTGATTTACAGAAACCTAAAGTGGCAAATTACACAAGCACCTACCGTACTTAAGGTAAGAATACTAGTTGAGAGGGAAGGTTCCTGCTTTCAGCCCGGCCCTTGTTCAGGTGGAAATACTTTTTTAAATTACTTAAATGCTTCCAATGGAATCCTTTTCTTTGGAGCTTTCTCCATTTTCCCCAACCATTGAGTTCCTTTTTCTTTCTCGGTTTAGAAAGAAAAAGCTATGCCGTATATGGTTGAGTCTTATGTTAATCCAAAAGAAGAAGCCCAAGAGTCAGCCTTTTCCGAAGATGAATCTCGCAGCTACCTAGCCTCCTTATGTCTTGCTGCTTGATTCTTCTTGAACTGATCACCGCGTCTATATTGTAGACAGATACTGTATTATTCAGAATTATAATCTTATAACCAATCCTGCAGCAGCTAGTTGCTTGGCCTTAGTCTTGGGTCTGATTTGGCGAATTTAGCAAGAATTTCAGTGGCAAGAAAGACTCCAGCTTTGATGTTACCACATGACTGCCTTTCGAAGAGCGAGATGAGGGACCACCTCTTACTGTAATTAAATTAAACAAGACAATCAAGCCGCAAAGAAAGCCAGCACAGGGGGAAAAACCTTTCTTATAAGTCATTTTCACCTGATCAATCGTATGTCTTAGCCGGAAAGTAAGACTTTCCTATTGCCTTTTTGTGTGAGCCGTATGCGGTGAGAGTCGCACATAAGGTATAGAAAATGCCTTATTTTCCTCTTAAAACAAGTAAATCATCTTTCTAATCTGTTGAATAAACCGGTATTAAAGGCTAAATTAGGGTTTTAAGTCTGGTCAGACTCTCGAATCAACAAGGACCGTCCCGGCATAGAAAGGGTCGAAGCAAACAACACGCACTAACAGGATAGAAGAGAAGGCTGCTTGACCAAAACGCACCAAAGTTTTTTAATAGTAGGAAAAGGGCACAAACTTTTTCTTAAAAAATAGTAATAAGCTCACTAAAGTAATGGGGTATTACATTCTCCCCATCTTAAAAGACTTCCGTCCTCAGAATAAAATGTACCTTGAACGTCAAAGTTGAGGGTGCTTTTCACGCGTATATCCTTGAGTTCCCAAGTGGCTTCTTCCATTGAATGGTTACTCAACACACCTTAACTAACATAATAATTTTCGTACGTAAGATTTGGTCCTTGTGGTCTAAAATTTGCACTTGGTGCTTAATGTATGATAGATCCTCCCGAATCTCCATTGGTTCGAAATGTGAAGAATCTGGTACGTGCTTCCTTCAAGCTGATACATGGAACACATTATGTACCTGTGATGAATTCGGAGGTAAGGCTACCTGATAAGCGACTGGTCCAACCCTCCCCAAGATCTCAAATGGTCTAATGATTCTAGGGCTAAGCTTGCCCTTCTTCCCAAAACGCAATTACTCCTTCCGAAGGTGATACCTTAAGAAACACATGATCTCCCACTTCAAACTCTAACTCACGTCTTCTATTATCAGCATAATTCTTCTGTCAACTCTGAGCAACTAGCAAATGATCCTTGATGAAACGAATCTTCTCAGATGTAACTTGTACTATATCTGGCCACAAAACACCCAAAATTTTCTCCTCTACCAACCTTATACTAGCAAATTGTTGTTCTGCACCTTCAATGATTACAAAGCTTCGTTGTGCCATATTATACTAGCCTGAAAGCTATTGTTATATGCAAACTCAACAAGCGGCCATTGATCATTCTACCTACCTTTAATGTCCAAAAAACAAACCTTAAACATGTCCTCTAGAATCTGAATAGTCCTCTCGGACTGTCCATCACTCTTAGGGTGATAAGCTATACTAAGGCTAAGTCGGGTACTCAGGTCATCTTGCAAACTACGCCAGGACTTGATGCAAAATGTCTCTATTGGAAACTATCAAAATGGGCACGCCATGAAGAAGGACAATTGCCTGAACATGAAGCTTGGCCAATATCTTTAAGCTGTAGGTAACCTAACTGTGAGAAGATGCGCTGACTTAGTCAGACGGTCGATTATCACCCAAACTGAATCAGGAACTTGCCTTGTCCTCGACAACCCCAACACAAAGTCCATAGCAATATATCCCCACTTCCACTGACGAATGGCGAGTGGTTGCAAAGATCCTGTAGGCCATTGATGTTCCCCTTTGACTTGCTGACAAACAAGACATCGAGTAACAAAGTCTGCTATCTCTCTTTTCATCATTCCACCAAAACACATCTCGCAAATCTCGATACATCTTAGCGCTACCCCGATGTACTATAAAACCTGAAGTTTGCGCATCATACATCATTTCCTTCTTTAACCCTACATTAGAAGGAACACATAGTCTGGTGCCAAAACATAATCTTCCCTAGGCATCAATCTTGAACCATGACTGTTGACCGTCCCTTACTTATTCCATGACCTTAATTAATTTTGAATCTATGATCTGAGCTTGTAATCCTTTCGATCAAAGGTAGGTCGACCCATCAAAACACCAAAATAATTTCCAGACCCTAGAACCTAGACATCTGCACCCAAATTTTCTAGAATAATAAGAATTTCCTTTTGCAAAGTCAAATATCAGTAAATGTACCGGTAGGCTTCCTACTAAGAGCATCAGCAACTGCATTTGCCTCCCCTGGATGGCATAAAATCTTGCAGTCGTAGTCCTTAATCAATTCTAACAACCGATGTTGCATATTCAACTCCTTTTATGAACAAATACTTGAGGCTCTTGTGATCTGTGTATTTCTCACAGGTCTCATCATAGAGGTAGTGCCTCCAAATTTTCAAGGCAAAAACCATGGCAGCTAACTCCAACTCATTTGCTGGATAGTTCATTTCATACACCTTGAGTTGTGGCAAACCATAAGCAGTAACTCGACCATGCTGCATCAACCCAGAACACGTCCCAGACCATTTTGGGAAGCATTGCTATATATCATGCACCCGCCAGTCTCTGATGACAAAGGACTAGAGTTGAGACCAATATTTTCTTTAGCTCTAGAAAACTACGACCACACTCTTCTGACCAATCAAACTTAACCTTCTTTTGAGTAAAACGAGTCAATAGGTAGCAAGCTTTGAAAACCTCTCTACAAACCTGTGATAATAGGTAGCCAAACCAAGGAAACTACGAACCTCTGTGACTGTCCTCGGTTTTTCCCAAATTCCACATTCCCTCCATCTCGGATAGATCCACCGAGATACCATCTTTAGACATCACATGTCCAAAGAGCACAACTCCCTCATGCCAAAATTCACATTTCTTGAACTTGGCCTAAAGCTTTCCTTCCCTCATACATAGCACTATATGTAACTGCTGCTCCTGGTCTGCCTTGCTTTTGGATTAATTAGAACGTAGTCAATGAAGATATGAACAAACAGGTCCAACGTACTGCTTGAATACTCGGTTCATCAAGTCCATAAACGATGCAGGTGCATTAGTTAACCCAAACGACATCAATCAAAACTCATCTTGTACGAAAAGCAGTCTTGGGTATGTCTAACTCTGAATCCTTAACTGGTGGTCGCCTGATCTTAAGTCAACCTTGGAGAAATACTCAGCTCCCTGAAGTTGGTCAAACAAGTCATCTATCCTTGGCAAAGGATACTTGTTATGAACTGTGAAGCGATTTAAATCTCTGTAATTTATGCTCAATCTCATGGTATATCTTTCTTCTATACAAATAAAACAGGTACACACCAAGGAGAGGCACTTGGGTGAACGAAGTCCTTCTCAAGCAATTCCTCGAGTTGCACCTTGAGCTCTTTAAGCTCGGCAGGAGCCATA
Source organism: Escallonia rubra (assembly GCA_033065855.1). Classification (NCBI taxonomy): domain Eukaryota; kingdom Viridiplantae; phylum Streptophyta; class Magnoliopsida; order Escalloniales; family Escalloniaceae; genus Escallonia; species Escallonia rubra. The sequence goes on along the minus strand of JAVXUO010000333.1, from coordinate 298,187 downwards.
CGATAAGGAGCTTTGAAAATCGGGGCAGCTTCCGGCACAAGATCTATAACGAACTGGATTGCCTAATCCTGAGGAAGACCTGGGAGTTCTTCGGGAAACATGTCTAAAGATTCACTAACAATGGGAATATCTGACAAATTTTGATCAGTTGCACACCTGATAGCCCTTCCTAAGCAAACGTCTAGCTCGAAAGGCAGAAACAAGGCAAGAAGTTATAATGGAGTAGAGCCCTTAAACTTGAACCTAGACTGACCCGGAATTCGAAAGTGTACCTCTTTGACATAACAATTCAGTAAAGCATGAAAAGAAGACAACCAGTCCATCCTAAGCCTAACATCAAAATCCTAAATATCCTTAGCTATAAGGTCAGCAGGTAACTCTCTACCCTCAATGTGCGGTAACTCTCTACCCTCAATGTGCACCAAACAAGACTTGTATACCATAGATAACAAAGTAGATTTCCCTATAGGGGTATCAATTGTCAAATCAAATGCTAGCGGTTGTGGGTCTGAACCCAAAATGAGAAGATGTTATAAAAGAATGTGTGGATCCAGGGTCTAATCATACATGAAATGAACAAGAACCGCTTTGAATTGTATGTGACACCATGTCATTAGAAACTATGGAATCTCTGACAGTCAAAGCATAAGCACAGCCTTGCACTCTAGGCCTTTGATCCCCCTATATGGCTTGGCTCCACTTGAGCCCAGGTGTTATGAGCTTTCTCCCCATGTCTCTCTTTCTATGGTCACGAGCACTCCATAGCATAATGTCCCACCTTCACGCAGTTGAAGCAAGAGTTTGTTCAACAGTGACATGGCTTATCCCCGTGATCCTTGCCGCATATATCACAAACCTTTGATACCTTCTGAGTTGATCGCTTATCTTCCTGTTAAACTGCTTTCTTCTTATTCTGATTACTACCATTGCCCTTGTTTGAAGTCTCTGCACGGCCTCTTTTACGCTTCTACCCTTCTTTCTCTTTCTGAAACTCTGTAGTTTGTCTCTAGAATCTCAGCTCGCTCAACCACGTGGGCATAAGTTGGAAGCTTTAAAGCCAACAACTTGTTTCTAATACCACCTTAAACCTTTTTGCCTTATGGTTTTTAGTGTCAACCAAATGCGGGGCATATCCAGACAATGAGGTGAACTTTGCCCCATGTCATGTCACTGTGTACTAGCTTCATGAACTCTTCCTCCTTTTGATCCTTTATGTTCTGGGGAAAGTCTTTTTCGAAGAAAACACTTTTTAATCGCTCCCCCAAGTCATAGGGTTAGTAGCGTCGATTGTCTGAGTGCGCTTGACCATTTTCCACCAATGGTTGTATTTACTTTAGGAAGTGCATAACAAGATGGAGACACCAATACATAAAGTGAACAGTATTATCATGATATGCTTAAGCCATATTAACATGACACAAGCGATGACATTGTAGGTTACACTGATGTAAGCCATGTCATCATATTTTAACATAGAGGCATAAGCCTCGTAACCTCGAGAAATAGCTATTCTCACACACCATGTTTGTTTCCATCAGTAGTAGCTAGTTCCCCAGTCTGTCCTTGTATTCATGTTACTCAAAGTTTTTTCCCTATATGAATAGAAAAAGAGTTGCTACATTATTGATTATTTTGGTCATTAGCACCTATTTGTACTACTGGTATGGAATTACGATAAAGGGTTTTTGTTCTGCTGTACTTTAGTTTTCTTTCTTGTTTTTAGTGACAATGTAGCCTGCAAAATTAGTTTGTGTTTACCTCATTTCAATTTTTGCTAAGCATCAATATAAGTTGCAGCACTAGATCTATTTGGTTATATATAGTTTCGTATTTCACAAATATCGTGTGACTTTGCTAGGAACATAGTGTAACGTACTCTTCTTCTGTTGCAGATAATGTCTCTTATGTGTGGAATGTGGGATGGTATATATGAGACGTCTCAAATTCATAGTGAACAAGGGCGTGCCACGAAGTACACTGATTATGCAAATATTGAAGGCGAACTAGCTGAAAAGGATTCTCTGGTTGCCACTGTGCATCCTTTGAAGCCTCCACAGAGTGAGTTACTTTTTTTCTAATATTGCAATTAAGCACATTATTGAGAACCATGGACGTGTTTTTCTAGCTTCTAGGCGCGTATTGCAAGTCTAATAGCTCTGAGTGGCTTAATTTGATTTGGAGTAGATTATAGTTAGATGTCAAAATCTTATTGCATGAAAGTTAAGAGGACATTTATAGTCGTCCCCTTCTTACTATCGCTTGATGATAGCATTATTTTGAAGTATAGCATGGGACTTCTACCTCATTTGAATTATAAAGTGATGCCTTTAACCTAGGGTCATCGTTTCCATTTTCCTTTTGGCATAATACAAAATCTAGCCCATGTAGGCCTAATTTTAGTTCTGTATTCTTCTTCTTTAATCTTTAGTTACTTTGTGATTATGGTAAGAATATCAGTTTAACACTGTAACTGCTTTTGTCTACCACATATGCGTGTATCAATATGTTTTGGCCTACTTGTAACAAATTGTCAACAAACTAATGGAATGATACTCCCATTTCTTTCCCTTTTCTTTCAGAAAATGTGCATTGAAATAGCAATAATCCATGTATAAGCATTGTCTTAAAACCCTGACAATTCTCTGAACAAGGTCAGAGATTACTGTTTGATTGTCGAGCCAACTGTGGTTAAACCGTGATGTCTAGTGTTGCTGCTAAAAAGTTGATCGGGAACCACAGTCTGGAACGACCTGCAAAATAGAAAAAAGAGTGATCGCTGGGTGAGGTTCAAGCGGGGGAACTCTGCGATTCTTAAGTCAGAGCACAGCTATAAGGTAGAACAATGAAAGCACGTGTATGCATGTAAATAGTTGTTTTATCTGGGGGAGTCCCTTTATATAGTGCATAGGTGTTAGAACCTTAGTGGAATTATGAGTGACGACTGAGCCTTGGACATCATCCTTGAGGATCACGTTCGAGTTTCTTAGAACTTTAACTCTAATAGGGTTACGTCCAGAAAAGTGTCATCCGCTGATTCAGAGTGTAATTTTAGCTATTTTATAATAATGTCCCTCGCTTTTGACGATGTTTACCAAACAGACGAAAGCATAAAAATACCTGTTGAGAAATCCTCCAGTTTTCATCGTTTGTACTCGGGAATGTCTGCTCGGAGAAGGTGAATTTAAATGAGCTGCTCAAGAGAGATGCTTGGGCGATCTGCTCGGGCACTCTGTCTTGGCGCTCCATGCTTAGGGATTGCTCGGCTAGTCTGCTACTGCTCTCTAGTCAGGCATCCTGGTCGGGCGTTCTGCCTTGGCACTTCATGCTTGAGCAAGTTGCTTGGACACACTGCTCGGCACTCTGGTCGGGCACTCCGCTCGGCCACGTTGCTCTTGAGAGCTTAGAGATGCCAAATTCCACAAGGGGGTCTGCTTGGGCATTTTGCTGAGGAGCATCGTGCTCGGCAGATGCCTTAAAGTTTTAGCTCTTGGAAGCTTTGAATCATGGAATTCGAAAAGGTGTCTGCTTGGGCGCTCTGGTTGGAGAGCATCGTGCTTGGCAGATGCCTTGAGTCTAAAGCTCTTGTGAGCTTTGAGACATGGAATTCCAGAAAGGTTTATGCTCGGCACTCTGCTTGGAGCATCGTACTTTGCAGTTGCCTTGAAATTTTAGCTCTTGGAAGCTTTGAAACGTGGAATTCCACAAAGGTGTCTGTTCGGGCATTATGCTTGAATAGCATCGTGCTCGGCAGATGCCTTTGGAATTTTAGTTCTTGCGATCTTTTAAACATGGAATTTCACAAAGGTGTCTGCTCGGGCACTCTGATGCTCGGCAGTTGCCAGAGACTTGAGCTCTTGGGAACTTTAAGAACATGGAATTCCACAAAGGCTTCTGTTCGGGCACCCTGCTCGGACATTTGCGTGCTCAGACAGGTGTCAGAGACTTGAGCTTCTCGGACCTTCAAGGTCATGGAATTCCACAAAGGCTTCTGTTCAGGCACTCTGCTCAGACAATTACGTGCTCGGAAAGGTGCCAGAGACTACAGAGGGAGCTTTAAGGTCATGGGATTCCACAAAGGCTTCTGTTCGGGTACTCTGCGCGGATAGCCTCATGCTTGGCAGGTGGTAGAGACTAGCGCTTGGGAGCTTAAGGTCATGGAATTCGACAAAGGCTACTTTTCGGGCACTCTGCTTGTATTGCATCGTGCTCGGAGGTGCTACATGCTTGAACTCTTAGGAGATTTAAGGTTATAGAATCCCACAAAGGCTTTTGTTCGTGTACTTTGCTTGGGTCGCATCGTACTCAGTAGGTGCCAACTTAAACTTTAGGGTGCTTTAAGGTCATGGAATTCCACAAAGGCTTCTGTTTGGGCACTCTGCTCGGATGGCATCTTGCTCAGCATGTGCTAGAGGTTTAAGCTTTTGGGAGCTTTAAGGTCATGGATTTCCACAAAGGCGTTTATTCGGGCACTCTGCTCGGACTGCTACGTCCTCGGACAGGTGCAAGGGACTTAAGGTCTTGGGACATTAATCGTCATCATTATCACCATTCCTTTCTTCTTTTGACAAGGGCCAGGAAATCTTTCTAGCGGGAACTTTAAACACCAGACTCCAAGATCATGCCACGTCGGGGAAGCAAACGGTTACCCCCTTAATAGAAGGGTTTCCAAAGAAAACCTCCTTATATGGGAATGGCATCCCTCATTTGCAATCAACTCCTTGCTTTTTTAAGTGGTTCGTCTTCTCATCAAGTAAGTCCCCTCTCCTTCTCTTGTTTTTCATTTGGTTAAGTTTTTTGCTTTGTAGTTTTTCAATTCCCTAGTCCTTGTAGGATGTCTGCATCTTCTAATAGTTCCAGCCCCACGATAGAGGAATCCGTGGAAAGTAGTTCTGCATCCTCTAACGGGGAGGCTTCAACCTCTAGAACTAGGATTGGAACCTCTAATCCTCAGGTCTGCCATGCCCATCCTCGTAGAGATGAGTTAGGAGATACAAAGGAGAAGGCGGAGGAGATGAGCAGACTTGGTTCACTGCGGATGGTAAAATGAACAATATGCTCAAGAGTGAGTTAGAAGAGCTGTTGGAAGAGTTTCTGTTGCCTTTGGGTTATTCCGCCAGACTTCTAGAAATACAAGAACCTGCAAACTATGGGACGGAGACCGTGACTTGCATGTATGAAGGGCAAGTAAGTTCCGGGTTTAGATTCCCTATGCATTCCTTTGTGGTTGCATTCTTCAATCACAAGATGTCGCCATGTCAGCTCATGCCAATGGTTGGAGGAAGCTGGTTGGTTTCATACACTTAGTGCAGACTTCTGGGTTTAAGCTGGAGGTTGAAGACTTCATCAACATCTACTTTGAGATGTGCTTTGTTAAGAGTGTCGCATGGAGCGCACGATGGTATTACATTTACAACAGGCATAGAGTCTTCAACGGTGCGCCCACATCCAATAAGGGCTGGCATTGCAGGTATTTTTTGGTTAAACAGGAAGGTAGCCCTTGGGAATTCCCTCGGAGGTGAAATGGTTACTACAAGGAGCTAAAGAAGAAGGACATCCCTGCTCTTGATATACTCTCTAAAAAGCTCTTTGAGCATATAAAGTGCATGTATGCTATAACCCTAGTGAATTAGGATTGACAGTTAGGCCTTGGGCCCAATCCTTGAGGATCATGTTAGAGTTCCTTCACAGCCGTAATTCATCTAATAGGTGACTACCAATTTCATAGTTGACCAAGTATGACCGAAACTCATAGGTGACACGTGTCGTCTGCTGATTGGGAGTGTAAGTTTAGCTATATCATCTAGAAAATAAATCAAATAAATTGGCAGATGTAGAATTTAAGGATATGTGAAATAACCACTATATTAACGTTTTGTAATGCAGGGTTACCACATTTATCTGCATCATACAAATTACTGACAAAGATGAACTTTATAAAGATATAAAATGCGCTCTTTGGAACTTATATTGACCAAAAGTAAGTCTGATGTGAGAAAGAGAGCTTTGAAAGATGCTATTATGATGATTTGGCGAGCAAGAGAGATGGAGGGAAGGTAACCCATCCTAGTGGAATATTTTTTACTTTTTGTTACATATCTTATCTGCAGAGTTTTGATATGCCAAGTGAACCAGACCATGGACCAGCGATCATAATGGCCTGCCCAATCCGTTTTCTAAGACATCGCGCTGAGAATATGAATCCGCACTGTGAAAATTATGAATACCACTTTAAAATACCCTTATGGGTCTCTCTATTCGTTGTCAATTTGCTTTGAGGTTGGATGTTTCCTAGAAGCTGAAATTTAATGAAAAAGGAAAAACTCCTGTCACTGACTCAAGTTCATTCTCGTGTTTTGCTAACTCAAAAGAAAGTCATGCCTTATGTTGGGGATGTGGTGCTAGAGAACATTACGTTACTGTCCAATATAGGACATGTTAAGCATTATACTTGAACTTATATTCTTTGTGGGGCTCTCCACCCGTTTCCTATTGGTTTTGCGTTGAATGCTTTAACATGATATTGGAGCAGGTCGATCCAGGTGCAGCCGGATTTAACTTAAAAAATAGAATTAGAAATCACTGTCTTCCAGTTCAGTCGATTCACACCTATGGCCCACTCAAAAGAGAGTTTGGCCACACCTGGTGCCACGTGTGGTAAATATGAGTCCCATCTGAAAAATGATCATCAATACTTAAATGCTTAAGCGTCATGAGCCTCTCCATTTGTTGCCAATTGGTTTTTAGCTGGATGCTTTCACACATTTAATATAAGTAACTTACTCCTATGTGTTGATGTTTTTATCTCCTTATTTTCCGGCTTGTGCGTCACATGTTTGTGCTTTGCATATATGATAGGTGTCACTGTTGAAGACATTTTCAAGAAAGTTTCTTCATACTTTGAGCTTCATCACGACAAGGGCATGCCTCTGGAAAACAAATTTGTCCTTTTAAGGAAGCTTTGTGGGTGTGAACGCTGGTTAACTGAGCAGTTTTCAGTAAAGGACTTTGAGTCCCTTGGTTATGGGGAGTTTTTCAAGTTCTTGGAGAAGTTTACTTCCCTTCTCCCTCATGCATTGCAAAAGTTCTTGACTGGTGACCCATGTGAAAAGCCTTCATTGGAGGTTTGCATGCTCCAGCATCAGTTGGTTGTATTATTATCACAAGCATCATATTGCTTACGGGGAAATGAAAATTTATGCAAGCAGAAGATATATGACATACTTACTTGGCAATTCCCTTCCATCTGTTTCACATTAGTAGAAAATGGTTCCATGAAAGATTTTCAGGCTAGCATGAGAGGGCAGAAATCCGATGTAGCTGCCAGTTGCGTGTTATTTTCTGCAACGCTATTCGGATTTTGTTGTACAGGAACTGATGGGGTGGAAAATGACATCCGTAAATCAGGACCACTTGGTTCTTTTACAACCACAGATGCTATTGAAGTCTTAGTTAGAGCTCCAATGCTGATAGATCTAGACTCATGGTCTCATTGGGATCTTTTATTTGCTCCGTCTCTTGGTCCCCTTGTGGGATGGTTGCTGAACGATGTCAATACCAAAGAGCTTCTGTGTTTGGTGACCAAGGGTGGCAAGGTAATGCGGATTGATCAGTCAGCTACCGTAGATTCATTTCTAGAGGCATGCCTTCAAGTGTCCTCTTTCCAAGCTGCAGTAAGACTATTGTCTTTGATTTCGTTATATGGAGGTAAACAAAGTGTTCCTTTAGCCCTGTTAAAATACCATGCACAGCAAGCTTTTGAGGTTATCATTAAAGACTACAGGGCTATGGAAGTTGCTGATGATCAGAAGTTTTTCATGCATAGAGAACCCCCGTTTAGATTGAACAATATGACCAATGATTTAAAGAGAAATAGAATCGGAGTTGATAAATCACAGTCAGTTGCATCCAGGTTTATCCTTGATTGTCTTGGTTATCTACCTCCAGAATTTCGCAGTTTTGCTGCCGATGTATTGCTTTCAGGGTTGCGATCTGTTGTCAAAGATGCTCATTCAGTCATTCTAAATGAATGCTATCAAACAGAGGAGCGTCTCATGCTTCACGAAGTTGGCATGTCACTTGGTGTAATGGAGTGGATAAACGATTACCATACTTTTTGTTCGTCTACAACCACCGACTTATTTATGTCCACTGGACCTTCACGCTTGAAAGATGCCAGTCCCGAGCCTAGCTCAACGACAGTGTGTATGCAAGATGCACCAGACAGGTTTCTTTCTTCTGAAGGGAAAACCATAGTCCCTGGCGAAGAATGTACAGGAGTAGTAACAGTCATAAGCAGCGGCGAAGTTACTGGTCATGTTTTTGGTGACAACCACATAGAGCCTTTACCCGAAATCGACTATGATAACGATCCCACCAATGTTATACAAACTATTAGGCAAGAAGAATTTGGTCTGGATTCAAGTCTTTCAGTTACTGAAAGTTGCATGTTGAAGAAGCAGCATGCTCGCTTGGGAAGAGCACTTCTTTGTCTTTCTCAAGAGTTGTATTCCCATGATTCACATTTTATTTTGGAGCTGGTAGGTATAGTGTCTTTCCATTATATCTAATGCATATTAAGTTGATAAATAAAGCTGATTGAAGCTCCAGAAGCATTTTGAATGAGGCCCATGCAGGTCTCAAATCCGCGACCTTTGCAGCACATTGCTTTAAGCTATTGAACTAACTAGCTTTATTTTGCTTATTAGATGCTTTCTAACATTTTCCTCTTGGTATGGGTTATGAGAATTCTTATGGTTTCACATGCATTCGTACTTTTGTACCCTTTCTTGCCTATATAAGCTTGGTCTTGTATCAATAACTATGCCAACGTTTTGATTTGTGGTTTCACAATCTATCAGTGTCTCACAATATAAAATCATGTTCCTTGCTGCAACATTCTAAAGGTGTCAGATGTATCTTGTATCACCAGAACTGATCGTTGTTTCAATCTCATTTACATTGTTATTACTTAATAACCTGTAAATGTGACCTAGAAAACCTTTAAACTTGTCTCTTGGGGATGAGGCATCACATAGTACACTATGTGCCCTGGGAATATCATAGTTTATGGTCAGAAAACATCCAGTGATTGTTGGATGAGGATTTATTTGGCACCAAAAGAGTCATTATTCGCATTTTTAACCCTGTAGTGACAAAAGGGTGTGGATTCAGTCAAAAAGGGCATGGGTTTAGTCTCGCCCTAAGTGTTATACTATGTGGACTTGTCAGTACATGTGCGTCCCTTGATGCCGATATCTTGAATGGTTTCAAAAGTTGGATGGTTTTTGAGTAAGATAAGGTTGAGTTGCTTGATAGTACTTTTTTAAGGTTTGAAGGATAAAAGTTGACTGTTGATATGGTTTCTACTTTCTTTGATGATTATGATATTTAGTCGTTTCTTCTGTCATATTTCTTTAGGTTCAGAATGCTGATGATAATATCTATTCGAGAAACGTGGTACCAACTCTGGCATTTATTCTTCTGGAGGGACGCATTGTTGTTCTAAATAATGAGCAAGGGTTTTCTGCTGAGAACATCAGAGCCCTCTGTGATGTTGGAAATTCAACAAAAAAGGGATCTAGTGCTGGATACATTGGGAAGAAAGGAATTGGTTTCAAATCAGTATTCCGGGTACTGTAGACTCCTATAGAATTTTCTTTGCCCATTTCTTTCCCTGCTTATGTTGACTGCAAACAAGTATGAATACACATAAACTTGAAGAAAATTCTGGAATTCCTTATCCGAAAATGATTCAATACAACACGTTTATACAACAAGGTATTGCTATTCTAGGAAGGTTTGACATATTGCTATCCTAGGAAAGTTTGAGACGCTGCTAATCTCTAAAAATCATGAAACTATTAGCTACTAATTTGCAGCTAATCTCCTATGCCTGGAAATACAAATCTGTCCCTATAATTGCGGTTATTCACAGAAATTTTGGGATTTCCATCAATTTTGAATTTCCAACTCTCCCCCTCAAGCTGGGAGTAGATATTTTCCATCCCTAGCTTGCTCACAATCCTGTAAAATGCTGAACTTGTCAATCCTTTAGTTAAGATGTCTCCTAATTGGCCCTCTGTAGCTACATAGGGAGTGCAAATCAACTTCCACGTGTTTAGTTTTGCCATGCTGATCTGGATTATGATCAATGTTGATTGCAGACTTGTTGTCACAATAAAATTTAATCTTCAAGTCCTTAAGGATAATCTTGAGAGGTAACAACTTACAAGTACTTTGTGCCATCGAACGAAACTCCGCCTATGCACTAGATCTTGCCACAACCGGTTGTTTCTTACTCCTCCAGGTTACTAAGTTTCCACCAAGAAAGGTACAATGCCCAGAAGTTGATCTTCTGTCGGTAAGAGAGCCAGCATAATCAGCATCTGTAGATGCTTCTAGTTCCATACTTGTGCCTTTTCTAAAGAGAATCCCTTTTCCTGGGCTGCCTTTCAAATATTGTAAGATCTGGTATACTGCATGGAGATGGACATTCTTACGGTTTTGCATGAATTGACTCACTACACTCATTGCATATGCAATATTAGGCCGCGGTATGTGACAGATGCTAGGTAGCACGGACACGGTGTCGGACACCAACACCGGACACGGCAATTTCCAAAAAATTAGATTTTAGACACCGCAGGACACCGCTATTTTTTAAATATATTTTATATTATATATATATTTTTAATAAATATCAAATATATTCCACAATCTAAAATAACAAACAATAATGAAAAACTATAAGTCATAATTTATTTGATCAATATTTATTTAGTTAATATACTGGAAATGCAACAACAAAGGGAGAAAAGAAAAAAAAAGAAAGAAAGAAATGGGAGGACAAAGGAAGAAAAGAAAAAGGAAAAGGACAGAAACGAGAGGACAAAGGGAGAAAAGAAAAAAGAGGAGGACAGAAACGGAGGACAAAAGGGAGAAAAAAAAGAAGAGAAGGACAGAAACGGGAGAACAAAAGGGAGAAAAGAAAAAAAGAGAAGGACGGGAGGGAGTGACGGAAAAGGAGCTCCAGCACCGCCGCAATCTGTGGGTCAGCGATGGCGGCGGAGGAGCTCCAGCGACGATGGCGAGACCTCCGGCGACGACGACGGGCGACAGTGGCTAGCTTCTCTTCCTTCGGCGATTGTAGCCCAGATCCGTTGGCTTTGGCTTCGGTATCTCCGTCGACTAGCTCCGGCAACACCAGATCCGTTGAAATTGGCCCCAAACGGTAAGACACTGCTCCACGCCGTGTCCGACACTCGTCGATGAAGTGTCTGACACGGTGTCGGAAATTAAAAAAAATATATATATATTCCGACACCGATGAGCCGTGTCCGACACGTGTCGGGCGGTGTCCAGAGGCTGTCGGGGTGTCCGTCCGTTTAGGACACCATACCTCCACCTAGGAGAGGTGTCCGTGCTTCAGAGGACAGATGGATTAGCCTCCCAACAAATGGTTGGTACATGTCTTTGTCAGCTGGTTCTCCTTCCATAAACTCTCCTAGTCTATGATTTGGCTCAATAGGCGTGTTCGATGGTCTATAAACGAGTTTACCTGTTTCTTTTAGCAAATCAAGAACATATTTCTGCTGTGAAACAAAGATTCCTTCCTTGGACCGAGCTACGTCTATTCTTAAGAAGTACTTTAATTTTCCAAGATCCCTTATTTTGAATTCTTTTGCTAAATACTTGCCAAGAGCTTCCTTTTCATCTGGATCATTTCCAGTTATGATAATATCATGAACATAAGCTATCAACGTCCTCTTGAAGTTAAATGCTTGATAAACAATTATGATCGCCCTGGCTCTGTTTGTACTTCATATTCGACATTGCTTTAGTAAATCTTCCAAACCGTACCTGAGGAGATTGTTTGAGCCCATACAATGTCTTTCTCAATCTGCACACTTTGTTTTCACCCAGCTTTATGCCAAAGCCAGGTGAAACTTTCATATAGATTTCCTCCTTAAGATCTCCATGTAGAAAGGCATTGTCACGACCTGAACCCACGGGTAGGCCCGTAAACTAGATCCGTGACCGGCCGCAGACCCATTCAGACATACATTTAGGGCTCTGCCAGGCCTTATTAAAACCTGTATACAAATCTAGAGCCATGCATTTAACTAACATCTTAATAAGACTTCTAAAGTGGTACTTAAAGATCTTTCAAAAAATTGTCTATACTAAATTCCTCCATAAATGACTAACATAAATCATCAAAAACCTCGTGGAGATCTAAGCTCCAAACAATTCTCAAAATATAAACAAAATAGTACTACAATTTCTTAAAAGGCTTAAATTAACTCCCTAACGAGCATCTCCTGCGACTTCATAATCGTTACCTTCATAGTACTCGGATTCATCTAAGTGATCACCTGAAAACATTTATAAAAGGGTGAGTTGGGGCTCAGTAAGTACACATACCATATCTCTAAAATAAGTTTTGGAGTTTCAAATATGCCATGGTTTTCCTTTTCAAAATCAGGAATTCAATGTCACCAAAACAGAATTTTACTCAACATATCTACATACATATTTGCACTTACAGCAAAAGAAATCTCGAAATGGAATATAACTATCAAGAAAATTCATTAAGAACTGTCACAGTTATTCTCAACTTGGTATACTGCGGTCAACGTGTGGTCCCACTGACCAGGACCCAGAATCCCTCCTCCACTCGGGATAACAATATTGTGGACGCAAGGGCGAACCAGGGTGCAACAGTAGGAGTCAACGTATAGTCCTGTTGACCAGGACCCGGAATCCACTTTCCCCCGTGGATATGGGGCACAGTAACCTAGTCAAATTATCATCTCATTCAACATGTACCGAACATAGTTCATTTACTCACACAACAATTCCATGGCATTCTAATTCAAATTTTCATCAAGCGATTTATTACGAAAATAGATGCAGTAAAGGTACTTCAAAACCCTTATTTGACCTAAAAGATGTATACGTTATATATCTTTTATTTACAAATAGGGTATAAGGAGGAATATGGCAGGGTACTTACCTCGCTCAACAATTGGTCCTTCTACTTGTTCAGAAGCCAGTCCTAGCTCCTGTCTATTGAATCCTAAATAACAAACCACGCAGATGTTACTTATTGTTGCTTGAGCATGCCTAGATGTTAAGTTCACTTAAGTGAGTGAAATTTCCAAAACACCCCTAGACTTGCGTAAAATTACCAATTTGCCCCCGCACAGTCTGTAATTCATTGAGAAACCCCGAATTTCGTAGTAAGTTCTTGTAGAATGTTTTTATATCTTAAAACAGCATAATATGTAAAAATGTGAATTTTTAAATATTTTTTTGAATTATAAGAATTCCTTTAAATACAAGAAAAACCCATAAATAGCCAAAATTGTTTCTAATTGAAAATAAAGTCCCAAAATTTTTGTAACAGCTTTACAATATATATAAAAATTTCAGAAATTGAAATCAGAATTTAAAAGGCATTAACTAAGAAGCACAGGTACGAGTGCGGATACGCGGATGCGGCATTTTTTAAAATTTTAGGATACGGGTGCGGCGGGGATACGGCAAATATATATATATATATATATATATATATATATGGGAGCTGATCCCTTGACAGCGCTAGGGATGGCAATTTGATCCGCAACCGGCGGGTATCCGCCCCGCCCCGATCCTATAGGAGCGGGTTTTCTTGACTTTGACCGGGTTACGGGGCGGGTTTGGTATTTAAAATTTAAACCCGCAGCGGGTACGGGGCGGGTTTGGTATTTAGTTTAACCGCCCCGCGCCCCGCCCCGCCCCGCGCCCTGTATATGTTTTATGTTTAGTTTTTATCCTAACCCTAGATCTAGGCAATCTCAGCCATCCATCTCATAATATAAATAGTGGACAAAACCTTTCTCTTTCTCAGCCTCTCTTCTCTGCCGCCCCATCTTCTCTCAATTCTGTGTTCTCTCAAAGCTCATACGCCGAACGGCCACGGCCTCCATGGACCAACCACCTAACGTCACCTTCTCTCTGCCCCACGACGCTTATCTCCGCCAATAACCGATCTCTAGTCCACCATTGAAGCTCCTGCTGCGGCTACGCCAAACGGCAACGGCGCAACAGCAGATACGGCGCAACTGGTTGTGGCCCCGAGTTTGCCAAGTGCGACAGCTGCGGATACGTCGCGTCCATGAGAGCTTCAAGGGGCACTGGATCTGCGGCCTCTGCGACGAGGCGGTGCGATAGGAGTGGCGAATCGGCAACGACGAGACGCTAGACCGGCATTTTTTTTTAGTTCTTTCCCTTTTTACTTTTTTTTGTTGAATTCTCTCTTTCCTCTTTCCATTTGTTGGTGATGGGTGATAATGGTGAGTGTGTGCCGGCTGTTGTGCCGTCGGTAGGGTGTGCCGGCGGTGCTCAAGAGTAATTGTGCCTTGTTCTTCTTCTGTTTGTGGCCAGATCGGGGCGGGATCGGGGCTCCTAAATTATCTTAGGATCGGGGATGGTATTCCATTATTTTGACCCGGTGCCGGGGCGGGGCGGGGCGGAGTGGGGTCTCTGAACTAGCGGGGCGGGTTCGGATTTAATAAGATCCGCATCCGACCCGCCCCATTGCCATCCCTAGACAGCGCTGGCAAAATAGGATATCTTGCCAGCGCGATCTGACCGTCCATCCTGAAAGATGGACTGCCCAGATCGCGCCTTTTTCGTATACTGTCAGTCGTCCGCGACACTATATCGCGGACGGACTTTTTTACCTTTTTGCCCCTCCGACTCGTCCGCTACACTATATCGCGGACGGTCCAAATATTTTTTTTACTTTTTTTTTAAGTTCGTCCGCTACATAATGTAGCGGACGATTTTTTGACAAAAATATCCTCATGTTCCATCCGCTACATTATGTAGCGGAGGAGTAGGCAGGCATTATTTTTTTGTTCTGTCCTTTCTCTCGTTAAAATTATGCGCCGACATTGGCGACTTTGGGTTCAGGCTCCAAGAAAAGACATTCAAGTAATAGTGCTACTGCCTCACGGCAGTGGCTCTTCTTCTCCCTTTGTTCATTTCTCCCTCACACACGCAGACATGCACTCTCACGCAAGGCAGCAACCTGATGCTACTCCCCTCTCCTTCTTTTTTCACACAGGCGCACCAATCCCCTCGCCTTCACCTTCTCACGGCAGCCATGGCTGCTTACCCACGAACCCATCACGACGACATGCTAGTGTCGAACTCTACGGCCACGATCTGGTTACTAGATTTGCCGTCAGTGGTCGAGTTTGTCAGGCCAAGGTACTGCCCGTGGCTGTTGCCTGGCAGGCTGAGGTCCGGCGCGATAACGAAAGCGATGCCTTCTCCGGCGGTGGCGTTGCCCGGCCGGAAAATGTTCATGAGGAAGGAAGCGTTGAAAGAACCCACGTTTTGGCCATCCCAAAGCTTGAAAGGTGTACGGAGCATGACCCTGCCGGACCGGTTTTTGAGGCTGAAGACCTCGCTGTTAATACTTTCCGGCGTGACCTGCAGGGCATTGTTGCTGATGGTGGCCGGACTTTCGACAGCTTCCTTGATCTTTGACCGGAGCAATGTCACCTTTGGCCCTCCAGCCCACCGATTCCGGCAAGCTATCGCCGGCGCGTGGAGCATACCGGTCGCTCATTCTCCCCTTCGCCAGCCTCTTCTTCGAGTCGATCTTGGTTTGAACCCTTCTTGCTGCATCCAGACTATCGATCTTAAAGCCTGTTCAAGCCTCCCATTTGAGACATAACCCGACATCAGAGCAGTCCAAGAAATAGCATTCCTTTCCATCGAGCCATAGAAAACCTTCCTCCCCGAACCCATATCCCCACACTTGCAATACATATCGATTAAAGCAGACTGAATAAACAACTGCTGCCATGGGGGGAAGAAGAGCAAGAGGGCTGTCAAGGTTTTAAACGAGAAATTGAACCTTCCACTTCTTCTGCATCCTGTTGTTGTGGTTGAGGAAGGACAGAGAAAGAGAAAGGACATTGAGAGAAACGAGAGAGAGATGTCAGAAGAACAATTAGAGAAAGGACAGAACAAAAAATAATGCCTGCCTACTCCTCCGCTACATAATGTAGCGGATGGAACATGAGGATATTTTTGTCAAAAAATCGTCCGCTACATTATGTAGCGGACGAACTTAAAAAAAAAGTAAAAAAACTATTTGGACCGTCCGCGATATAGTGTAACGGACGGGTCGGAGGGGCAAAAAGGTAAAAAAGTCCGTCCGCGATATAGTGTTGCGGACGACTGACAGTATACGAAAAAGGCGCGATCTGGGCAGTCCATCTTTCAGGATGGACGGTCAGATCGCGCTGGCAAGATGTCCTATTTTGCCAGCGCTGTCAAGGGATCAGCTCCCTATATATATATATATATATATATATATATATATATATATATATATATATATATATATATATATATATATATATATATATATATATATATATATTACTATGTACACCTAGCATTTAATTTCTAAACAAGTTGTATCTTAAGAAAGTGAATAAAATGACATGATGCAATTTAATTTAACCATTCAACGGTAATACAATACTATCAAATATATAATAACCACCACCAAATACATCATATTCATAACAAAAGTAGCAACGTAGCATCAAAGTTCAAACTATCAAACAAACAAAGTACTTCATCAAGTATCTAAGGGTTCCATGGCCACAACACTTCATCTCCGTCTATCTCTCCATCACCATCATCCGTAAAAAGTAGGAACAAAAAAAAAATCCACTGTCACAATGGTCCAAATCACAGCCGAAACAAAAAAGAAAAAAAATTGATGTGAGAAGTGAGACTAGAAAACCACAAAACACCAAACAAACAACATTCTACATCGTCCAAGTCACAGCAGAAACAAAAAAAATTGAAGACAGTGGAAGACAGAGAGGTCAGAGATATACCTTCGAAGAAATGCTGCCGGAGGTGAGTAGGGTGGTCGCCGGAGGTCCCCGATGGTCGCCAGTGGTCGCGGGTGTTCGCTGGTTTTGTGGGTGGACACGGCTGTTCGCTGGGTGTCACGGGAGGTCGTCAGTGTCGTCTCCGGTGTCGAGGGTGGTCGACGGTGTCGTCGCCGGTGTCAAGGGAGGTCGCCGGTGTCGTCGAGGGAGGTCGCCGGTGTCGTCGAGGGAGGTCGCGGCTGCTGCTCTCTCTCTTTCTCTCTATAGATCAGACTCGTGTGCCCTAATCTGGAAATTGTGTTTTTGATCCGTAAGTATTGGATCCGCACCCGAACCGCACCCGAAATTCAGTAAATAAAGAATAAATGGAAATTAACGGGTGCGCACCTGAGCCGCACCCGAGCAGTACCCGTGTCAGATGCGCACCCGACCCCGATACTCCCCCCCTTTTGAAGCACCCGTGCTTCATAGGGCATTAAAACTATTTTAAATTTTTCGTTTTGCTAAATCCAATGCGATATGGAATTGATGGTAAATCAGCTCTAAAAATCACCAAACTCAATTTGGGACTTATTTGTACCAATAAAACATTACTCTAAATTTTCCAGAACTTTTTCATGAGTTTTAAGGATTCCAAATGATTTTGCAAATCTGAATTTACGGAAAATATTAAAATACATACTTTTTCAGAAAATTGTAAACTTTTACTAGAAATTCGAATGTAATCCAAGGTATCTCACTTTAGAATTTCACAGGTCAACGATCAAAGTATGCTACCCAAATGCTCTCGCTGTACACTACGCTAATCCGTATACACACGTATGCGCACAATTATTCACTACCACCCTCTAATTACTTCAGCAGCCCCTCTCCTCTTATAGACACACACAAGCAACCACATTCAATCCCACTTACACACACAATACAACACAATACCTCACACCAATATACCACTCACTATACACACACACCCAAACACATAACTCACACACGCGCGCGCGCGCCCGCGCGTATATAGCTTCCTCGGCAGCTCCTTGCACTCACAGAAATACACGCGACGCACCAACACAGCATAGACTCACGCAAGCACACAGCACACGCACCCACGCACCGCACACATTGACGAGCACACACAGCTCACTCTAACGCACCCACACGGAGCACACACCCACGCTGTCTCTCGACGGATTGCCTTGGGAACACACTGCCTCACGGCGGTGGTGTTCTTCTGCCCACACCCTAAAACCTGACCTAAACACGCACAAATTAAGCACTCACATATATATACACCCATTGTTCACACAAGGCACAATACCCACTTCCTGTTACATGGATCTAACCACGGCGGCTTCACCTTATTCCTTCCCCCCCCCCCCCCTCACAACCGTAACCCATCACTCTCTCATGCCGTTTTTCCCACGGAAACCACCACCCCACGGCCCTCCTTGTCCCTCATTTACCAATACCGGCATACGATCACAGCCACAATGGCTGTGACCTGTTTTGATCTCTCTGTTTCCTTACCATAGCACAAAAAAAACTCACTCTAAAACACTCTCCTTACACTGCCTCCATGGCAGTTTATTCTCTCCTTCGCTCTTGCCCCTTATACTCTCGTCCCCTGATCATGGCCAGGGTCACCATGGTGGTGATCTGAAATGCATTACAGCCCCCAAACTCCTAAAACCTTTATCTAGATAAGAGAGAAACCGGAGCTTACACGACTTGCCGGAAAACTCTTCTTCCCGTTCTTTCTCCGCCTCTGCTCCATGCTCTCTTTCTCCTTCAGCCGTTCACCGAAAATGTGGAGAAGAATTTAGGGTCGGCTGTGACATCATTGTTGTGTGTATATATATTTAAACAAAACCCTAGGTTGAAGAATTTTCAAAAGCCCCCTTAATCTTTATTAGTTAATCTAACTTTTACCCGAAGCTTCCTCTTATTACAAAAAGGCCCAAACAATTATTTGTGATATTTTATGTGCTAGAAAATATTTTATTAACGGGTTGTTGCGTTACTCGCTTCACCAATTGTCACGAATCTCCGTGGCCGAGCGATCTCCTTGTTTGATGTTCGAGATTTTATCTTAATCTCAAAGACTCGAGCAACATCCCTTACCTTAGAATATGTCTGTTGTGTGGCTTCCCATATTTCTTTAGACGTTATTAGAAACATAAACGCATCACTAATTTTTGGCGACATGGAATTCCATAGCCAAGACATGACCATGGAAGGTCCTCTTCATCCCAAGCATCAAATTTGGGATCTCCCTTCTTGGGCCCAGTACCAAAGAGATGACTCAATTTTCCGTTTCCTTCCAAAAAGGTCCGAACCAATTGACCACTTCATATAATTGTTGCCATTCAATCTGTAGGCAGATTGAATATTCTGTAATTCTCCTATTGTTTGATTGAGTGTTACCTCTTCGGATTGGGCACTAGGAGCTCTCTCAGTTGTGGAAGACATGTGGAAACCCTTTTGAAATAGGAATTAAAGGGAAAAGAATGGTGATGAAGATCAATGGGGAAGAAATGTTCGAAAAAGGGCTATAAAGGCCGGAGAATAAGAACGAAAACTACTGTACGAAATTTCAGCACTGAAAGCTGAACATAAAGTGTGCAAAAAACTCTGTTTTTGACCTGAAAACTCTAGAAACAGAGCACAAACAAACAGCACTAATGGTCTCGGCAATGAAGGCCTGTGTGACGAGGTTTCTGATCCCAGAGAAGAGCCTAAAGCTCTGATTCCATGAAGAAAATTCCAGAATGCCTTATCTGAAAATGATTCAATACAAGACCTTTATACAGCAAGGTACCGCTATTCTAGGAAGGTTTGACATATAGCTATCCTAGGAAAGTTTGACATGTTGCTAATCTCTTGAAACCAGGAAACTATTAGCTAATCTCCTATACTTGGATATACAAATCTGTCCCTACAATTGCGGTTATTCACAGAAATCTTGGGATTTCCATCAATTCTGAATTTCCAACAAAATTCCATACTTGTGCCTTCTGTTTTAGGGGTGGGTGGGAAGGGGAGGGGAAGTTATAAAAAGATGAAGATGCAGATGCATAAACGAACGGATGTCAAACTGACTTGAACAGAAGAAGCTATTAGGCAATAGGCCTAGAATTGCTATCATGCTTTAACAGCAGCCCCCTCTCCTTTGTATGCAATGGAAGTAAAATCTTATTAAGAACCTATGAACAGGAGTTTCTATTATGCACCTTGTGGAAGTACTATCGGAATACTTGTTATGTTCCTCACATCTAGGAAGCAGTGAAGAACTAACAGGCTGTTCTTGGTATCATGCGTCTACAGTTGATAAAGTCAGAGCAAAGTATTGCTTAAAGCTTTCAGCCTGTTTTCGGGAACAGTCTTTGATTTGTTGCTTTAGAGCTGTTTACCAAGTAGTCCTATGGGTTTGTTCCGAATATTTTAGTGTTAAATGCTAGCAAGATCCAATATACTTAAAGTGCTATTGCAATTTTTATTCTTGTTCACGCTTATTTAATCTTTAAGTATTCATTCTTTATGGAAATGAGTAGAACTTTGATATTCGAGGAAGACTGGTTTTTCAAAGATCCAAATTTCTTCGTTACTATTGTTTTTCCTCAATAAATTGTCAGAAAACAGAAGTTAAGGCGTTTCTTATTACAACTATTGTGTCATTAGACATATTCTGATCTTTCTGCAGGTCTCTGATGCTCCAGAAATTCATTCAAATGGGTTTCATATCATGTTTGATTTGAGAGAGGGCCAGATTGGTTTTGTCTTGCCAACTGTTATACCTCCTTGTGAGATTGACCTCTTCAGCAGACTGGCTTCCGCAGATACTGATCAAATGGATAATAATTGTTGGAATACATGCATTGTGCTTCCATTTTCGACAAAGTTGTCTGAAAGTTTTGCCATGAAAAGCATCATATCATTGTTTTCAGATCTTCATCCATCTTTATTGCTTTTTCTTCACCGTGTTCAATGTATTAAGTTCAG
Source organism: Escallonia rubra (assembly GCA_033065855.1). Classification (NCBI taxonomy): domain Eukaryota; kingdom Viridiplantae; phylum Streptophyta; class Magnoliopsida; order Escalloniales; family Escalloniaceae; genus Escallonia; species Escallonia rubra. Next base: position 277,281 of record JAVXUO010000333.1, on the reverse strand, counting down.
GAACGTGCTCAACGATACGATGATTGTGATGAGGAAAGAAGTTTTTGAAGATGGTATCATAAAAGTTTCCCTTGGGGAGGATAAAATGACTTGGCTTGTAGTATCTCAGGAATTGAGGGCCGCTGTCATTCGTCCTGATGTCCAAACAACAGAAGTTGCCATAGCATTTACATTGAAGGAATTGGGTGATGGGAGTTATGTATCACATCTTGATCAACAACCTGTTTTTGCCTTTCTACCCCTCCGGACATATGGTCTAAAGTTCATAGTCCAAGGTGATTTCATTCTTCCTTCTTCTAGAGAAGAAGTTGATGGAGATAGTCCATGGAACCAGTGGTTATTGTCAGAGGTCCCTGGGTTATTTGTTAGTGCTGAAAGATCCTTTTGTGGCCTTCCCTGTTTTAGGGAAAATCCAGGAAAGGCTGTTGCGGCCTTTATGAGCTATGTTCCCCTTGTAGGAGATGTGCACGGTTTTTTCTCTAGTCTTCCCCGCATGGTTATTTCTAAGTTACGCATGTCAAATTGTCTACTTATGGAAGGGGACAATAATAAATGGGTTCCTCCATCCAAGGTTCTTAGAGGTTGGGCCAAAGAAGCTCGCAGTCTTTTGCCTGATAGCTTGCTTCGAGAGCACCTTGGCATTGGGTTTCTCAACAAGGATATCACCCTATCAGATTCTTTGGCGAATGCGTTGGGTATCGAGGAATATGGACCTAAAGTTCTACTTCAGATTATATCTTCATTGTGTCGTACAGAAAAGGGTCTAGCCTCAGTTGGCCTGGGTTTGTTATCTTCTTGGCTAAATGATATATACAAGATGTCATTCCATGCGGCTGGGGAAAAGACCCACAAGAAATTTGCGCTCGATTCTGATTTTCTAATCGATCTTAGAAAATTGCCATTTATTCCTCTAACAGATGGTAATTTTGGCTCAGTCCGCGAAGGTACAATTTGGTTGCATTCCGATACACTATACCATGAGTTCAATAGGGAGTGTGGTCCTGAAGCCTTCCCTCAGGTGCATGCTAAACTTCGAATTGTAAGTCCTGCCCTGTTTTCTGGAGCTGCAGCTGCTGATATTTCAATCATTGATGCGTCCGTAGTGGAGAATATAACTAGGATGCTTTATAAAGTTGGTGTCCAACAGTTATCTGCACATGAACTTATAAAGGTTCACATCTTGCCAGCTATTTCTGATGAGGGAAACACTATTGGCGGTAAGGATTTCATGACTGAGTACCTGACTTTTGTAATGCTTCACCTGCAATCGAGCTGTCCCAACTGTTCTTCAGAAAGGGAGCATCTAATATCAGATTTACATAATAAAGCCCTTGTTCTTACAAATTATGGTTACAAGAGACCTGCTGAGGTGCCAATCCATTTCAGTGAAGAACTTGGGAATCCTATCGATGCGAATAAATTGAATAATGGCATAGATATGATATGGCACGAGGTTGACACTACCTATTGGAATCATCCAATTACCAAGTCACTATCTGGTGGGATGTTGAAATGGAGAAACTTTTTTCAGGAGATAGGAGTTTCTGACTTTGTCCAAGTAGTTCAGATAGAGAAGAGTGTCACGGATATAGCTCATTTTATCAAGCATGTGATGGTGGATAACGACATGATTTCTCCTGAATCAATTGCCAAAGATTGGGAATCCCAAGAGTTGGTTCATTTACTAACAGTATTGTCCTCAAGCAGTGACACGGAAAGGTGCAAGTATCTCTTGGAGGTTCTTGATACATTATGGGATGGATGTTTCAGTGATAAGGTTACTGGTTACTGTTATTTGAATCCCACTGGGGAAAGGGAAACCTTTAACTCTTCATTTATGCGCATTCTACATGATGTCCAGTGGGTAAGATCAAGTATCGATGATGAGCTGCACTATCCCAAAGATTTATTCCATGATTGCAAAGCAGTGCGCTCAATTCTGGGAGTCAACGCACCATATGCTGTTCCAAAGGTTAGTTTGGTTATTCTCCACCTGAACTATTCTAAGCCATTTTCTTAGATTTGCTTTCAATGTTTCAATTATAATTTTTGTTAGTCTGAAGAGCATGTGTTTGTTACATACAATTATCATAAGATAACATGAAAAGAAGAATGATTTGGCTGTACTCTTTCTGACCTCCTTCTGACCGTCGAGAGCTCTCCCTTATTTATTTTTGTTCCTTTACGTTTGTTTTAAATTTTCTAATCAGTATTCTCTCTCTTTCTTCATGCCTCTTCTTGTAAAAAATGGTACGGATTGAGGACTTTCCCTGCTTGATGACTCTTCAGCTATAGGGTTTCTTCTATCATGCAGATGGTGCCCTTCACCATGAGGCTTTTGGTTCTAGTATACGTTTCCTTGCCGACTACTTAATGCTGGGGGTCTTTTTATTGATTGTAATTTTCTTTGGAAGATGAAAGATTTACAAGAAGTTGACACACATATATTTTCTCATTTTTACTCCATTCATTATACTAACGTGTATATTTCTCGAATTTGGTTTGTTCCATAATTTTGAAAACCTTATGCTGACCCTTAAACCTTGAGCTCCAGGTTTGTCCAAAGGAACTGATGTAGTGGCCAAGTTCTAGCAAGAACACATTTCAGATACTGGACCCATTTCCTAGGTGTCTTACGAGAAGCAATGTGTGAAATTTTCTCATAATCTCAGTGTTCTCTAATGCTTTTTGTATAATTTGGTAGTTTTATCTGTCAGCGTGGTCCTGTTGTCCTACTGGTGGCCCATGAGTTGGTCTTTGTAGGCTATTGATATTGGGGTATAATGTTTGGCAGGCTTGTGTAAGATTTAGTCATTTTGTATAGGCTGAACAAGCTAAAATACACTAAAAACTCGAGAGGATTTCCAGGTCAGTTTCAATACGATATGTGCTGTTTAAGGTTTTGGTTTGGTAGTAGAAGGAAAAAACTAAATAGGTTAATTATACCCATGCTCCTGAGGTTAGGGTGAAATTACTGGCATGTCTATTAGTTTGGAGAAATAGCACTGATGTTTGTTGACCAAATGAAATCTTGAAATACATAATGTTTTGAACAAAATGACTTTATAACCATGACTTAGGAAGGTAATTCTTCAAATGCCATCCCTTTATCTCGCCTCATCCTCTTCAAGAACCCGCCGCTGCAGCACCACAGGCATGGCCCCGGTGCCGCCATCCTCTTCTTCCCTTTCTTGATTTTTTGACAGCACCCACCAGCGCTCAGACACCCCAACGTTTACTAAAACTAGTACACCGCCACTGCTGCCACTAACTTTAAGATTCCCTTAAGTTCTCCCTCTTCCATACCTAACCTCGCTGCCGACAAAGCATCACGCCACCACAACGTAGATGTCTGCGGCGGCTGAAATTGCACATGCAAAACCCAGATTAAGGAAAAACCGGCAGCCCCTCCAAACCAAATCCAACTGCCATGGCCCGGCCTCCGCCATAGCCAACTCTGCGCGGCAGCCCCGCCGCCCCATAGACCCATACGCCAATCATCGTTCCTTCATCTTCGTACAGCTCGGCCACCATCACCACCACCATCTCTTCACGCTTGTTCAGGTTCAATACTCCACACACGCACATGTGCACTAAATTGTGCCTTTATCACCTCGTTATTGATTCGTCAACCACCATCATTCCCCCAACCCACCTCGTCACTCCATGGCCCGTGGCGGTGGATCTGTGGACCAACATGCATCACCGCTTTTTGTAATGAAGGTGCCTCCAGACGCGTTGGTTGATTGCACCATAACAGCACCCCCTATCTCGTGCGCCACATCCAGAGTGGTGGCGACCACCGCTGTGGTAGATGGTTGCTGGCGTTGGGATGACATGAAGGTGGTGCTATGGCGGTGTTGATGTTGTGCCGTGTTGGTGGTTGGAGTTAAAGGGGAAAAAGAAAGTGGAGAGAGAAATTACGGAATTAGGGTTTGAAAATAGGGAGCCAGGGTTTGTTTTAAACCCTGATTTGGAACGGCTTTCAAAATTTTATACAGTTGATACTATGTATGAGGGTAGCATTGGCACTTTAAAATTCGTATTGATTACATCAGCAAAAAAGTACACTGTTTAAACAGGTCAACAAAGGATAGGCATGAATGACACATATTTAAAGTTGTTGGTCACATAGTGTCCTTGATGTAATTTCACCCAAACCTCAAGGACCTGACTGTAATTATTCCAACTAAATATTCTTAAAGGAATTTGATTTTTTTTTTTTTGTAATTAGACAATGAACACCAATGATCTCAATAAGGTTAGTTTAGGGTTCTACGTATTTAGGATTAAGAAGGAATCATGGTCATTTGGGCAATCCGGCTCCCACACAAGACTTGGGCCAAATACAAAAACCTTTTTTGCGATGAATGACGATTACTAAGTCCGTGTTCAAAAGGCGATTATAGTCCGCGTGTGGTATAGTAGCCCAATGGACTAATAGAACTTGCCAGATGTAATAGCAAGCTACGACATGGTGCAATAAACAATTAGACAATCACCCAAATCCACATAGCCCTTATTCCAGAGATGCTGAGATGGTAACCAAAACAGTTGGATACAAGCAGAGATGCATAAAGACAGAAACTGCCGGCCCAGATTCCAAAAAGTTTATGAAGTTATATCTTAATCTCAACAATCAACAACAGCATTGTGGAGGCCAGCTAGAAACTGTATTCCTTTCGTTTGTTCCTTTTATTTGGTGTTGAGGGAGAGGACTAGAGTGTGTTTTCCTTGGAGGGCTATCTGGTATGGTCATGCTCCTCGTAGGCTGGCTTTGTTTGGTCTGCTATTCAAAGTACAAACTGTACTGCTGATAATCTCAGGCGGTGGCCCAAAATTATTGTCAGTTGGCATTGTATGTGTATGAACAATGGTACATCAGATGATTATCTGCTCTTGCATGCGTGAGGTTGCGAGATGTCTCTGGTGTTTGTGTTTTTACTTCCGCTATGATGATGTGGATGATGCCGTGATTGGTTAGAGATTTTATGTTCGGTTGGAATGGGGGAAAGGTCTTGGAGGTTTTTCCTAACAGGTGAAGGTAAGCACCTTTGTTTCTTATGTGGGCTTTTGAAGGTGTGGAGACTCCTACTCATCGACATCATTTTTCTTTTTTGAATGGGCTTTTGTTTTGGTTCAAGAAGGAGTTTCTGGGATTATCTGATACTTTTATAGTCTTTCTAGATGACTTAAGCGTAGCTTCTTCTGTGTAAATGGGTTTGTGCTTTAGCCAGGGACCTATTTGGTGCTTTGGGCTTCTTTCGTGTGTAGGTTCTTCCCAGATGGGAGTTTCCTAATAAAATTTTTACCTATCGAAATAAAAACAAGTCTTATTAATAAGCAGCGAGAGATGCAAGGCAATTGTTAGTTGCACGAAGTGCGTGTGAGAGTAGGGGCTGGAGTGAGTGTGCCTTTCTAGCACGGGGCTGGCAAGACCTCATGGGTAAGACTTTCTTTGCTTTCTCTTAAAAAAGATGCCAACATTTGATCTTTGCCACAAAATCATGTACTTAGATTTATGGCATGATTAGGGCTGTAAATGGTACGAGCTGTTTATGAACAGCTCGTTGTTCATTCACAAAAAGCTCATTCGTCCTCGGTTTGTATAACAAATAATCAGAATATGACAACTTTTTTGAGCTCGTTTACTAAACGGGTCGAGAATAGTATCAACATTCAGTCAACCCAAAATAACCCTTGCAGCCGAACAATGTCAACCCGTCGAAAGGCCCTAAGATTAATTCTCTCTCTCTCTCTCTCTTTCTCTCTCTCTCTCTCTCTCTCTCTCTATATATATATATATATATATATATATATATATATATATATATATAGGGTAAATTACACTTAAGACCCCTGAGGTTTTACGTAATAACACTCCACTACCGCTATCTTTAAAAATTACACTCCGTCCCCCCGAGGTTTGTACCTGCATTACACACAACTACACACATTTAACGGCAGGCCCAACTCCGTGAAAAGATTCTCTGACACATCACTTTATGCAAATTTCATACCCAAAATACCCCCCCTTTGTCCTTTACTCAAACAAGGAGGGCATTTTGATTAGAACAATTAAAAAAGGAAGATTAGGGTTGAATCTAAAAGCTAATGGGTTTGGAAGGCGGCGGCGCGACGCTGTTGCAGCTGCGATAAGAGGAAGGAAGGGGGGAGGGGGGCGCCGACGGGGGGAGGGACGCTGCCGGCGTAGGATGCAGAAGGAGGGGCAAAGGGCTGTTGCGGCTGCGGGGGAAGAGAAGGAGGAAGGAAAAAGGTGGTCGGCGTCGCTGACGGGGGGAGGGGCGCTGTCAGCGGAGAGTGAGGCGTCGGTTTAAGATGTTGCAGGAAGGGCGACGGGGCAAGGGGTTGTTGCGACTGCGGGGGACGAGGGGAGAGAAGAAGAAGGAAGAAGGGGGGTTGGCGTCGCCGACGGGGGAAGGGGCGCTGTTAGCGGAGAGTGAGGCGTGGCGCTGTTGCAGCACGGGGGCCGACGCGCTATTGCGACCGCGGGGGACGAGGGAGAGAAGAAGAAGGAAGAAGAGGGGTCAACATCGCCGACGGGGGGAGGGGCGCTGTCAGCGGAGAGTGAGGAGTGGCGTTGTTGCAGCAAGAGGGGCGACGGGGCAAGGGGCTATTGCGACCGCAGGGGACGAGGGGAGAGAAGAAGGAAGAAGGGGGGTCGGCGTCGCCGACGGGAGGAGGGGTGCTGTCAGCGGAGAGTGAGGCGCGGCGCTGTTGCAGCATGAGGGGCGACGGGGCAAGGGGTTGTTGCGACCGCGGGGGACGAGGGGACAGAAGAAGATGCCGAAGGCGGCAGGGCAAGGGGCTGTTGCGGCCGTGGGGCTCAGGGGGAGAGAAGAAGAAGGCAGAAACAGGGGAAGTCCCTCTAATAATTCCCAAAAACAAGTTTTCCCTCTAAAATTCCAAGAAAACAGTCTGAGGGGCATTCATGTATTTTTGCATTGCACCATTAACACCGTAAGAGAAAAAGTTACTTTTTGAGCTGAGTGTAATTTTTAAAGATAGCGGTAGTGGACTGTAATTACGTAAAACCTCAGGGGTGTTTAGTGTAATTTATGCATATATATATATATATATATATATAGGGAGCTGATCCATTGCTTGCGTGGGCAAATGGGGTTGAGTTGCCAGCGGGATGTGCCCGTCCACGCGCGAGATGTGGACGGGCCAGATCTCGTCGTCCGCTGCATAATGTAGCGGATGGTACCGTTGAAAATAATATCGTCCGCTACATTATTTACCGGACGATTCTTTTACCGTCCGCTACATTATGTAGCGGACGACAAAAAAAAAACGCAAAAAAAAAATTATCTGGGCCGTCCACAGATCGTGCGGGCAACTTAATTCAAGTTGCCCGCGCGGTCAACGGATAGGCTCATATATATATATATATATATATATATATATATATATATATATATATATATATGAGAGTAGATTCGCTGTTCGCACTGACAACTTGGGTTAAGTATCCAGCGCGATCTGGCCGTTCACGGGCGATCTGTGGACGGTCCAGATCCTTTTTTTACCCTTTTTAAGTCCGTCCGCTACATTATGTAGCGGACTATTTTTTTGACAAAAATACCCTTAAGCTCCATCAGCTACATTATGTAGCTGACGAGTTGGCATTACTTTGTTTCTCTTTCTCATTATTTTTCTGACATGTTTGTCTCTCTTTCTCCTTTCTATCATCAATGCTCGTGTCCCTCTCTCTCTCTCCTTTCTCTTTCTCTCTTCGGTACCCCATAAAGTGACAATGAATGTGTTTTGAGGACCGGCTCCTCTCTCTCTGCTCTGCACTTTTCTCTTCCTTTTCCCTTTTCTTTCTCTCTCTGGCCAAACACCATCCTAAAATATCTAAGCTTTCAATGGCAGGACACACATTCGCCTGATATAAGGAACGGAAAAAAACACCTCGATAATTTGGGCCCAGATGGCGTCGGCAATGCCCTCGCCATGCTCCCGCTGCTCGCCAGCGATTATCGTGAGATCGGTGATGATTGGCTTCAAATTGAAGGTGAGCTTTGCCAGCACCTCCTCGTTGTACCGTAATCTCGCCGGGGGCTGGAGGTTGCGCGGGGTCTCTGGTCATAATCGTTATCTCCTCCTCCCTCTCCTTCAAAATGGCCTTGATTTTGTCGAGGATTGGCGTCGGGGGCTTCTGGGCCACGACGACGTTGTTGGACATTTGATGGGTGTTTGCTATTTTAGGGTTAGGGTTAGGGTTAGGGTTAGGGTTATGGGGATTGCAATCAAGCGACCGTTACTCTTCATTTGGAAGAAAGGTACTCGAAATTAGACAAGAGGGAGAGATAAGCGGAAATTATACGAGATTACAAGGTTCGGCTTTTTAGAGGAGAGAGAGAAAGCCAAACGAGATGGAATCTTGCAGAGAGAATACTGATGAGAGAAAGAGAAAGGAGAGAGAAAGAGAAAGGAGAGAGGGACACGAGCATTGATGACAGAAAGGAGAGAGAGAGAGACAAACATGTCAGAAAAATAATGAGAGAAAGAGAAACAAAGTAATGCCAACTCGTCCGCTACATAATGTAGCGGATGGAGCTGAAGGGTATTTTTGTCAAAAAAAAGTCCGCTACATAATGTAGCGGACGGACGTAATATATATATGTATATAGGGAGTTGATCCGTTGACCGCGTGGGCAACTTGGGCTAAGTTGACCGTGCGATCTGGCCATCCATGCGCGATCTGTGGACAGTTCAAATCTTTTTTTTCGTTGTTTTAAGTACGTCCGCTACATTATTTTTCGACAAAATTTACCTTTATCCTGCTGTCTTTCTATGTGTTTCCTCTGTGTCCAAGGTTCTCTCTCTCTCGCCACCACTGCCCATGAGACCAAGCATCACCGAAGCATCGTGAGTTTCCCAGATCTGACGAAGCATCGTGAGTTTCCCAAAGCATTGCCGAAGCACTGCCCAGATCTGATGAAGCATCGCCCAAGCATCGCCGAAGCACCGCCCAGATCTGACGAAGCATCGCCCAAGCATTGCCGAAGCACCGCCCAGATCTGACGATGCATCACCCAATCATCGCCGAAGCACCGCCCAGATCTGACAAAGCATCGTGAGCTTCCCAGATCCCACAAGTCCACAACCACAAAGTTCAAAACAAGCATCCCCGACGCTCTCAGATTCGACGGAGATGGTGAAAATGATATCAGAAATTTCAGATAAATATTTTGAAAACAAACAAGTCAGCTTCATCATCAGCAAACAGACAAGGCTGACTATCTCGTCTCTACTCTTTACCCTTTTACGGAAATTTTTAAGGTGAGATTGTGTCATCATAGTTTTCATAATTGAACTGAATCGGTCGACCAGACCAGTTTACTGTCAACCGGTGACTTCGCCAGCCCCGGCGGTTCTACAGTCAAACCGGCAGGTTGGACTAAGGATTGAATTCTCTACTTCTCGCTTTCTCAATTATGTTGAGGCTAAAAAGAGCAGTATATCATGCTTCTGTAAAGGCTGGTGAATCATGAGTTCATATCTAAGAAGACTTGAAAGAAAATAACAGAACACCCTCGCTCTATGGATGAGAAGAAGACTGGTCATTGCGCAGTTAGTTATCATGTCCGCTACATAATGTAGCGGACATACAATTTCACTTGGTTATCATGTCTGATTCATTGTGGACAAGGGGTATTTTTGTCAAAAAACCATCCGCTACATTATGTAGCGGACGTTATTAAAAAAAACGCCAAAAAAAAAAGATCTAGACCATCCACAGATCACGTGTGGACAGCCAGATCGCGCGGGCAACTTAACCCAGGTTGTCCGGGCAGTCAACGGGTCACGACCCTATATATATATATATATATATATATATATATATATATATCTCACACACACAAACAAACAAACAAATACACCCACCCAATCTAACACAGACACCGTCGGGCATGTCATCACAGATCTTTATGTTAATCACCATATAGCTCAACGGCAGAGTAATGTAAAAACTATACGCATCTAAGTTACTGCTCCGCACAACCTATACGCATCTGTTCAATCTGTCGCTGAAAAGCACGACAGCATCCGTTGCCGCACCAGCACTATTGCCTCTTCATTTCCTTTCTTGTATCTCTCAAGTTTCAGTATAGCTAATGACCAGACAAGCCGAGCCCGAGATTTTGAACGTCATTTTTCGTAACTAAAAGAAAACGAGTCGAGTTTAACCAGGTCAAAGTTATAAGAAAAGAGCTCGGACATACCCATCTTCAGCTCGAACTCGGTTCTTATACATCCCTAGGTATGATGATTATTATTCGCATCTGCCCTTACTTGTGAGTACTCCACTAGCTATATCAGTGTCCTTTTGCTTTTATAAGGACTTAAGTTTTGAGCACCACTTTTAGCCAGTTTGAGCTCCACTTTTGTCGCTAGAGGTTTTGTAACTGTTACTTCTTAGCCTTTATAGCAACAATTTATATGTCATTTTTTTTGTATCAGTGGAGCCCTTGGAATTGTTGATTAAGTGGGGGCACGAGCTGACATTGAATTCTTCTAATTTAATTTTACTCTTGCTCTATTGAAACAGGTGAGAAGTAAAAGGTTGCTGCATGATATCGGGTTTAAGACATGTGTCACCCTTGCTGACATCCTATTAGTTCTTCAAGTTTGGAGGAGATCTCAAACCCCTTTCAGAGCTAGGTATTACTTCTTCTCATAGATGAAAATATTGGTGGTTATAATTATTTGGTCCTTGGCATTTTCATTTTATCCTGGCATGATATCGATGCACTTTCACAAGGAGGGACCTTGAAGGATATTGGGTTCCCTACATATTCTGCTTGCATGCAGTCCTCCAGTCCCCCTTGTCCCATTTTTGTTTTATTCCATGAGGGAAGGGCGATAACTCTGCCTAATGTCGTGCTTATTGTCCTATCTTTCATACGTAGCTGTGTCTAGCCCAGAGAAAGAACGAAAGTTGTGATAGGTAGACGGCCAGTGTAAAACTGCGTCACATTCCATCAACACAAATCCAAAGAAATTAGGCTTAGAAACTAGGGCAAAACCCTTAAGCGCGTTGCACCTGCCTCCTGGTGGTTTGGAAAATGGGCAAGGGGTGTCGGTGCCCAGATGCGATGACAAGGAAACAAGGGTCCCCGCACTGCAATGGACGAGTGCTGGTAAGAAAGTCAAGAAACATAAACTTAGGTAGCTTGTTGGAACTTAGGTTTGTCAACGGGTAAGCTAAGGGAGATAATAGAAACTTGTGTAGGAGAGGAAACATAACGTGTCTTCAGGAGATAGAGGTTAGGAGAAAGTATAGGGAGATGGAGGGAGCTGGTTATACAAGGTTAGGAATTGTAGCAGATTAAAGCCTAAGAATTATGGTCGTAGATGTCACTGACGAATATGATAGAGTTCCGCCTCTCATAACCCCATCTGAGGATGATTGGAAGATAAGCTAGCTAGCACTTGTTCTAAATTTGTCAGCTGAATTTGTAATGAGGGAGGAGACCATTGATATAATCAGCTCGTAAGCCCCTCAAATAGGACTAGCAGACTCCATGAAGAAGGAATTTTTGGAGGATAAGTACGGAATTGTACAAGGAATACCCCACAGGGAGAAGTTTTTTATAGGAAAAGATTTAAATGGGCATGTTGGAAGAGCTAGGGGAGGCTTTGAGTGGGTATGCTGAGGATCAGGTTTTGAAGATAGGAATGAATCCCAAGAAGACCTCCTAGATTTCATAGTGGCCTTTGATTTGTTGATAGTAAACACTTCTTTAAGAAAAGAAAATCACATGTGATTACTTTAAGTAGTTGGTCATCTTTTTAGCCAGATAGACTTGTTCCTTGCTAGGAGGGAGGACCGAGCGTTATGTAAATATAGTAAGGTCATTCTTGGGGAGTGTGTTGCTGTACAAATAGTTGGTGGTGCTGGACATATATATTAAGAGTTAAAATATGAAGGTTAAAGGTGATAAGACATCTGCAAACTAGGTGGTGGAATTTGAATGGGAAAAGACTAACCACTTTTAAGGATAGGTTGAAGAACCATGGACTATGGACGATGAACCTAATGTAATGTGGACTGAGATGTCTAATTACGATAAGAGAGTTGCTATAGAGGTCCTTGAAAAGTCCAGAGGAAATGGTTGTATAGGTAAATAAACTTGGTGTGGAATGAGGAGATACAAAAAGCAGTTATTATGTTAGAAGAGGGAATGTTATAAATGGTTATACGTGTGCAGGACTGAAGACAATTGTAAGAGTATAAAGTGGCTGGAAAGGAAGCAAAGAAGAGACCGAGAGAGGCTAGAGGTAAGGCATATGAAAGTTTCTACGAAAGGTTGAGTATTCAAGACGGTGACAAAGGGATCTACAAGCTAGCTAAGGTAAGAGAAAGGAGAAGCAGAGACTCGAATCGTATAAAGTGTATCAAGGACAAGAATAAGTGTTTATTAGTGAAGAAGAGGAGGTTAAAGAGGGATGGAGATGTTACTTCTATAAGTTGTATTACGGAGAAATTGAAGGCTATGTTCGATGGACTGGGTACGAATATCCGAGTCGGATACGTGTTTAAGTGTCGGATTCGTCTAATTTTCAAAACCCAACACATGGGGATACGACAAAATGTTCCTACCTATTCTTGTTTCTTAGTTTGTACAGTGTTTTATCATACGCCTATCGTTTTAACTTAGAACTGAGATCATCTCAAAGCAATAACGAACTAAAAGAAACACTATGAAATAGTGTTTCTAGTGACATATCCTACAGGATGTGTCGGACACATATTCCCATGTCCAAGTGTCAAGTGTCCGACACGGGTACTTCACTCATTTCGAAGAGTCCATGTGATACAAATTGCATAACACCCCAGAAATTCAGAGCGTTAGACAATCATTCGATCAATAATTTAATGGCACGACTAACCTCAATTCAATAAACAACTGCAATATATGTCAGAGCTTCTAATGTATGCAATAACTCAAATTCTTAAAAAATACACGTTCTTAGATAAAAAGACTAAATTTAAGTACTCGAGAGGGTGAAGTAAACAATGTTTTCCCTCGTAGGGGCTTAACTAAAGGAAAAAAAAAATACAAATACACCACCATCTTATCCAGGCTCTAAATCATCTCCAAGTAGTCTACAAATGACTATTACCTACAGAAGGTAATAAATAAGGGTGAGCTTTTGAGAGGTCAGTAAGGTCACTCAAGAACCAAACGGAGTGATTACAAATGATTTATAGGTTCAATTCATTTGCAATATGGGAAAGAGTTTCAACACAATCCCTTCAATTAGTTGTCAATACGAACACTTTCAGATACACTATAAACAATTCAGATGATTTTGCACCTGAGCAATTGCAATGCCACACAGGCAGTGCAGGGTAACACTTAGCAAAGCCACAAAGGCAATGCTCAATAACACTTAGCAAAGCCATATAGGCAGTGCTCATTAATAATGGTAATTACATATGTATATGTACACTAGCTAGTCCATCAAGGTACTAGACTGCGTCCCACGCAATAAACATACCATCTTATAACGCCCCTAATACACTATCTCATGTCAATATGCATAAAAACAATAATCACTAAACATGTAAATCGATGCGAGATGGGCAATAAATGATGAGCATCAACATGAATTCCAATAATCGACTAAGGCTCAATAATAGGGTCGCAATGGCAATAAAAACAATTGATAGCAATTCATAATTTGGAGTTCAATGATAGCTGCAAACTAATCGAAGAAAATTCAACACACTCCCCAAACCTAGCAAGAAAATCCAGCACACTCCCCAAAGCTTAATAATTCCCAAAATTCATAATAAATTATCCTAAAATACTTTTGTCGCTTAAAACTACATATAATGTTAAAGGATCATTTTTTCCAAAATTTTTGAATATTTTCGAATTAAAAATAATTTCTTTGAATGCAATAAAAGCCAATAAATAGCCATAATTGTTTCAAACTCAAATTGAGGCCCCAAAATTTTTGTAACAGGTTTAAAATATACATAAAAATTATAGAAATTGAAATCAGGATTTGAATAGAATTTAAACCATTCTTAAATTATTCGTTTTGCTAAATCAAATGCGATATGGGTAAAGGTACCAAATCAACTCTGAAATTTATCAAACTTAAGCAAAGTCCTGAGGTTAGGGTGAAAATTCAGGCGTGTCCATTAGTTTTAAGAAAATGACTTTGTTGCCCTTAAGTTCAAGGTTATTTTTTTTTCCAAATGCCATTACTCCATTTAAAAGGAAAAATCAGACTTCGTTTGAGAAAACCTTTAGTGAACTTTACTCTCTCTCCCCCCCCCCCCCACCCCCCCCCCCCCAATTCTGCCTCTCCAACTCCCCCCACCATTGTCACCCACCCTTTCACTGCCCCCACCCCCATTCTGTCTCTCCAACTCTCCCCCACCATTGTCCCCCCACCCTTTAGTTGCCCCCACCCTCCCCTTCCCCGTCACTCGCCCCCACACCCTCCCCCCACCCCATCTGCCTCCCCCTTCCCCCTTGCCACACCCACCGTACCCCTTCCCCGTTGTCACACCCATTCCTCCCCCTTCCCTGTCGCCGCACCCACCCTCCCTTTTCCCCGTTGCCGCACCAATTCCTCCCCCTTCCTCATCGCCAACAGACCTCCCCCTTCCTCGTCACCAACGAACGGGGACCAAACGTTTAATTCGTACGACACCAACTCCCTCGGGGCCAACAGGGTTGGGCGAGGCTGGGGGGTGCGGTGCGGTGGGAGGGAGGGGGCGGAAGCGGCGTATGGGGTGTGTGATAGTGTTTGAGAATTAGGGTTTTCAAACCCTAATTTGAAATTTAGGGTTTTCAAACCCAAAATACGTAATGATGACAGTAATTTCACCTGTAATGAAAATAAGGTGCAATTATTCAATATATACAGTATAAGGCTGGTATTGCCATTTTGAAAATACGTAATGATGACATCATAAAAAAATACACTTTTTGGACCGGAACCTGACAGATGGACAAAAAAGTTACATTTTTAATATTTTTGGTCACGGTATGTTGCATTTTGAAACTTAGTGTCCTTAACTGTAATTTCACCTAACCTCAGGGACTTTGCTGTTATTATCCCAGCATATTACTATAACCTTTTCAGAATTTAATAAGAATTTTAAAGACTCAAAACAAATTTTAGAAAAATCAAATTTATAGAAAATGTTAAAAATACTAAACGATTTCTGGAAAATATGAAATTTTGCCAGAAATTCTAATGTAGTCTAAGGTACCCTACTGCAAAATTTTACGACCTAACGATCATTGTGCACCATGTCACGCACGATTGAACACAACTCGTGCACGTGGTACACCTTTGCAAGCACAGGATACCACCCAGTAGCATATATCCACTTCCTCTTCTTCTTCCTCTCTTATCTGCACAGTCACAATACACCCAAACACACACTCTCTCTACATACACTACAAACCCATATAAACTTCAGTGCACACACATATTATACATACTATACACACACGCACACAGCACACAGACAAAAACAGACATTGTTTTCACGCGCACACACAATACACACTGCACTCACGTTCACGCAATACACACACAAAGAGCACTCCAAGGCTGCCATTACAGCCCCTACCCTACACACACACAGAACACATACTCACGGCCACCATGGCTGTCCACACACACACACTTCACCGCCGCCATGGCTGCCACTACACACACACCTCGCAATACACAATCCACACACAAAACATAGAATACACACGCACGCGCGTGCACGCACTGCCATCATGATCGTTCCCCCTCCCCTTCACTAATATACACACACAGTTGCACATTACATACACTACATCAGGGCTGACCGGAATTAGACCCCTCTTTGGCAGATTCCGTCAAAAACTTTCAATCTCTTGTGTGCACTGTTGACCTTCTCTCTCTCTCATTCTGACTATAACCGAAAAGTGGGATAAGTCCCAAATGCCCAATTTTCTCCAGCTTCCTCTCTCTTGTTCCTTCTCCTCTACCTTTGACTTTCCAATAAAAAGAGTTGACAAAAAGATCAGATTAATATCCTATAATCACCTAATAAACCCCAATTTAATTAAAACTTTTAACTAACCCCCTTTCACTTTCAATAATTGCCTATTGCGCCCAGCTTCACTAATCTACAACTTCCGGTTACTTAAAAAATGACGCTAAAGGTTGTCAAGAAATATCGTTCATGCCAATCGACGCTAAATATTGCTTACAAAAACTGTCGTTAAAGAAATAAAATAACCAGCTAAAAATTACAGAGGTTCGCAGTATAACATTGTTCCCAACTTATATAAATTTCGTCCTCGAAATTTATGAATCTGTAGCACCGAATATATGAGGATAAGCACTTCGCATGGTCTCCTCTAGTTCCCAAGTTACCTCTTCAATAGTGTGATTTCTCCATAGTACTTTCACCAACGGTATCACCTTGGTCCGTAGAACTTGTTCGGGCTAATATCTCCACTGGCACCTCTTCTTAACTCAAGTCTGTCTTAATATCATCGAGACGATGCTGCAACACATGAGATGGATCATTCACATACTTCCTTAACACTGACACATAGAATACATTGTGAATATGCGAAAAAATCTGAGGACAACGCCAAACGATAAGTTACCGGTGTAATTCTCTCAATAATCTCATAGGGTCTAACATATCTAGGGCTGAGCTTGCCCTTCTTCCCAAAATGCGTCACTCCCCCTTCCAGGTTGATATCCTCAGAAATACTTGGTCACTGACCGCAAACTCCGAACCCCGTGTACGCTTTAAAGCATACATACGTTGTCTATCCTGTGCTGCTCTCATGCGTGACCGAATCAGATCAACCTTCTCATAGGTTACCTGAACCAATTTTGGGCCAATAAGTCAACGCTCTCCCACCTCATCCCAGCACAACGGAGTCCTACATCTCCGACCATACAAAGCCTCGATAGGCGCCATCTGAATACTTGCTTGATAACTGTTGTTGTGTGCAATCTCAACCAACTGAGCTCTGAGCTTTTAGTTCTTCACTCTTATCTAAGAGTTGCTCTTATCGCTAGATAGGTATCCCAACTACCTTGGAAATCTATAGTACCAGCCTCAGCATATCTTCGAAGTCTGAATGGTCCGCTCTGACTGGCTATATGTCCGGGAATGAAAAGCTGTACTAAACCCTATGTTACATGGACTTAGTACGAGTGTCCGAGTTGGATGCGTGTCCAAGTGTCGGATCGGTCAAATTTTCAAAACCCAAGACACGGGGACACGGCAAAATATCTCTATGTATTACTATTTTTCAGTTAGTCCGTAGGAAAATGGTGCTTTTTGTGAGGCACATCATTTTGATTGAAATATCATTTTATCTCAAAGCAACAACGAATTAAAAGGAGCACTTTAAGAAAGTGTTCTTAGTGGCATATCCTATGAGATGTGTCGAACACATATCTCATACTCATGTCCAAGTGTCTAGTGTCCAACACGGGTGCTTCACGCATTTTGAAGCATCCATGTAATATAGACTAAACCTCAAGTTAGTCCCCATAGCATTTTGTAAACTCTCCCAAAACCTCGAAGTGAAACCCCGATCTCTATCGGATATAATCGAAACAGGTACTCCATGAAGTCTCAGAATCGAATCCACATATAATAGGGCCAACTGCTGCTGTGTGAAATTTGCTCAAATAGGTAAGAAGTGTGCCGATAGTGAGCAGATCCACCGCTACCCAGATCATATCAAATCCCTGAACCAATCTGGGTAAACCATCTTCGAAGTTTGTAGTAACATGCTCCCACTTGCACTTGGGAATCTCTAGAGACTGTACTGTTCCTGCTGGCTTTTGATGTTCAGCCTTGATCAGCTGACATAGCGAACACCGAGAAACAAACTCTGCTATGTCCCTCTTTATTCCTGCCCATCAGAAATGCTCTCGAAGGTTGTGGTACATCTTGGTGTCTCCCGAATGCACCGAAAAATGTGAACTGTGAGCCTCAGATAACAGTAAACGTCTGAACTCTTCATCATTGGGAACACATAACCTACTTAGAAACCGTAGTACCCCCTCAGAGTCAATTATGAACTCAGTATGTTTCCTACTCTCCATCGTTCCAATGATCAAAGGTCGATTGCCTGCGTTGTCTTGATCTTGCTGAGCAATGAGGGTTGAACTTGCATAGCTGCCAGCACCGCATCATATTCTAGGCCTCTAATCTCTAGGCCCAATTTCCTCATCTCCTCTAACAACAAAATACAGCCATCATAAAAATATACCTTTGTCAACTCAGACTCACTTATCTTATCCTCTACTACGGTTCAACTATTATTGAAGTTTTCCCTAATCCTCCTGCCGAAAACTTAGGCGTTCCATCACACACTTCTAAAGTCCACAGAATCATATACTTATGCTCTGATACCATCTGTAACGACTCGGACCACGGCCTCACCACAGGACAATGCCTCCCTTAAAAGGGCTAGCCAAGTAGGTATTTATAAGTTCATGGACATGGTCATATAAGGTCAATCACAAATCATCTCACATTCGAAGTGGAATATCACAAATTTGAGGTAATTTAGGAGAAGTTATGACTCATTTATATTACTAATTGGAGTTTGTTTGCAGAATTAGAACGTTTAAAAGAAGGAAGCCTTGTAATGGATGAAAATAGGGAAGGCTACTAGACCAGACGGTATTCATACTGAGGTTTGGAGAAGCTTGGATGATGTGGGCATAGATTGGTTGACTAAGTTGTTTAAGATCTTAAATTCTAACAAAAAGCCTGATGAGTGGAGGAAAAGTACTATGATGCCTATGTAGAAGACTAATGAGATGGCCAAAGTTGCAAGAACTACAGTAAGACACCACGAAGCTTTTGGGAGGGTAAGAATATGGACTAAGAAAGAAGACATATATAATATGTGTGAATCTATTTGGTTCCATGCTGGAGAGATTCACTATGAAAGCTATTTTCTAAATTAGGCGATTGAGGGAGAGATTATAGAGAAGAGGAAGGATCTTCCTATGGTCTTTATAAAAAGCATAGGATAAGGTACCGTGAAAAGTTAGGTGGTGGGTTTTAGAGAAGAAACGAGTGCCTATCAAGATATTGATGTGATCGAGGATATGGACTACTGTAGAACAACTGATGGAATGACTCTCTAAGATAAGTGATTTCTGCGAAGTTGATGGGATAAGATGTGGGAGGGGAAGACCGAAGATAACTTCGGGAGAAGTAGGGAGAAAAGACTTGATTGCTAGGAATATATCCAAAAATATGTACTTTGATATGAGGAAATGGGAGAAAAGGATAAATGATGGAGCTACTACTAGTGTAGAACAACAGATAGAATGACTAATGATTAGGCCTTAAGATGCACCTGTAAGAAGATGCAATTTGTGCCAAGTTGATGGGATAAGACGAGGTAGTCGTAGACTGAAGATAACTTGGGGAGAAGTTGGGTGAAAAGAGTTGATTGCTTCTGATACGAGGGAATGGAAGATTCATGTTGCCAGCCCTAACTAGTTTCGGACGAAGGGATTGGATAATGATGATGACTCATGCGGGAGGGATAGGAGGGGGTCACCTCTCTCTCTCCCCCTCCATCCATCCCTCATGCTAAACATGTTATGCTTGTTTGTTTTTCTTTGTCAATGATGAGGGTAAGCCTTAGCCCAATTGTAAGGTGACCTTTGAAGCCTAGAGGCACAGTCACCAACGGGAAAAAACCTCAGACACGGCAATGGCTGGAGCCTTTTGCAGTGGGGCATCTTCTTTCTTATTGGTGATTTACATACCAATTTTACAACTAGTATTACTCACTCTTTGTTACTTTTTATCAAGGCTCTGGTAGACTGGTACTCTGTATTCATGGTAGGTCGTTTAGCCAATACTTCTTTTGTAGGTTGATTGATTCTTGAAACTTTCAAAGCGTTATTGTCGCAGAATAATAGATTTTACTCGTTGGTGTCAATTAGGTGGTTTGTGGACTTTTGTTGCTCTACACGGCGCTTTTGGACTACTTATTTAATCTTATAGATAGAGTTCCCAACTTCATCCTCAAAAGTTGATTTTGGAAATGATGTGGCATGGCATTTTGGAAATAGCCATGGACTGAAATGGAGAACTGTTTTTGAATAGTTGGAACAACTTTTAGTTGAAAGTTGGGAACCCCATCACTACCCATTGCCTTACATTAAAGGTAAAGTTCCCATCTTTAGTCCCAAAAGTTGATTCCCGAAGGATGTTGCAATGGCCTTTTTGAGTAAGTTGCGAACTGTGGTAGCAAACTGTTTCTAAATAGTTGGACTATTATATTAACGCTAGCAAGTGTAGGTTGGTTAGTTGCACAAGGTAATTGGCCAGTCAGATTCAACTCCAGGCGTACTCTAGGCATGCTCCATTCTTTGTTCTCGCGCGCATCCAGCAGTTGTTCTTTCTTATCAGGACGTTAGAGCAGAAAACATAACGAGTCTGGGTATGGAATTTACTAATACTCTTAACTTATTAATTGAACTTGAGCATAGGATTACTTGTATCATCAACAAGTGTGCAATTATCAAACATGAAGAGGTGTTCCTGAAGAAAATATGAACGTGGGTTTTATTTTTTTCTTAGAGAGTGGAATACCTCTCTAAGCTATTGGCATCTACGGGAGACTTTTGATCCGCACTTGATGCCAATTCTTAGGATTTCGTTTGGTGGTCAACGAATTACCTCGGATCCTGTAATGGATATCAGAACCCACTCAAAACCTTGAATCCTTCTTCAGAGATTTCACTACACATATAAGGCCATCTGTAAGAAATTAGTTTATGCTCACCCATCTTCCCACCCCTCAAAGTAAGCCACGTAGATGTGTCCCTACCAACTTAAACAAGGCTTTCGAACCCATTGCGAGCTTTACCACCGAGTCAAAAACTATTTTGACTTTAATTCTGAAACCGCAAAAAAGTAACTCTTGCCAACCCCCTGTCCACCTTCAGATTAAGGTTCTTTATGTTATTTTCCCTGGAAAGCCACAATCTGAATATCGTTGATCCCAGCATCTCGTGGAACCAGCATTCAGGACCTATATTTTAACCGGCAAGCAAAAGTCGCCAATGGTGTACAACGTTACTAGCTATATCACCTGGATGAAGGATAAGGCAGGAAATGCATCACCTCTAAATCTATAATTGTACTTGGTAACATGGATGAAGGATAAGGCATGTAATGCATCACCAGTGGTTATGTTATTATACTCCTTCCTACCATGCATGCAAAAATACTTCATTCAAAGCATTTCTTAGACTTTCCAATCTTTCACATACCTTTTACAATTATTGATTATTGAAATAGCATGAAGCTGTGAATCTTGCAATTGATTGGCAACTGCTTGAGAATGGGATTTGCTCATTCTTTTTTTTGGCCTGTTAATAGGTTTGGCTTTCAATGCCGAGCAAATGCCACCATCCTAGAATTATTTTTCTCCCTTGTACAGTTGCATAAGCGGATGAGTCTTCTTATATATTTCTTTCCTTTATCTTGAATTCTTGATGCACCCCTTAAATGATGATAAGAAAACTGCAGCAATATCCTATACAAATAGATCTATTTCCTGAATAACAGTTTTGTATTAGCTTGTGCTCCTTGTTTAAGAAACTATTAGCACATTTAGATGGCTCTTGACTTTTGCACGCAGTGTATCACAAATGTCCAAAGTCTACTCATTCATTTGGAATGAAATGGATACTTCTGAGCAAAAAATTGTGGAGAACTTACAATCAGAAGCTTTCATATTTGTTCCGTATTCTTTGTGTTCTTCTCCTAAGGATGTTGTACCTGGTGCATTTTTATCTCCTCAAGAAGTATATTGGCATGATGTGACTGGTTGTGTGGACCAAATCAAGACGATTTTTGCTAGTGGCAATCTGGAGGAGTTCAAGAGTCCCTTCAGAAGATTTCTATGCAATATTTATCCAGGACTTCATAACTTCTTTGTGGATGCGTGTGGAGTGAATGAGATTCCTCCTCTGCGTGACTACCTTCTCATTTTGTTACAGTTGTCAACTAATGCTTTGCCTTCAGAGGTGGCTAATGCAGTATGTAACAATCTTGAGCAAACTTGGTTGAGGTTTTTTGAATTGAACGCCATCTGAATATCTTTTTTATGTCTTAGGTTTTCAATGTTTTCCTAAAGTGGAGTGATGGATTGAAATCTGGATCACTGGGTCCTGACGATGTGGAGTACTTGAAAGGAAGTCTTCTGAAAATGGAGTTCACGGTACTTCCCACTGTAGGAAATAAGTGGGTTTCGCTACACTCATCCTTTGGGCTTGTGTGTTGGTGTGATGATGAAGAGCTAAGAAAGGAATTTAAGGATATTAACAATCTTGAGTACCTTTACTTTGGTGAACAAGGTGACAAAGAGAACGAGACACTTTGTACAAAGGTATCCATTTTCATGCAGAGATTAGGAATTCCTGCTCTCTCTGAGGTATATCTCTCTCTCTCTCTCTCTCTCTCTCACTCACTCACTCACTCACTCACTCACTCACTCATATTTGTTGAAGGCGAGGGTGAAAATTGCACCGTTTCGACGAGGTGTCTTTTCGTGATGCGAAGTTGCTCCTTTGTGTGCCAGGCAGCATGTATGTACTGTCCGTGTGATCACGACCAAGATCTGCATTTAGACTATATAATGTTGATATAAAGTTGTATGGTACATCCCTAATGGTTGCGGATGTACCCAAAAATGTGTCGCACCAGCCGATCCAGCACAGTTGCCCATATTTCTAAAACCATAGAGAACCAGAGTTTGCTCCTTTCACGTCTTTCCGGTTTATGTCTGCTCTGTGCTCTTGGTTATACTCTACTTTCTCAAACAGCACTTCAATGTTCTTGGGGTTGCAGATCCTCTCTCTGTAGGAAAACCACATTCCGTTGGCTGTTGCCTAAAGCAACAAGGTCAAACTGGAAACAGGGAGACTAATTGGAGTGGAGCTAGAAGGGGGGAAAAGCCCATATGGCTGGTGAAACTGTTGGACGAACAGGACCCCAGTTCTTGTTGAATTGGGTTAGATCCACAAAATCCGGTGTCCTAATTTCCTACCGCAACCACTGTGTTTTAGGTCAGCCCTTAGTAGCAGGAAACTCCTCATATGGTGACGCTTCTCTCTCGGAAACTGGCTTTTGAGATCCCAAGTTAGGAGCTCCATGGGATTCCGTCCCAAGCTAACATGGGAACTCGATCCCGTCAGCTGGACAAAGATTCATGGAACAAGTGAGTGTATGCCTAAAAGTCAAGCCTTTTCGACTCAATTCCTTGTTTTCCTCTTCCTTCAAGCCCTCTAAGCCTTCTCGTCCATTGCTGATTACCCTGGTCGGGAGAACATAGATTGTCAATCTCTCTCTCTCCAATTTTTTTTATGGCCCCATATTTAACCTTATTAGATGGGAGATGTGCCGTCTGGAAATGTCTCAAGAAGTGAACAACAGTAGCAAATTAACTTTTACCTTTGTTATTTCAAAGGCAAGTAGCTAGTAGACACTTGGTGTGGCAAGCACAAAGTAACAATCCACTGTTCCTCATGGTATTTTCAAGGAAAAAATGTGTACACCTTAATTAAATGTAACATGTATTAAACAAATGGTAATACTCTTTACATAATTAGTTATTCAAGCCGCTCCTAGCTTTAGATTCTTCTAGGTGCTTACGCTCCCCCGTTCCCGCCTCCGCTCCGGTTTCGTGCAACTAAGGGTCAGACAATTCGACATAGGGAACCCTCATGCAGTTGTTCTTTAAATTTCGTCACTTGAAAATCGTATGCACCTGGTTTTCATCTTCATGTTTTATTGGATTTTAATTCGTTCAAACTTAATCCATAGATAGATATGTAATATTTTGTTTCTTTCCATGTCTACATATAAGTATGTAATATCCTGCCAAAGGAAAAAACATAAGATCTCAAGCAAATTATGTTCTCAAATGGCAACTGTCCAAGCCTTCTCCTTACTCACTGCCTACCCATGGGTCATCGCACCATGATCCATGCCATGTACTCAATCAAATCAGAGAGAGAGAGGGAGTGTGTGATATTCTTCTTTCATGATACACGGATGTTCCTCCTGTTGTTCAGTTTTCTTTCCTGGTATTATGCATCTGTGTTTGAAAGGGCTCCTAAGAGAAGCATATGATTCATTGTATCAACTTTTCTATTCTATTGGTTATCCTGAAAACGATCCATATTGAAACAAGGACCTGAAGTCTGCACTGTTTGAAAATAAACCTGAGATGAGATAATTGATTTCAAATTCCCTTACAAATTACTTTGTCTTGCAGATTGTAACTCGTGAAGCAATATACTATGGCCTGGCAGATTGTTGTTCTAAAACTTCATTGGTGAACTGGGCTCTTCCTTATGCTCAGCGCCACATCTATAATATGTATCCTGATAGATATTTCCAACTCAAGCAGACTGGATTTGAGATTCTGCAACATCTGCAAATTGTTGTTGTTGATGAGTTGTTCTACAGGAATGTTATCAAGAGAGGCATTGCATCTAAGAAGCGATTTCAATGTAACTGTCTTCTACAGGTATGTTATCTTGATAAGAAATTTTGGCTGTGTTCCTTTCTTATATATATAGTCTCGGGTTTTTGGAACCATAAAGCAACTTATGGCTAGAATTTATATGAGGACCCACCATAACCAAACTTCATGCCATAATTGACCTGTTATGATTGTAGCGTTT
Organism: Escallonia rubra; assembly: GCA_033065855.1. Classification (NCBI taxonomy): domain Eukaryota; kingdom Viridiplantae; phylum Streptophyta; class Magnoliopsida; order Escalloniales; family Escalloniaceae; genus Escallonia; species Escallonia rubra. The sequence continues at coordinate 252,528 of JAVXUO010000333.1, read as the reverse complement.
TCAGTGTAGTTTCTTGATCTATTTAAAAGAAAAGAATTATGTTGCACGGACTCTTTAAGGTAGGTCATGTAACTGTTCAACACTTCCCATCAGGTATGCTAAACAGTTAACACTCCCTCCATTTCCTTATAGAAACGTCATGTCCTTTGTTGTATGCGCCTAAGATGGGGACTACTTCTAAATGTAAAAGGTAGAAAAACTGTTGACCCCCAATCTTATTCAGACAAGGAAAAAATTAAACACCACATGATTAGAAAGTAATAATTGCAACAAAGTTAAAGGTCTCTTTCAAAGAGATGGAGGGAGAACAATTAGAATGAAGTTTCTATGGGATGCAAAAGGAATGCTGTAACTAAATACATTCTTCCTCTTATAATTTTTCTCATCTTACGTAGGGCACTTCCATTTTTCGTTCTTAGGAATCACAAAGCCCTATTGCATTCAAATGTGCAGGGAAACGTCTTGTACATAGCTCAGGAATCAGATTCTCACTCGATATTCGTGGAGCTTTATGGTTCATTAGTCGATGGAGCTCCTAAAATACACTTGGCAAATTTTCTTCACCTGATCACAACCATGGCAGAATCAGGTTCAACCGAGAAGCAGACAGAACTTTTCATTTTGAATAAGCAGCAATTGCAGAAGCTTCCTGATGAAGAATCAATCTGGTCCCTTCTAGCCTTGCCATCATCAGCATTGATTGATAAGACAACAACGGCAGCTTTTGATTCGACAGCAATTGATGATCCAAAACCTTCAAATAGGAAGGAATCCAAAATCTATTCGAACTGGCCACCTGCCAATTGGAAAACTGCACCTGATTTTGGTGGAAAAAATAAGCTTTCTCTTGGTACTAATGTTGTATATGAATCTGTAGACACGGTTGTTGCACCAGATGAGCCCAACTCTAGTTCTACTAATTTCAGCGACAGAGATCAGCTTTCTCTTGGCACCGCGAATGCAAAACAGGCAATATTAACTGGGAGATTGGGAGAATTTGTAGCTTTTGAATACTTTGTCAGGAAAGTTGGAGAGGCATTGGTGAAATGGGTCAACGAGTCTACCGAGACTGGGCTACCCTATGATATTGTCATAGGAGACGATGAAGAGAACAGGGAGTACATAGAAGTTAAAACAACAGAATCTGTGAGCAAGGACTGGTTCAGTATATCAGATAGAGAATGGCAATATGCAGTTTCAAAAGGTGAATCTTTTAGCATTGCACGCGTCGTGTTAGTAGGCAGTAATCTGGACCGTGTCACCATATATAAAAATCCAGCAAGGTTATGCAAGCTAGGCCAGTTGCAGTTGGCTATTGTGATGCCTAAGCAGCAGAAAGAATCTCCCGAGGTGGCCCAAGACTCCGGTTCATCATCGGGGGAGCTTCAACATGGCTAGCAGGAAAATTGACAACTAGTAATTGTGTGGTATCTGGCAACTTTATGTGTATAGTTACAGTTTGCTACGGAGTGGACCATTTCTGTTTACCCTGTATATATCTCTCCTGGTGATGGTTTAAATGCATACGTTCTTGTTCATACTAGGTGGTAGGATATGATGCCACAGTGAAATATGGTCTTGTACTTATGTTCTGAACTGTTTGTTTATTTTCTTTTCCCCTTTTTATCCCTACTTATTAGCTTTTTACAACTATTAACAATTTAAATTTTTCGTAGGTTAACTGTCCGATTATTGTAAATTTTATAAAACTAGAAAATCAGTTCTACAAATTCTAAAACTTTACCTAAGCAATATGCATACTTATGAGGCACTATATAGGGAAATCTATCCCAAGATGGTACTAAAGTAACATGCAAAACCAATCAACGGAATTCATTCAAAAGATACTCACTAGGGGGCATCAAAGGCGAAGCTCGTAGACAAACAAATTTGATCATAGCAAATAAATCCTACATAGCACTGGTCATCCCCACTGAAGGCCTTTTAAATAGTAAAAGGATAATTCCAATATGATAAGCTGGATGCCACTGGACATAGACATCATAAGTAGGTAATATAGCTCCTAAAGACGCCGACAAAGACAACTCTGAAATATCCTTTACGAGTTTGAATTAAAAAACATTTGATTTACCCCTTATGATAAATTAACCATTCACTTCAAGATTTATTCTTTTTTTTTTCCACTAGTTGTTTGTCATTTAGAACTTTTGAAGTACTGGTACCCTCTCTATGACAAGTTTATCTCTACCCAAAGAGATGAAAATCACTGGAATTCTTTATTGATAACATAAAATTCTTTATTGCTAAATGTCATGAATATAAAAAAAAAATGTAGGTCCATAATTCATGTACCCAAGTTTGAATTTTCAAGACTACTTTAAAAAGGTTGGGGTCCCAGTGCTGTACTTTAATGCGCTCCCTCTAATGATGATTTTGAAGAAACCACATATGAACACGTTTTGGTTTATCCTTTATGATTTTCTGGTAGATATTTAAGAAGGCTTAGTTTTAGATTATTTACAAAGAAAGAAAACTACACTAAGTCCAAGTCCAAAGTCTTTGACCAGATAATATTCCCCCCCCCCCCCCCCCCCCCCCCCCAAATCCCCCATTTCCCTTGAATCCCTTCACTTCTTAAGATTCCTTCGCTTCATGGGCCCCTAACTCGTAATAAGAATAGTGATTCGACTAAAACTTTTTGAGAAAAAAGTAATTTGGGTAGTCCAAGATCACTTGTGGGCCAGATCACAGTTGGAGAAATAACTATTTCTCTGGTAGTGAAGTGGGACCAGTCCACGTATATATATGGAGAAAGATAAAATGCCAATGCTGGCAAGCTGCCAACTCTCTGGTTAATTTCCTTTTTAACCCCTTAACCTCTCAGCAGTTCATTTAAAACACCTCATACTTCTTAAAAAACTAAATTGACCCCTCTCAAGTTTAGAATATGTCATTCCTGAACAAAGGAGAATTTGGCCATACAGAGGCGAGATCTAACCGAAAAAATCACTGAAATTCCTTATTTATTGAATCATATGACAAGATTTATATACTTAAACCATGGAGTAGGAAAAACTGAGATAACATATTAAATCAAATAATGGATGTATCTCACGAAACTCTAAATATCTGCAGAAATCTAAACAAGATAACATCTCAGATATTAACTGAATTACAAAATTCAGATAAAGGCTTAGAAAGAGAAACACACTACTTAGCCTCAAATAACTTCTTATTAAACTTTAGAAATTATGATACTACCAAGAATTACTATAGTAACGAAACTTCGTATGCATCTGAAGAAGTTATATAGCATAAAGTGGTAGCAAGGGTGAAAGAAAACCCTCTTCGAGTAGCTCAAAAGACACCAAGAATTCTGTACAGGAAATGAGTGCAGGAGGATGAAAAAAAATAATAAATGATTACTTAGACAAAGTAGAAAAAGAAAAATTATTAAAACAACTAATGACGGAGGAATAGATCCAGTGGTTCTAAATGAGCAGCAAACAAGAAGAGAAAAGAGTCATATCATAAGTAAATAAAACATTTGTCAATATGAATTTATGGAATAGAAAAATTGATCCAAACTATGTAGAAGCATGGAATCCATAGTTTAATTTAGAAAAAAAACTAATTTAATAAAGCCCCTATAAGTACAAATTTAAAACAAGAATGAGTTTCCAAAAATAGAAGAAGTGAGCCCATAAATCAATATAGCATATATCTTGATATCGATTGTCTTTGAAATACTAAACAAAAAATTGATAATTGGGTACAAGCCTTAAGAATTGGCATAATATATGGTAATTTAACTTAAAGGTATGCTATGAAACATTTTATTCGAGCAACTCTGCAAGGAAACAAAGCTAGGTTCTGAAATAGAATAGTAAATAACGAAATGATCTTTACGCTTCCTAAACTTGATGATCATATCATCCACATATACCTCCACCTCCTTGTGAATCATATCCTAGAAAAACCTGGTAACGGCTTGTTGGTATGTACGTAGCTCCGGCGTTGTTCAATCCAAAAGGCATCACTATTTAACAAAAGGTACTCTAAGGGGTGGTGAAGGTTGTTTTCTCCTTATCTTTAGGAGCCATCTTTATTTGGTTGTATCTCGCAAAGCAATCCACGAAAAAATCTAATGTGTGCTCTGCGGTATTGTCTATGATCGTATCTATGATGGGTAAGGGAAAGTCGTTCTTAAAGGAAGCTTGGTTAATCAACACACATTCTGACTTGGCCGGTTGGTTTAGGGACTGGTAGAATGTTGGCTAGCGAGGTAGGGTCTCGATCACTCTAATGAATCCAATGTGGAGCAACTTCATAACCTCCTCATTAACCTTAAAAGACCACTCCGGCCTCAATTTACGGAGCTTTTGTTTGACAGGTTTGACTTCGGGCAGGGTAGGTAAGCAGTGCTCCACAATCGACTAATCTATACCAGGCTTGTCACTATATGACCAAGCAAATACATCTATAAATTCCCTTAAGAGTCCAGTGATATCCTATCTTTCTCTCTTATCTAGGCTAGCAACTATTTTGTTTTTTTTACATTTTTGGGCATAACTATGTTAACTTTGATTGTTTCTTTTGCCACTGGCTTGACATAACTAGATTCCCAATATTCTATTTCTTTCATAATTTCTTTTAATATATTTTTTCTCTTCTGGGTCTATTAGTTATGACTAATCATTAACCGTGTTGGTTAATCCATCATAATGTATATCAACAACCAATGAGTAATTAGAATCAACCATCACATTATCAATCAAATAGTCTAGGAAAACGTATTAAGTGAGTGAAGTCAAATTGTCTAGAGTGACATAAGCATCCAAGTTTTCCGGTTCAGGAGCAGCTTTGGCAGCATGACTTCCTTCCTTAATCTCTCCCACAGTCAACGATCTGTACTCGATCATCCAATTCCATGCATCGCCATGTGCTAGAGTGATTAGGCTTGCTGGGTTCATAATTTGGTCGTTCATTTCACAGATAAGCAACATATATACATTTCGTTGAAGCATGCTATCATTCCCTTCGGCTCCATGAACTCCATCAAGTCAGAAACATCTTTGGTACTTGGCTCAGCCATGATCGGTATTTCCTCTTTCTCAACCCATTAACAGTCGTAGGAAATTTCCCATCCATTGATCAGCTTCATCATGTCCACATTGTAGACAGGCTCCAAAAATCATAGAAGGGTCCACTCTCTCCTTCTTTGACAAAACATCCATTCAGGGTGGGAACCTTAGTCAAGCCTTTAAAGTTCACATGTTGTCCTCTTTCTCCTTCTTGGTTTAAACCATATTTCAGATGGCTTCCTTCCCCTCCTTCTTTGTCGAGAGCTAGAAAACTGGGAACTCCTTGACAGTTTCGACCTAACCCTTTTCCAGACAAGTAGTGAAACTTTCTCATCACAGGGAGCATCTTATTACTATAAGGGGCAAAGATGAGGAAGTTTTCAACGAGACAAATTTCCTAACACTCCAGACACTGTATCGGGTTATCCATCCTAAATCCACTGAATTAAGCATCCAACGAGTCATGTGACACGACAACATTATCTTTATCCTTTTCTACCTGCCCGTTTTGAGGTAGCTTCGAATCACCCATGATTATGAAGATAGTCTTATCCAGAACAAACTTAACTTTCTGGTGCAATGTAGAAGGGATATCACCTATAGAGTGTATCCATGGCCTTCCTAGCAGAAGATTGAACGTAGCAGCTATACCCCACACTTGAAACTCAACTTTAAAACTGACAGTTCCAACAGTCATAGAGCCCTTAACTGTACCAATCACCTATTTTCAGGTATTATCGTAGGCTTGGAAAACTTGGTTGGAAGGCGTAAATCCTGAGGGGTCAATGCCAAAGGCTTGAACAGTGCGTAGGAGGCAAACATTCAAAGCAGAACCATTGTCTATGAGAGTCAAGGGAACCTCTTATCAAGTGCTCGCATTGTGATATAGAGCGGGTCATTATGACTGGGTCATGACTTCGGGAGATCTGATTCCGAAAAAGGTGAGGATATTTTCGTAATGAATATCCTCTAACACTTGGGTTAAGTCTTCAGGCTAGGTCTAAATACGTATTTGGGCCTTGCTGAGTAGTTTGATAAGGGCTTGTAGTTGAGAGTATGAGGTGGATAACAACCTCCAAACAGAGATGTTTGCCTGGGATTTCTTCAACTGTCTTAATACTCATCGGTAGGCTATCATAGATAAAGTTAACCCTATATAGGGGTAAGGGTTCTTTTCGGGCATTAGGTCTGGTGGGAGGAGAAACTTTGCCCTTGTCGATAAGGTCGTGGATGACATGTCTTGGCCTCACGCATCTCTTCGGAGGGTCTCCCTTCCCATGTTGATAAGCACAAAAAGCATGAACTTTGTATCCTTCTAGTTAACTGCTAGCGTGGGGGTAAGTGGTAGCTTGGATATCATATCCCTCCTCAATGACTGTTCAAATACTTTGGGCAACAACGCATTCAATGGTGTGAATTTCCTCTTAGGCTCTGTAGTGGCCTCCCATGACACTATCTGGGGTCGCTACATCCCCCTGATTTCTCAAGACCTATCGATGATGAAATACTAAAACAGTTGAAGAAAACCCAGGCAAACATCTCCAATTAAGGGTTGTTATTCACTTCATACTCCCATCGACAATACCTGATCAAGCTACTCATGAAGGCCCAGATAAATATCAAAACCCAGCCCGAAGATCTGTTCCAAGTACTATGGGCTATCCATCATGGGAATTTCCTCATTTTTTCCTAATCAGGTTTGCCTAAGTCATCACAATGCGAGCACTTGATAAGAGGGTTCCCTTGATCTTCCTAGATAAGTTTCTACCCTGAATGTTTGCCATCTACGCACTGTTCAAGCCCTCGACATTGACCCCTCAAAATTTACCCCTTCCAACTAAGCCGTCCGAGCCTATGACAATACCCGAAGAGAGGTGATTAGTACAGTCAAGCTCCCGATGACTGTTGGAATTGCTAGTTTTGAAGTTGACTTTCAAGTGTTGGATATACTTTATGTGTTCAATCTTCTGCTAGGAAGGACATGTATACACCCTACAAGAGCAATCCCTTCTACATTGCACCACAAGGTTACATTTGTATTGTCTTCACATTTATCAGTAATTCTCAGCTACCTCAGATTGGGCAGGTAGAGAAGGACAAGGACATTGTTGAGTTTCCACGTGACTCGTTGCATGTTTTGCTCAGTGGATTCAGAATTGACAATCCGGTTCAGTGTGAGAATCCAACATTTCACATGCTTTGATTACATATTTAAGTATGATTAGATGAATCACTTAATGTGAAAATGATCGTGATGAACTATGCATGATAATATGTTTGAATGTATGTTTAAATGTTAAACACCTTGAATTGAGTAAATTGTCTAATAAGGTGACCGAAGTGCTAGAAATGGAATAGAGTATGTATGAACACTGCTGCAACCGTATTTGATGTTTAGAAACTTTAAATGATCACTTGGAATGACCAAAAATGTTTGTTGAAGAATTGGAAACAAAAAATGGTGAAAACTCTAGCTGGGAGTAACTGGATGACCGGGCTGCCTGATAATCATTTGTCCTTTTTGCACAGAATTATGTCACCTCGTGCTACCTATCATCATCGTGCTTGTGATGTGTCAATATATTATCGCGGCACGTCATGCTTCGAGCCTCGTCGTTCTTTGAACTTTGTCGTGCTTGCTAGGTGGCACAATTGTATCTTGTCACATCATGCTTAGAGCCTCGTCGTGCTTGACTTCTTCACCTCCACTTGACACCTTTGACTTGCTTCTAATCTGATTTAAAACACCTAATTGACATGCTTAAATTCTCTTACCACGTTTTAAAGAGAAAATTGCAAGAAAACCAACCAAAAACTTTACAAAATCTAGAACTAAGTCTTGTTCTTGTACTGTATGTAGTGGATGTTGTGTTACCGCTCCTTTTGGACACTTTTGAGCGGTTCTTCTTTATTTGTTTTGTGGGTTGATAAACCCTTTTATGTAAGGCCTTAGGGCTGAACCTCTTTATTTATCTATGCAATTCTCTTATTACCAAAAAAAAAAGTCTTGTTCTTGAAGGGGAACCTCAAGCAATTGATTTTGAAACTTTGTGAAAGCTTCAAACAATGTTTTGAACATGATTTGAGGAGTCTTTTGAAGGTGCTTCGAGTCTGAAAAATGATTTATTTCATCTCCTCCTTACGTAAGATAGTTAAGGGTGTTTAATGAGTTTTTAAGGCATGAATATGAATATATGTTATGTTAGCGTAATATTCTAGTATGAATTCATTGTCAAACTTTTGAATCCTTGTTAATAAGTGAACCTACACATGTTTAACATATTGGGGAATATGGAAGAACCTAAACAGGTTATGATACACGTGAATTGTGGGATTAGATTAAACTAGACATGGTTAGCACATGGTTTTAAAAAAATTTGTTAAGTTATATAATAGAAGCTCATTTGCTGAATATAAATGATTTTTATTTCATGTTCAATATGTTAGGAAGATGATGTTACATGATGAAATTGACTAAACATTTGATAGCTAAGTTTTATGGTGCAAGTACATGAAGATTAAAACAACTGCATGTATGAAATGAATTGCTTGCTAGCACATGAGCGTGTTACATCCTTTCATTGTAAGGGATGGTTGTTATATTGTCGATGATTATTATGTTACCCCTTTCATATGATTGGGGATTGATTTGATTGTGTTTGAGCAGCGGTGCACCGTTTGAGCCGAACAATTGTAACTCTGATTGCTACTCGAGGCGGTATCGGTGTTCATTATTTTCGGTTACTTTGCCTTGGCAGAGACAAAGGTTGTGAACTAACTTTCCGAGCCTGGTGACGTAAGTATGGGCTATTGATAGGGCTTTATTCGGGAATGGTAAACTCTTGTAATGCTCAATTAAGTGTGAATATTTGATATGTGCAATGTGCACATGAAGAACTGCTTAATGTGAATGAATTGCAATAGCATGCATTATCAATTTTCTTAAATTGAAAGTTACATTAAATTTCTTTGATTATCTTATTGAGTCAGTGGGTTGACAAGTTTTTATCCATAATATTTCTGATCAAGGAGTCGGTCCCTCGAAAGGCAAGAAAAAAGTGTGTGGGCACCGTGAGAAAAGAAAATGGGCAAGGGAACATTTGTACATTTGTGAATTAAGTTGTACTTGATATAGAATAGTACGTCAACTCTAAGATCTGGCAAAGAGCATGCTACGTGTGTTTTGTAAAAGTAAACTCTCTAATGTTTTATGATATGAGAAAATATTTGAGAGGTTAGGGCAGTCTAATGTGTTTTGGAGTAGACTTGAATTTGTGAAGCTTTTTGTAATCACTTGGTTCTCGAGCTACCTTACTGAGCTCTCAGAAGCTCACGCTTATTTGTTCCCTTCTGTGGATAATGATCAATAGTTGATTTCTTAGGTATGGGTTTATAGCCTGAGTGAGAAATTTAGTGTATTTGTTACTGTTTGAACTAGTGGAACCCTTCCGTGGGTAAAAATTGTTTAGTTCATTTTCCGTTTTGAACCTAAATTTGGTCTTTTCACTCATGAGTAATTATTTTAGGGAATTTTGAGTTATTGCAATGATTAGAAGATCTGACATATATTGAAAATTGTTTACTCAATCGAGGTTATTTATGTCATTAAGTGATCGATCGAGCGAGTGATTATTTTTAACGCTCTGGAAGTTTGGGGTATTAACGCTCTGGTTTTTCAGGTCATTACATCTCTTAGATTTGATTCACTTCATAGCAGGAAGCTTTCATCAGATTCTTTCATCTGTATATGTATGCGCGCACACACCAACAGCTTGTTCTTGAACTCAAATACGTTATTCTTGAGCAAACAACTTATTCTTTTGTAAGAGTTCACTAAATAAATAGTTAAAATATGACATGATTCTATGGAATATTGATTGAAAGTTCTTTGTTCCTAATGCCACTATATGGAAAGAAACAACTTATTTGGAAACAAACAGCTTAGTTGAAAAAGGAGGTAACTTAAGCTATACAAAAACAATCAATATATTCTTGGAACAGAGGAATACATGTGTATATTTTTAGTTTGCTAATGAATGGGTATTATATATGTTCGCAAATTATGAAAATCCGATATGGTACCGATGCAATACTAATACCAGTAACGGTACGTATCATTTCACCGGAAAAAAAAAGGTATGCACTCTGGTACGGCATTTATAACTACGCAAAGCACTAACAAGCGATTCGCTTAGAGTCTAATCTTCTCCACCAACATTTTCTCACTGAAAATAGTGAAAACAATAACAACCCAAGTCAAAGAAAGTGCAAAATTAGCCACCGATTTATTCTTCTAGCTCTTTCCAGTTGCCCATTAACCAGTGGTGGGTCACGCTAATCACACTAATTGTGCAAGAAAGTTGAGTTAGCATTGAAATTCGCAAATAATCAAGACCACTAACTTACTACTGGCTAACACAAGAAGAGGACACACGCAGCAGAAACTCCACAAAGTATAATATAGCAATCACCTTGCACCAAAAATCATGACTCAAAACCAAACCAAGAAAGCATTACTCCAATACAAAAGTACATACGTTACCTCAAGCATGTATGTAAGAAGAAAGAGTTGACGCTCACACCACAAGTTGAAGAATAAATGTTCTCTACTTTATTCAACAGAAAAGATATTCAAAACAAAATCCATGGCCTAATTAATTAGCTAAGTGATGCACTGGCCCACTATTCTAATTGGGTTTACTAAGAATCAGTCAACAATTTAACAACGCATTCCCTCAGTCATGCACTAACACACCATTCACTTAGAGTCTCCCCCCTTTTCACGTACATTCTTCCCATAGAGCAACGAAATCAATAGCAACCAAGTTAGTGAAAGTGGACTAGTTAGCTAGTGATTCATTCTTCTAGTTCTTTCCGGTTCTTCATTAACCATTGTAGGGTAAAGCCAAAAAAGTAATCAAACCTATCAAGCTAGGAAACTAAGTTAACATCTCAGTTGCAAAAAATTCTAGACGATGCGCGCGCGAGAGAGAGAGAGAGAGAGAGAGAGAGGGCATTAGAAGATAATGGTTGAACATATAGCTCAAGTATTCGTACAAAGCGACAAATAAGTAAAATTGCAACTAGATCCACTACAAATTGACTCCTGGTGCTCTACATACAAGATCCGAGGGAGGAAAGTGGAACTTGGTTGATCAAAGCAAGGAGAGCTACTAGTAAGACCTCTCGTAGGCAGATAAGCCTAAAGCAACGACATCAAGGACATATAACTGCACTAAGCCACAGACTCGCCTGGATTTGTTGCCTCATATTCTCACCAATATTGACTACCCATGCTACGCGACTAGCCACTTCTATTGCTCCATTAAGCAACAAGCAAGACACATGAGCACGACATTTCAAATGACTTTAAGAATTACCCCAGTATTCCTGCAGCTTTAAAATTGCCTCCTAAGGATTTTATTTTTCTAGTTGATGAAAATGATGAATTTCTTTATGCTTGCTCTCACACACACGCACGCACGCACGCACGCATGCACTCAAATAGACACATATACATGCAGTGGCGGAGCACAAGCATGACCAGGGGGGCCATGGCACCCCCCCCCCCCCTCCCCACCCACCAAAGTTTGAGAAATTTTTTTTTGTTATTTTCAATAATGGGTAATTATGTATATTTTACTAAAATGTCACTATATTATAAATGAATGTATTAGAGTTTCAATTTTGTTATGTTTTTACTTTTTGTGCCACCCACCGTCGTAGCTAGTCTTTATCTTCCTCGTTCCTTTATCCATCTTAATTCTTCCAAATTTTAAATCTCCATATTATAAAGAAAAATACTAATAGATCAAGATTAGTTATTATTTTTTCTTTTTTAGTTTAAATTCTTATAATATGTTATACGTGCCTATTGTCATCATACAATTGGTAAGCGCACTAGTAATACATATATACAATAAGAGTTAAGTTTCCTTCATGCAAGATTAGTAGTTTGTTGTTGACTAACTTTACCAGGTTAAATAAATCACTACGAATAGTGATATTATATGATTATTAGTCAAATTGAGCAATTTATTTTGCATTTAACGTATTCAATCGTGACGCAAATTCTTTTATGTTAGTCGTCAATTTTCTTATGACTTTTTGGCCCCCCTCGGTTGAACTTCCTGGATCCGCCCCTGTATACATGTAAACCCCCGCACGCACACACACATAAAAGGAGCTGATCCAGAGGCAGCGTTCGTAAAAATGTAATTTTCTCTCTAGTTGATATAAGAGAATTTAAAAGCGGGTTTCTATTTGGAAAGTCAAAAGTGAGTTTCAAAGGCAGAGAATTAACAATTTACTTGACAGACCGCCCCTGCAATAAGCGGTTTGCGTGTTCTAGAAAAATAAAAATAAAAAATAAAAAAAGGACACGTTGAGGTTTATGAAAGCAAAAGAAGGGCATTTGCCGAACTCGGACAAATCGCCACTCTTTTAGGTGGTTTGGCCAGTTTTTCTATCTAGAAAAAGATTGGATCTCACCTGTCCTCAATGTGATGTGGACGACAAGAGATCAACTAGATAATTTGCATTTTAACTGGCGCTATATCTGGATCAGCCCCCATGTGTGTTTTTGTGTGTGCGCGCGCACGCGTGCGTGCGTGTGTGTGTGTGCGTGTTATACTCATATATACATACATAGTTGGAGAGAAATCCAACTGACTTTTGGAGGGAAAGAGTTACCCATATGCTCTAGAGGCAATCTATAAAAATGCAGAAGTTGTTTGCTTTTTAAAAGAGTACCGCTGGAATTTTTTATAGATGCTAGCCTCCTTTAAACATCGGACTAAGTTGGGTAAGAAAAATTAAGTGACGCACTAAAAGATGTGAAACAAAGAAAACAACCCTAATGGAATGCTTAAGCTATATTTATAAAAATGTGTCTTAATCAAACTAATGAACAAGCTCAACCAGTATGCTAACGAAACAATCTCAAACAATTATAAAGCAACAAGTAAGGAGATTGAGTTAGATGTACTTCACAAGGAGATTTAAATGGTTTGCATTGAACTACCCTCAAGCTTACATCCACCTCTTCAAGGAAGTTCTTTGCAAGAGCACAAGAATTGTAACTCCCCGAACCCGAGGATTCATACATGTCCTTAAACCAAAATCCAATCACGTTCATGACTAACCATTATAAACTAATAAAGGTAGAGCAGAGCAACTAAGGGTCTGTTTGAAACACTTGTAGTTTGTAGTTTTTTAGTTTTTTTTTTTTTTTAATACTAAACCCTCTTTGGTTTTTATTTTTTACAAATATAGGTTGATGTTTGATTGATAGTTTTTTGTTTTGAGTTTTCTCTTTTATTATTTCATATTTGCATTTTCCCTCAAAATATATCTTCCTCTATTTCAACTCTTCTCTTCATGTCTTCAATAGAAAACCTCCCTACCACTAGCACCCCACCACCATCACTACCATCAAACTCACAACACTACCGCCGACTGCCACCGCCTTGAATTAATCCACTGTCCATTCTTCATCGAGCCATGACCTGTAGTGGTGAAGGTGGGGCAGATCTATGGTGGCATGGCAGTAGGGTGACGAAGGTGGGGTGGTTAGGGCGGCGGCCGGGTTGTGATGGTGGTTGTCTGCTGGTGGTAGTGGTGGTGAGGGCTTAGAGGGTAAGTAGTGGTTGTGGTGAAAGTGATTAAATTAAATGAGTTTTTTAAAATGTGGATAGCATAATGCTTCTATAATATCCCGAACTTTGGGAGTCGGTTAAAATAACCATCTGTGCTCCAAAAAATAAATAGGCATTAATTTTGAGCAATGCTCGGGTATTAATAGCGTATGAAAGCTTAAAAGAATTTTGGGGCAAAATTGTAATTTTTAAAATTTCTGGGATCATTTTGTAATTTTGGAAAACTTGGGGGCATAAATGTAATTAATGTTTTTAGTGATGAAAAATAATGAAATGAGTGACAGTATATGTTTTAGTGACATTTAATTAAATTAATGGAGGTTGGAATAAAATTTGGGGCTTTGATGTAATTATACAAAGTTTGGGGTTAAGTTTGCAAATTTCAAAAAAATTAGTGCACGTGTGCATGTGTGGCTGTGTATTATGCTTGGTTGCCACCTCTTGCTTACAAGAGGTGACTAATCCATTTTCAGAAAAGAGAACCAACACAGGAAATCTTCGGGTAGAAGAGGAAGAAAAGGGGAAGAAAAGAGAAGAGGAAGAAAGAAAGGAGAAAGAGAGAGAAATAGAAAGAGGCAGTAGGGGGAGAGAGAGAAGCATCCATTGGGTAAGATTTCTTACCAGATTTTTTGTGTATAAATTAGTGGGTGTTGTGGGTTTAACGTGTATGAGTTTTGCTATGTGTTTTAGTGTGTGTATGTGTATGTGTATGTGTATGTGTATGTGTATGTGCAAGAAGAAGAAGTTGCGCACAGGGAGAGAGGGAAAAGCTGGGTTTAGCTTTTGAACTCAAAGGTGTCGCTAAAGATAATTTTATTCCAGCAGTTTCTTTTTTAATTTTTAAATATATATTTAAAAAATTATTTGGACAAAGTACAAAATAGTAACCCCCTTAGTTTTACAAGACCTACAATCTGGTTTTTTGGGATTTTTATGAGCATGTGAAACATGCTAAATGATTTTATCTAAACAAGAGGTTTTGGTGTATTTTAAAATAGTAATTTAAGTTTTAAATTCTGAAACTTTTACAGTAATCTTATGCAGCTAATATAGTGTGTTGTATAAAGTTTCAAGAGTTTTTCATATCGTTTTCTATTTTCAACGTTGTTGGTCGCGTAGCGTTCGATCGGATATCGCGTATTACATCAATTTACTAAGAGATTTTTAAAGGCCATTTCTGAGCTTATTTTGACCAAGTAATATAAAGTGACCCATTTTACTTTTATGAGAGGCACGGTGTTGAATTTGTTTGGAATTTTCTGTGTCCACGAAGGATGCTAAATTAGGGTATCGATTAGAAGAAATTCATGATTTAATTAGCATACCAAACCAAGTTGTTTAATCTAAAAATTTTAGGGAAATCTTATTTTACTGATATGTTTCATATTTTAAAATTTTAGGCAAATCTTATTTTGCTAAAAATATTTTACCGATAAATATTTTTAACAAAATTGACTTATGAGCGCTCGGTCCGGATACTGGTTCGGGACTTTCGGGCAAATATTTTATAAATTATTTCTTGGCCCAAAAATGACTTTAGGATAGTTAAAATAGTATTTTAAGATATTTTGGGATTTTTTTGGTGTCGAAAACCCCCCAGGGGTATTTTGGTAATTTGCCATCCGATGGGGTATTTTGGTAATTTTATCTATACAATATATTTTGAGGTAAACTCACATACAATAAGTTTATTTGAGTGATTTTACTTACGGCAATATTGTTTTGGTGATTTAAGGGTGCGAGGGGTGTTTTGGTAATTTTACACCCCATGGGCATTTTGGTAATTTTACATACCGTGAGGGGGGTTCATTTTGGGAATATGCATGCGTCCATATTGAGTTTATAATATCTTAATGTAGGCTATGTTCTGATGATTTGATTATCTCGTTTAGGTTATAGCTAAAGACTTCTGGTTAGGATAATTTAGTTACGGATCCAGGTAAGGGTTTTTATCTGAACCCCGAGTAAGGATTCTAATATGAACCCTAACTTCGATAACTGGTGCTCGTAAGTATTCTTTTGATTTGCTTATAGTTATTGTCAAACACTAAGATATGCATTTGATATCAGAATGTTATTGCCAAGCAAACCCTAGTATTGAACCTAGAACAGTCATTTGGAAATCTTATCGATGCTCACCTTGTATCACATCCTGAGCAAAATCAATAATTATTTGTATTCGTTCTTCTGAATTGTTGTACTTAAATTCGATAATTGTTCGTGATTGTTCTTGCTATTCGTTGTGGTTATTCTGAAATTCTGAGTGACGAATTATATAAGTAGGCTTAATTTTTATTAAAACCGTAATTGTTCCAGTTATTTGTATTCATCTTGGTGCTCATTTTATTGCGTGTTAAAAAGTGAATTTCTTGTTGATTCTATGACTGTTGTTTCTGTGTTGATCCTGGAAATCTGTTCTGTGGGGAGGCGTTATAAGGCTGGTCTGAATCCTGTGTGAAACGCAGGCTAATACCCAGTGGGACTAGTATTCTGGTGCATCGTGCATGTGTACATCTGCGAATTGCATGAATGACATTACTTCTGCCCAGGATCAACATCTCTGAATCTGTTTACATTGTATCTCACAATGATTGTTATGAATGTTTTGTTATCTGATTGAAGGATTCCGGGGAATCGAGTGAAACTCCTTCTCATATTGTGATTAAACTATTTATGATTTTCTGAAATCTTTCTCCTATTTCTCTTGAAGCATTTGTGTTCGTTTTGAAACCCTTTGGGGAAATCATCATTGTATTTTAAAATGATGGCTTTACAAATGATCTTCAAATGTTCGCTTTGATATACGGTTGTAATTGTTAATGCTTGTTTTGGAAACTGAGCTGATTACTAATGCTTTTTTTGGTTGTTTTAGGTATATATTTATGACTGCTTATGGTTGTTTTGGAAATTACCAAATTGTTCATGGTTATTGTAACACTTTGGCAAAGTTATCCTCGATTGAACTCTTGAGTTGTTTGTAATGCTTTCGGTTGTTCCTTGAACGACCTTACTGAACTCTCAAAAGTTCACCCTTCGTTTGATTCTCTTATGTAGGTGATCAGCTGTAGAATGCTTGGGAATGAGTTTAGAGTCTGTGTGAGATTCCGGCGAGCCCACCACTACTATATAATGAGACCCCTGCGCGGGTCGGTACTGTTAATTCGTTCTAAGGAACTTGAGTTACAAAGCACCTAAGTTGTAATAGTTTAAGCTAAGCAGTTTGTAATCTAGTATTATGAGAAATCTGAGTTGATGTTGAATTAAATGATTTAGAGTATGTGTTAGTGACCATGATTTGACAGGTTTGAGGTGATCTGATAGGTTAACGTTCCAGGAGTTTAGAGCGACGGAGCTCCGAATTTTTGGGATGTTACAACTTCTAATAAAATTTGATGGTTAGATCTCAAAACAAAAACCAAAATTGTAAATCCAAAACTTCAAAATGGAGTTTTAAAAAATAACCCCGTTTTAAAAACTGGTTTTCAAAACTGAAGGAAAGAAAAACAAAAACAGTTTGTCAAACGTGTTTTTTCCCTTCCAGTTTACAAAATTGGAGAAAAAACTGAAAACAAAAAACTATGTCAAACATTACCTAAAAGACCGCAATCATAATTATCTAAATCTCCAAAACTTAACTCCAAAATAATCCAAAACTTAAGTACAATCGCTTCAGAATAGCTATCTGAAACCAAAGTGAATACAAAATAACTGACTAATAATTCTTCAAGAAATCATAACCTCTATTATTCTCAATATCAAATACCAAAGCAATTACATTGTTGTACTAGCATCTCGCCCTGCATGATACTCTTGGCCAGGAAGGGGAAGGAAACGAAAAGTAAAGGAGTGAGCACGAATTGCCCAGTAAGAGATCTTACACACTGATGGCCAAAACCAATACGAAATTAGAGTTATCGAATAGAGCCAATAAATAGATATTTAGATAACTCAATAAAATTTCACAAATGAATAACAAAAAATGATCGAAAGGGGGTTAAACAACCAATAAGTCGAATATCAAAATATAATTTATCCAATTTTGTGGGTGTCACATACACAATTTCTTATTACTAAGCATAACAAATCATGGTTGTACCATGTCGCAGCCGGCACGTCACACAAATGCTTATAACTAAGCATCACAAAATCATTGTTATACCATATCAAATATCGCAACCGGTGCGTCACAAATAAGTCACGATCATCAAAACTGATTTTCAAACACAAATATCACACACAAAGTAATTTAATAAATAGAACGAATATTCATTCAAAGTCCAAAAATATATCGTCAAAAGAAATTTTTAGATGAAAACTAAAAGCACGATAATCGAGAGAAATTAAAAAGAGACAAGTGGCAGCTTCTATACAATGAAGCTATGTACAATTCTGAGTCTTTAGTCCATGCTAACGAAGAATTATACCGGAGTAAACAAAATAATTAGAACTAAATAAAATATAGATGCAATAATTGCATCTATTAAGGACGGTTCAAGGAAGAGACGGCAAAAAGAAAACGTGGATAGTGGCTTTGCTGCTATGTAAAAAGGTCAAGGGTAAGAAAAAATTACATTAGAACACAAAAGAAACGGTATCATTGAAAAATTAATACAAGTTTGGTACCGACGGATAACTGAAAAATATGCGCGGTGAGATATGTATCAAGAGAAAAAAGTGTATAAGAATCCTTACCTCAAAGCAGCGAATACATCATAAAAAAATCTCCTCTTTATCTTAAATTAATCACAACTTTTTTTGCCTGAATGCCCGAAAGAATAAACAGTTCTTTTCACTTTTCTCTCCTTTTTCTCTAAAAATATGAAGATTCTTATGTCTTCCCTTTCTATATAGTCTGCTAATGTAATATGAAGACTCTTATGTCTTCCCTTTCTATATAGTCTGCTAATGTAATATGAAGACTCTTATGTCTTCCCTTCTTATATAGTTTGCTAATGTAATTCTAATATGACTCGAACTCCTGATTGATATTGGAATTATAATACAACTTAAAGTCCTCATTAATAATGTAGTCACAATATAACTTAAAATCCTAATCCATGTCAAAATCTTTTTTAATGCTAATCCAATCACATTAGCCACTAATACTATTAAATATTAATTTCATCACTAAAAGGACCTCCAAGCAAATTCTCTAAGGTTCATTATTTAAGTCAAAGTCAAAATACCCTTTTCTTTATTTGTATTTACACAAATTAAGCCCAAAAATCTGGGGTATTACAAGAATCTACTAGCAACAATCTTCTTTCAGATCAAAATCAAAATCCTTACAAACACTTGTTAATATCTCCACATCAAGTACTAGTCTGAATCCACAAAGCTCATCAAAGACTTGACAACCCCAAGCCTTGACCACTTCTTTTACAATGATCGATTGTGTACAAGGAAACCCCCTTGAAAAGAAATGAGTATAATTGAAACACCAGTAGAATAGAGATACGAGGGAAGTGATAACTTGAAGAATGCTCACTCTCAATAATAGTTTGCTCGTAAAGATGTTTTTTTTATGATGTAAAATCATGAAGACGATGAAAGAAAATTTTAATCCTTGACCGTTGATGTTCAATAAGGAATGGAGCCTAGAATGTGGTTTTCATAGTGTATGATGAAGTCTCAAATCATTTTTGTTGGAAAGATATTATATATAACAGTTGTAGGAAGATTTTGCATGGATTTCAGCAAAAATAGCTCTTATTTTTTAATCTACTTTAATGCAAATGTAACTATTGTCAATGTAGTCGTCTGGGTTGGTCGATTGCCTCGTGAAAACCACTTACTTATTTCGAGCATAAGTTCCTCTAGAAAAATAAAAGAAATAAAGGTATGAACTTTCACTTTCTTATGAAGAAATTAGCTCCAAAAATATTGATTAAAAAAAATTAGTTACTTCTCATGTTCACCCATTTTCAAGAAACAAACTTATTTTAAATGTATGAACTCACATGCAATACACAAGGTGTACTAAGGTCATTTTAGGCTAAAGTGATCAATCTAAGCATCAAACCAACACTAATTATATATAAAGTAAGGATCAATCACAATTGAAGGTAACATAGCTTATGCATTCTTTGTTACTCTTTGACATTAGACTTGATGAAACTTTCAAAGCATGTCCACTAAAGCTTCGAGTTCCTTTGACTGTAATCGAGTGGCACGATGCATTGTTTAAGGCAGCAACATGGGTATCTACAAGAAAGCTTCATAAATTATATTGTATGATGTTGATGTTTTGTCAGGTTGCAAATCCAGTAGAGCTTTGAGAGCGCTGTTGGAGATATCTCATAGATGATTTTAATATCCCTGTCCCAAATTAAAATTAAGATTAACTATGATAAATTTACTTTGACTATTAACAATGATTTAATGGTACAAATGGATATAGGATTAAATATAGAGATAACACTTACACCAAGGTGGAACTTGTGATTTCTTGAGATAATATTTATCGGCGGGTCAAGTGTGTTAAATGCAATTGCTACTTTGAGGCTTTTAGTGCGTATACTTTCTAAAGTCGCTAGAAAATTTATTTGGGTTCATTTAAATGGATCTAGTTATATAAATACTTGAGGTATATGTCGGTGGATATCTGAGATCAGATATGATTAAGAGTAGGAATTTAAGGAACACCAAATTTCGAGGACGAAATTTCTTTAAGGGAAAGATAATGTAATATCCCGGACTTACGGTAGCATATATGGTAGATTTTAGTAGATTACTCATTACTTTAGTGAAGTTGTCGTAAGTGACATTATTGCACACTCTACGACTGTTGGTGTGAGCAGTATTACCTGGGAAACAGAGGATATCACGTGACACTCTTATTCTCATTTGTTCAATACTGTAGGTACGTAAATTTTGAGGACAAATTTTTTATAAGTTGGAGAGAATGTAATACTTCAAACCTAAGGTTTGTTTTATTGTTATTGTAAATCCTAGCTGATTATTCATTAGAGCTTTAGCGACGATTTGGTGAGCATTATAATTTATGATCTTTAGCAACAACTTTTAAGAACCATAAGTTGTAATTTAACGATAGCTGTTATAAGTTATATTATTTGGGGTCTCTAGTGACGATTAGCGCGAGCGAATTTTATTGGCAATCTTTAGCGACATTTTTTGAGCCAAAAGTTGTAGATTAGTGAAATTAGGTACAATAGGCAATTAATGAAATTTAAAGGCGGTTAGTTGAAATTTAAATTAGATTGGGTTATTAGATATTATAAAGATAATAAATATAATTTTTTTTATTTTGTCAACTCTTTTAATTTTGGAATGTCAAAAGAAGATATGGAAATGGGAGGAAAAATGGGTAACGAGGAGAAATTGGAGCAATCAGGATTTATATCCCACTTTCAGTTATAGTCAGAGAGAGAGAGAGAGAGAGAAAGAAGAAGAAGAATGAGGAGGAGGAGAAGGAGGAGGAGAAGGAAAAAGAAAAAAAATGAGAGAAACAGAGACAAGGAGGTTTCGACAGAGAAGAGCAAGAAGGAGTCAAGCACACGTGAACCTTGGTGTCAGAATTCGGCGAAGAAGGGTTTCAATTTTGGTAAGCATCGATCCATTCTCTGTCTTACATTACTGAGTTTTAGTATGTGTATAGGGTCGTGACATGTGCGTGTGCGCACGCGCGTGTAAGGGTAAGGGAGAGTGACTGAAAATTAACCATTTGGGTTATTTTGGAACTGCTGTGAAGTGTGTGTGAGTGTGTATGTGCGCGCGCGCGCGCGTGTAAGCAGCCAAGGCTGCCGTAAAAGTGCGCGCGCATGTGTGTGAGCAGCCAAGGCGGTCAAGAGAGAGAGAGAATGTGTGTGTAGGGGCAAAGGAGAGGGACTATTGTTAGAGAGAGAGTGTGTGTGTGTGCGCGCGCGCGCGTGTGTGTCAAGAAGGTATATGAAGTGTGTGAAAAGCCTTGTGTGCAATGCGTGTGTTTTTTGTGTAACTGTGTCTGGTGTCCATGTGTTAGTGTATGTGATTGTAATGTGTATGTGTGAGAAAATAGTGTGCGTGTGTGTGTGTGTGTGTGTGTGTGTGTATATATAGAGTGTAAAGGGTGTGTGTTAAAGTGTATGTTCACATGTAATATGTGCGTGTATAGCTGGGTGTGTGTAAGTTTATGTGGTCTGGGAAGATACATTGGGCAGAGGGTGTAAGGAAGAAGAAGTGGGTAAATGGGTATCATATGCTGTGGAGTGGTACCCTGTTCTTGCACAGGTATATCACGTACTCGGTTGTGTTCAGTGAGTGCGTGGGTTGGTGCACAATAGTCATTAGCTCATAAAAATTTGCACCTTAGACTATGTTAGAATTACTGGTAAAATCTCATATTTTTTTGAAATTGTTTAGTATTTTTAATATTTTCTGGAAGTTTAAATTTTCTAAAATTTGTTTGGAATCTATTGACTTCATGTTAAATTCTGGAAAAATTATAGTAATATTTTTATGATTCATAGAAGTTCTTATTTAAACTCGATCAATTTTAGAGTTGATTTGGTTCTTTTATCCGTATCGCATTTGATTTGGCGAAACAGATGATTCAAAAATAGTTTCAGTGCCTTTCAAATTCGAATTACAGTTTCTATAATTTATATATATACTATAAAGTTGTTAGAAAAATTATGGGACTTTGATTTGAGCTAGAAACAATTATGGCTATTTATGGACTTCTATTGCATTTAAAGAAATTATTTTTAATTGAAAAATGTTCAAAAATTCAAAAATATTCATATTTTAACTTTTGTTTTGTTGTTTTAAGTCACAAAAGTATTTTATAAGGATTTATTCAGAATTTTAAGTTATTATTAAGTCTTGAGGAGCGTGGGGAGTTTTCTGGATAGGCTTGGTCATTTGTTGGATTCGCTTTGGTTTTGATTATTTTGAAAGTAAGAGTGAGCAACGTTTAAGCTATTGATTTTGGGTTTGTGGTATTGTAGGGCTAAAATGTATTATGATCATGAAATTGCTCAATTTAGGTTGATTCAGAAGAATTCTGATTGAGGTAGCTTAGCATAACTTTGGACCAAGGTTAGGATTTTCTATCTGAACCCTATCACTTTGGATTCATATGTTGTATTCTAACAATTTCGCGAATTTCATTGAGCTCTAATTTTATAAATTGCCATAAAAATGTTTGGATTTGCCCATGAAACCCAATCTTGAACCTGAAGCTATCGTTTAATACTCTTATTAATGCTCATTTGTTTTGTTTATTCGAGCATTATACAACATGTTGAGTTATGTGTGTTCTTCTAAATATTGACATGATTAGTAAATCTGAGGCATTATAAGGTTGATTTGTACTGTGAGCGTTATAAGGTTGGTCGGTTCTACTTGGGTTTCAACTAATACTTAAATGGACTAGTTTTTAAACATATGCATATGTAGTCTGTACTTGAGCACCGACAATGTGGTTTTACTATTTTGTACTGCTTATGTTCAATTTCATTTGCTTCCTTTGTACTATATCTAAAATGTTTATTGATTCGAGAGACTGAGTTGATACTCTTCCCTATATCTATATCGAGATGATGTGTCTTATTTAAGATCCTTTTTTAAACTGTCATTTGATTTCATATGTAACATTGTTCAATTCGTACTGTTTGATTCTTGATCGACCTTACTGGGTTTTCAAAAGCTCGCTCTCGTTTTAAGTCTCTTCTACAGATAATAACGGACAATAAGTGGCTTGGGTATGAATTAAAGCTGAATGAGAGAGTTTGGTTTAAGTTAATGTATTGCCTATTAGAACTCCTACATGGGGTGAACATTATCATTTAATTTTTTTTTCCAGACTTGATTGGGTATTTCATTCATGATAGTCTATTTAGAGTGTAGTTTGATTTATGGTTTAACAACTTTGATAAGGGTTGTCCATTTGGCAGTGAGGATATTATAGTCATTCTGTAGATGATCGAGTGAGTGGTTAATGTTCTGGATTTCCAGGACGTTACATGATTTTGTCTACAATATGAGGCGTGACACAAGAGACATCAATATTCGCGTTGGAGATGAAGAACAAAAAAATTTGGGACTAGTGAAGATTTAGTATATACTAAACAGAAATGGCAGATCCCTCATAGAGTTCCCACCTATGTCGTTGCCTGATGCACAAGCTTCTAATTTAATAACAAACAGATTTATCAGGGAAGCACTAGGTTATGAAAGCCTGGAAAAAGGCCACCTATTTGAGACATTGTTTTCCACTTCAAATATTGAACAACACTCATTTTTTGATTCAGCAATAGAGGCATATGACAACAAAACAGGTGGGTTATTCATTGTTCACGGTAGTGGTGGAACCGTGAATCACATTTGTGGAGAACCCTTATTGCAAAGATGAGGAAATAGAAAAAAGTTGTTCTCTCAATGGCATCACCTGGCATTGCTGCGCTTCTACTACCGAATGGAAAAATTGTGCATAGCATCTTCAAAGTTCCACTGTCTCTTGATGAATTCTCATGTTGCCCAATCAATCGCCAAAGTGACCTTGCTAATTTAATAAGGGAATTATCGTTGATCATATGGGATGAGGCACCACTGATGCATCCTTTATGGATTTGGGGCTGTTGATCGTACTTTAAAAGACATTGTATAGGGAACAAGTCAGGCTCAACCAAGCGCGTTTTTGGTGAAAAGTTAGTTGTACTTAAAGGTGATTTTAGACAGACACTACCAATTGTTCCAATAGGTGGACGTTAGGCCACAGTGCCAACTTCATTGCCCGAATCAACAATTTGGAACCATCATCGTGTGATGCATCTACGAACAAATATGCGCGTCATAGGTCAGACATGACATGCTACGAGGAGTCTAGGAATGAGTTATTTGAGTTTGCCAATTGGGTGATAAAACACGTTAATTAGTAACTGCAACTTATTTAGACTTTGGGTCACAGTATTGCGGTTGTGATTATCTAAAAGAGCGTGGTATCCTGACACTAAAGAATGCCGATATAGGTGAACTGAATGACACAATATTGTCTATGGTTCCTAGAGAAAGGAGAATATATCTAAGTGCAGATACATCGTCTAAGAGCGAGACCACTGATTTGGGCAAAAACCTAAATCCAGCAGAAGTGTTGCACACAATCTCTTATCTGGAACTGCCAGGCCATTCTTTATAACTCAAAGAAGGTGCACCACTGATACTTCTACGAAATCTCAACTCCATAGGTTTGTGTACTAGTGCGTGTCTCATAGTTGAAAAAAGGGTGATCGAGTCATCGAGGCGCAGGTCATTACATGTTTACACTGTGGCGACACTGTTGTAATCCCACATATTATTTTGTCACCTACTCCTAACCAAACATTTGTCCAACTGAAAAGGAGACAAATTCCATTGAAAGTGGCATTTATGATGACTATAAACAAAAGTCAAGGACATACGTTGAAGAATGTTGGCGTGTATCTTCTAGACCCCGTATTCTCTCATGGACAGCTTTATGTGGCAATATCACGTGCGACAGAGCTTGCAAGGTTAAAGATTCTGATAGCTAACAAAGATAACATGCCATTGGATTACACAAAAAACATAGTGTACCATAATTTTCTTAATTCTATTTCATCTTAATCTTTGTGATCTCTTTCTGCTATACCAAATTGGTTGGTAGTATTTGTATATGTCAACTAAGCTTTTTAATGTATTTTGCTGAATTTAATATGATACGTAGCTTTTGTGTGATGTGTTTGACTGTTTTATTCATTATGTCTTCCCCCGTGTGTTTATGTTCACTGATACTAATAATAAACGTCAGGTTTTATGTTCTCAGTATCTAGGGAAACAAAAATACAGAAGAAAGGCTCACCACATATACACCTTTCATGCTCTTAAATCCACTCAGGTTAAGATGGAACGTGAAAACTCGGCTGGTCAGGATGCTTTTTCTTCGTGGGCAAGATCGATGAAGTAAGGCCTACTACAACTTAAAGCTATTGTTTCTTGACGAAAAAGTTAACATCATTAAAGTATATTATTTAACAGTTTCTTGAATATGAGTATTTATCAGGGTGATGTTTTATGCAAGGGATATATGGTAGTTACGAGTGAAGTAGATTATCTTGATGAGCATTTGAATGAGGGAAATATTATTGTCTAAAAGAGGTTCAAATTATATCTTACTAATTCGAGGCATAACTTTGTACCTCGTTAGTATCAACTATCTCTTATGGAGGACACCAATGTTGATCGCATTCTTGACCACTGCGATACAATATCACTTTACATGTTTTTCTTAGTCAAATTACCTGACATAGGTCAATTTGTTAAGCCGGATTACACCATGATAGACGTTGCGATGAATTTTTAGTACTACATCGTATCATCACAAATAAAGCAGAGATACTAACACGACTGTCTACATCTGTAAATGTTATTGGTTTGGCGGTACCTGTCACGGAATGCCAAGTTACACAAATGGTATGATACACCAAAAAGAGATATTGTGCTCATTGATCCGATGTTCGTTTCTTAAACTGCTTCCTTTAGTTTTTATTAACTTATTAATTTTATGAATCTTATAGAGTACTATAACAACTACTGAACTAAGTTTGTCTTTAAAAAAAGTATGACTGCAGTAAGACTTACTCTCTAGAGTAGACTTCCAACCGTAGAAGAGAGGAATGCGTTGGAGAATGTGGCGAACAACATTACATTGATCGCCATGAGTGTGTATGTTAAAGAGTACGAATGTATATACATATTTACTTTTAGTCTTAGATAAATTTAGGATTTAAAAAATACGCATTATAGCATTAAATATATGCGGGATTAAGTCTATCGTCTAGCAGCTTCAGCAAACTGTATATCAGTATCAAACATGAAGCTAGCGACTCAATTAGAAAGTGGTAGGAAAAAAAGTTGATTTATGTGACAATTTTTTTAATTGAATTTACTGCTTATTTTAGTTGCACCTATTAGTGACATAACTAATGAGGTATACTAGGTTTCATAAAGACCAGCGTGCAAAACAATTGATACACTGGAATAGAACAAATGGTTTATTGTAGCAAGCACATTGATGATTTCAAACTCAAAAAGAGTGCTTATACGAGATTTAGCACCAAGGGCAAATGTAATGCAATTTACTAAGTTGTCACATTTCATTTCTCAGTTTTCAATGGTTGCTACTAAAAACTTATAATTCTGTAAGTCAAATACTTTTATATAACGACAGGTATCAAATTTATTGACATGCCGAATCGTTGGTACAATTCATTTGTGGTGTGTCTGAACAAGGTGAATTACCGGGATGACAGAGTGATATGCAGTACTTGCACCAGAGCAAAAGTACAACTTGTGCTCACGTATGTATTAGATAATGGGTATTAACACTACGTGTCTTAATATATTAAATGAGTAATCGTTGTTGGTGTTCTTAAACACAGGTACAAACATCACATGTAGTGTGTGATTCAAGAGACAGTAAACAACAGATTCTCTCAAATAAGCAAGTCGAGTATATTTTACAGTGTCTAGCATCCCAAGTACGAAAATTGAAGCACTAGGTGCATTTCATACTAACACATCTTCCGTATTTTAACTTCATGAACGTCTACTTTGTTTAGTATTGTAGTGGTTGTAGGATTATGAATATGACATATTACAACTATACGTGGAGTTGGTGAAGGACGAGATGTTTTCATTTATGATCTACGCACCGAGAAATGTGTTTAAAAAGACATATCCTACGTGGCATGGGTGTTAAGGTTGAATTGGGAGGAAGAACGTTTACATGCATCGGAAATGGTTCATGACGAGAAGCAAGAAACGTAGGTAGAACTAAAAGTATTATAATGTCAGTTCATACATGACTACTATTTATCTAAGACATTGATATAGCTAAAAATACCCCTCCAATCTACGGACGACACGTGGCAATGATGACGCGTAACCCATGTTGACTCACTACTGATATGGCACTTACCATATCAGTCAACGAGCAAAATCCTAAAGAAGATCTGACTCTATCAGCAGAGACTAATATGGTATCCTCTAGGATCCTAATGGGATTCTAATTAGGGTTGACCGAAGCCCAGTTCTAATTGGATTCCACTTGCTACCACTATATAAGGGGGTCAAGCCCCCCCAGGTAAAGCTAAGCTCACACATATACACATTGTGTCTTTATTGCTTCTGAGAGTTCTACATCGTTAGCCCTCTCTGACTTAAGCATCGGAGCGTTCCCCCGCCGGAACCCCACCCGGCGGTCACTCCGTGTTCTCTTTTGCAGGCCTGATTTCTGGTGCTGTTCCCGATCCAGTTTTTAGCTGCAACAGATTGGCGCCATCCGTGGGACCCTCACAGGGAACATGGCTAACCACTCTTCTTCCGATGACTCTTCACAGAATCATCATGCGAGAACTAAGGACTCTCATCGACCAGGTCATTCTCATGATCAGCGCTCGACCCCTCTGCGTCGTCGTCGCACCAGTTCTTTCGAAGATAATTACGTCAACATAACATCTGCTACTCCCGAATCAGAAACTAGACCTCGGAGAAACAAATCTCCAACGTCTACTCTGAAAAACGGTGACCTTCGCCATCGCCTTAACCGTCAGCTATTCAAAACACCACATGATAACCTTACCAAGGAAATCCACGAACTGAAGGATGCTGTAAACACTCTTCAACAAAAGCTTGACAGGGTGGCGGCTCCACAGTCCACTCATCATTCCCATCTTGATCCTAGCGACCTCCGTCTTCGTCTCACCTCCAGATCAAGCTACGGCCGCAAGTATCAATCAACGGCCGATCCAACTTATGATCCCAGAATTAAGAGCGGAAGTCACATGACCAGAAGCGGATCATGCTATCGACGGGATCCATCAGTCGAAGGCAGTACAAACTCATCTCCCCGGCGAGCCGCGAAAGCTGAAACTCCTCGAAGATCTGTCCACAGGAAGACGACGCCTGAGTTTCGTTCCCAAGAACGAAACTCCTGGAAGATAGTACCTAGATATCGTTCTCCAGAACGATCTCTCCCAAGGGAAGAATCTGGATATCCGTTATCCGAAACTATTGAGAAAGCAAAGCTACCGCCCAACTTTCGAATGCCTCAGTGCGACCATTATGACGGGACGGGAGATCCTGGAGAACATGTTTATCAATTTGAAACCAACATGTTACTCCTCCAAGTTTCGGATGCTGTCATGTGTAGAGCCTTCCCCACTACTCTCAGAAAAGCTGCACATGCGTGGTTCAAATCTCTCAAACCAAGATCAATCTTTTCTTTCAGCCAATTGTCGGATCTCTTCCAAAAGCATTTTGTAAGTAGTCGCTCCCGAAGAAAGAATTCGGCGAGCCTGCTTAACATTGTGCAGGAGAAAAACGAATCTTTGGCTTGTTTCCTTGGACGATTCAACGCAGCGACTTTGGAGGTTGACAATCTAGACGAGTCTGTGAAATACACTGCCTTTCTCCGCGCTCTCCGTCCGACATCCAAGTTTGCCTTCTCTGTGAACAAAAGTCCACCAGGCAATATGAGAGCCCTACTTGAGAAGGCAAACAAATATATTCAAGCTGAAGAATACCTGGAGACACACAGAGGGCGACATGGAGAAGAAAAGGAAAACACGAAGAAACGACCTCGAGAAATAACTCCCCAAGGAGGAAAATCAGTAAAACGATCTAAACCGGACGAACGACGTCCCAAAGACCCGTTTGCTCCGAAAGATCTGACACCCCTTAACACCAAGCCATCTCAGATTCTCCACGAGATCAAGGACAATCAAGCTCTCCAGTGGCCAGATAAGATGAGATCCCGGCCAAATAAGAGGAACAAAGATTTATGGTGTCACTTCCACAAAGATCATGGCCATGCAACTGATAACTGCGGGTCGCTTAAAGCAGCAATTGAGGCCCTTATCAAGCGTGGTCAGTTGAGAAAGTTCGTTGCTCCAAGGGAAGGTCGACAACAGACACCCCCGGCCGTGGAAGAAAGAGAAGATCGAGAAGAGAATGCAGGTATAATCAACACTATATCTGGGGGGCTGGCAGCAGGAGGATCATCTGGACAAGCTCGAAAAGCATACGCCAGAGAAGTGTGCATAACGAGTCAACCCCCAAGTAAGAAGCAGAAGGCAACACCCGCAGCAACGATCACCTTCTCTGATGAAGATTCGCAGGACGTAAAAACTCCTCATGATGATCCATTAGTCATCACCATAAAGGCTGGGAACTTCGACATGAAACGCGTCCTGATCGATAACGGAAGTTCTGCGGAAGTCTTATTTTACGATGCATTCAAGAAGATGAACATTCCAACAGACCGTCTCCGAAAGATGGATACACCGTTGTATGGATTCTCCAATCATCCAGTTCCAGTCGAAGGTATTATCGCACTCCCGGTTGCGATTGGCACACCTCCGGCACAAGCCAACTTCATGCTTGATTTTGTGGTGGTAAAGGTCCCCTCAGCATACAACGCAATATTGGGACGACCAGCGCTCAATCAGTTTCAGGCTGTAGTGTCAACTTATCACCTCAAAATGAAATTCCCCACAGAACACGGGATTGGAGAGGTGAAAGGCGACCAAACTACAGCTCGCCAGTGCTACGTGACTTCATGCCGATCAAAAAGCAAGGAAGCACTCATTATAGACGACCTCCGGGAAGATACAAGGATACAAAGGGGAGAACCAGTTGAAGATCTTATCAGCATTGAAGTTTATCCCGGGGAAGAAAGCAAGACGGTTCGGATAGGATCAAATCTTAAGGAAGACACCAAACTTGAGCTGGTGAACCTATTAAGAACCTATGCGGATATTTTTGCATGGACAGCCGCAGACATGCCTGGAATTGATCCTGAGGTCATCACCCATAGGCTGAATGTTGATCCGTCCAAAAAATCGGTCAAGCAGAAGAAAATGACTTTTGCACCAGAGAGACAGGAGAAGATTGAAGAAGAAGTCGATAAACTCCTAACGGCCAACTTCATTGAAGAGGTCCACTACCCAGATTGGATCGCCAATGTAGTCATGGTTCCTAAATCAGGCGACAGATGGCGGATATGCATCGATTACACGGACCTCAACAAAGCCTGCCCGAAGGACAGCTACCCACTCCCAAGAATAGACCTTCTTATCGACTCTACATCGGGCCATGAACTACTTAGTTTCATGGATGCATATTCTGGTTATAACCAGATTATGATGCACAAAGACGACGTCTCTAAAACTTCGTTCATCACAGAGAGAGGGTTGTACTGCTACAAGGTGATGCCCTTCGGACTCAAGAATGCCGGAGCAACGTACCAGCGTCTGGTGAACATGATATTTCGAGACTTGATTGGGAAGAACATGGAAGTTTATGTCGACGATATGCTCGTCAAAAGCATAAAATCCGAATTCCATGCCAAAGACTTGAAAGAAACTTTTGACATCCTTCGTAAGTATAGAATGAAGTTAAATCCACTCAAATGCGCTTTCGGAGTCGCATCAGGAAAGTTTTTGGGATTTATAGTTTCTCAGCGAGGGATCGAAGCGAACCCAGAGAAGATCAAAGCTATCCAAAGCATGACGTCCCCAAAAACAGTCAAGCAAGTACAAGAGTTGACAGGAAGGGTTGCAGCCTTGGGAAGGTTCATGGCCCGATCAGCTGAACGATGCTTGCCATTTTTCAAAGCTATCAGAAAAGCAAAAAGTTTCACTTGGACAGATGGCTGCCAGGAGTCATTTGAAGAACTCAAAACCTATCTAAGTTCTCCACCCTTACTTTCAAAACCACTTTCAGGTGAAGACTTATTCCTATACCTCTCAGTCACTGACGTCGCAGTCAGCACTGTTCTAATTAAAGAAGAAGATGGAGTTCAGAAACCCATCTACTACATTAGCAAAGTCTTGCAAGATGTAGAGACCAGATACCCGAAGATCGACAAGATTGCACTAGCCCTTATCATATCGGCCAGACGTCTTCGACCATACTTCCAGTCTCATACTATTATTGTACTGACGGACCAACCACTTAGAAAAGTTTTACTGAGCCTAGAGGCTTCAGGGAGACTAGTCAATTGGTCCGTAGAGTTGGGGGAATTTGACATCCAATACAAACCTCGCACAGCAATCAAAGCTCAAGCCTTAGCAGACTTCATTGTGGAGTGTACACTACCTGAAGACCCTCCGCAATTAGTAATTTCAGAGGTTCCAGATCCTTGGAATCTTTATGTAGACGGTTCTTCAGCTATTGGCAGTAGTGGAGCGGGGATTATTCTGATAAGTCCAGAAGGATTTACTATCGAATACGCACTTCGCTTCGGTTTTCAAGCCTCGAATAACGAAGCAGAGTATGAGGCCCTCCTCGCGGGGATAAGGTTAGCACACGCCTTAAAGGTGAACTCCCTATCAGTTCATAGTGATTCACAGCTGGTGGTCAATCATGTCCTGGGAGATTATGAAGCCAGGGATGATAGAATGGCTCAATATCTCGACTTAGTCAAAACTTCAGCGGTGAAGTTTCAAAATTTCACCATTCGCCAGATTCCCCGGGATCAGAATACACAGGCAGATGCATTATCAAGGCTCGCCTCCATTGAAGAAATTGATGTTCGACGACCGATATACCTTGAGTTCCTCAAGGACCGCAGTATCACTTCTCAAGCTAATGTTGAAGTAATAGATCAAGAACCCTGTTGGATGGACGCCATCACCAAATACCTGTCCACGGGCGAATTACCGAGTACCAGACACGAAACCAGAAATCTTCGTGTCAAAGCTGCACGGTATGCTTTGGTAGAAGGGACTTTATACAAGAAATCGTTCAGCCTTCCTTACCTCAGATGCCTACGTCCATCAGAATCCCTTTACGCATTACAAGAAGTTCATGAAGGGATATGCGGCCAACATCTTGGAGGGAGAACATTGGCACAGAAAATCCTAAGGCAAGGATACTACTGGCCTACAATGCAGAAAGACGCGATCGACTTCACTCGAAGATGCGATAAATGTCAGAAATTCGCGCCAGTTTCTCATACACCGGTTGCTCCTTTGGCCTCAATTGTTTCTCCCATCCCCTTTGCTGTTTGGGGAATGGACCTTTTGGGACCTTTTCCCATGGCTACTGGACAACGACGATTCGTAATCGTGACAATAGACTACTTCACCAAATGGACTGAAGCAGAATCTTTGGCCACCATTACTTCAGCCAAGTGTGAAGAGTTCTTCTGGAAAAATGTCGTCTGCCGCTTCGGAATACCAAGGGCCTTGATCGTTGATAATGGGAAACAATTTGACAACAACAACTTTCGAACCTTTTGTTCGAATCTATCGATCGATTTGAGATTCACCTCCATAGCTCATCCACAATCCAACGGACAGACCGAAAACATGAATCGAAGCATCCTGCAAGGATTGAAGAAGAAGCTAGACGAAGCTAAAGGTGCATGGGTAGACGAACTCCCCAAAGTACTGTGGGCTTATCGAACAACTCCACATTCAGTCACAGGGGAAACACCTTTTTTACTATGCTACGGAACGGAAGCAATGTTGCCAGTCGAGATAGGAGTACCAACAATACGGGCCTTACACTTCAACGAATTGAACAATGAAGATGGACTCCGAGCAAATCTTGATTTGGTAGATGAAGCTCGAGCTCAAGCCCATGCACGATCTGTTGTAATAAAACAACAAGTGGCACGATATTACAATCAGAGGGTCCGATCCAAACAGTTCAACGAAGGAGATTTGGTCCTTCGCAAACTAGAAGTTTCCGATCCAAAAGCAGCTACGGGAAAGTTATCTCCCAACTGGGAAGGACCCTACCGTGTCATAAAGGTGCTCAAACCGGGCGCCTACGCACTAGGGAAACTTTCTGGAGAACCCATCCCTCGCACTTGGAATGCTGAGAACTTGCGCAGATATTACCAGTAGTGTCTCGGCAGGAGCCAAAACACTTCCTTTTTTGGGGGATAAGGGGCACAGACCTTATCAGAACTCCAACGTCTTAAAAATAATCTTAAGCAGATTGTTTCGAATAAATGGGTTGGTAAGCAATCCAATGTAAACTTTATTTTCTACTCTATTAATAAAGTTATTCTTTCTCAGTATTGTTGTAATAGAAGCTTGGCCAAAACATTCTGTCCGAACAGAGTGACGGCCGAACACTCTGCCCGAACAGAGTGACAAACATAGCCAAAACATTCTGTCCGAACAGAGTGACGGCCGAAAACTCTGCCCGAACAGAGTGGCAAGCTTAGCCAAAACATTCTGTCCGAACAGAATGACGGCCGAACACTCTGCCTGAGCAGAGTGACAAGCATAGCCAAAACATTCTGTCCGAACAGAGTGACGGCCGAACACTCTGCCCGAACAGAGTGGCAAGCTTAGCCAAAACATTCTGTCCGAACAGAATGACGGCCGAACACTCTGCCTGAGCAGAGTGACAACCATAACCAAAACATTCTGTCCGAACAGAGTGACGGCCGAACACTCTGCCCGAACAGAGTGGCAAGCTTAGCCAAAACATTCTGTCCGAACAGAATGACGGCCGAACACTCTGCCCGAACAGAGTGACAAGCTTAGCTAAAAACATTCTGTTTAAAACAGAGTGATGGCCGAGCACTCTGCTCGAACAGAGTAAGAAAGATAAAACCAAAACATTCTGTTTAAAACAGAGTGATGGCCGAGCACTCTGCCTGAACGGAGTGTATAACTCTTGAGTTTTCAAAATACAAGAGAAGCCAGGCGGATTAGCTACAGATCTAAGTCCGTGAAGAAACAAAAGTTAATGGGGGCATCGTCACTCCACCAAAACTTTTGCATCTTCGAAATATAAGCCAAGCGAGGGTGCTTGACCTCTTTGCCGACTCTTTAAGTGACGATTAAAGGGTTTGAGTCAAAGTAAAAGCGAATAATACTGTGTGAATGGTAAAACACAAAACCATGACAAACACATAGTAAAAGTTAAAGTTGCTAAAAAATTAAAGATAAGAGTTTTACATAGAAGCCCTTAAGAGGGCAGTGAAAACTTGTCTCAGCAAAATAAAAAGGCTAGCTACAAGTCTAAGCCTCAGGGGCATCACCAGAAGGACCTTCGCCTGGAAGATCAGAAGCTGCGACATCTCCTGCCTCTGGAGGCATAACAGTCTCCCCAGATGGTGACCCAACCGCAGGCAGAACGAAACCATCCAAGGGGATATCAGGAAAGCGCTCAGCGAACATCTCCTTGGCCTTCACAAAGCCAAGCTCATAAATCTCCAGACCATCTTCGGTTCGCTTCTTCAGCCATTCATCCCCCGCGTTCCCCTCTAAGAAATCGCGAATACCTTGGTCTCGAGCTTTGATCACCTCTTCTGCAGCCCTCTTCTTGACCCGATCCAGTTTCTTCTCCAGAGATGCAATCCGATCCAGATGATCTTCCTCACGCTTGCTCAGCTCTTCAGCACGATGGGTTGCTTCCTGTGCTTCCTTAACTGCTTCCCTTGTCAGCTGGGCCTCCTCAGCCGCCACCTGCCTTGCCATCTCAAAGCGAGAAACCATCTCAGATCCACTGGCGTACATCTGGAATGAAGATAAGGATCAGCACCTGAATGAAACTTGGAAACAAAAACATAAAACCTAGTTGAAACAAAAGACAGTACCGTATAAACGGCCTGGGCAAAGGAGCATGCAAAAGTCTCGTGGGTCTGATTCTGGAAAACCTCCTTGTCTCGAGGAAGAATCCCATGACGAAGATGCTGCTCCGAGATTTGGCTGTCCGGCATCCCAAGGTCATCACGCCTAAGTGCCCACCTCGGACGAAAGATGGGATCATCCTCAATAGAAACTTGATCAAGTATTTGGGGAGAGCGTTCTGAAGGAGTGACTTTAGCCCTCTTAGGAGCAGGAGGTAACTCCACACTTGGATGCTTCTCCTTTCGCTTCCCTTTAGCCTTCTGAAGAACGCCAAGAAAGCTTCCTTGCTGCGGCTTTCCACCACCACTAGCCATTTCTGCAACGAAGAAAGAAGTCAATACAAGAATCAATATTGAAGCCAAGTCCAATTCAATATGTTGTGCAAAACACACCTAAAGAAACAGTCTCAGCAGATGACACACTAGGAATAGCAGGAAAAGGAGGTATCAGAAGACCAGCTGGAATGGGTTTTGGAGGTATCATCTTCGCCCACTCCAATTGTTCCTCCGAAAGAGGCTCGTCTATACAAAGACCGCCTCGAAGTTTGATATGACTAAGTATATGCTTAGTCTGGTTATTGGGAGTAGGCTTGCCAGGATTCTCGAAATCCTTACAATAAGGGTTCCACACTTTGTCAAAAGGAAGGTCCCCCTTGTCCATTCGGCCAACGAAGAAGTATCTGGAATGCCAACCTTTATTCGACTTTGGGCCCCCCTTCAGAGGTCGTTGCCTACTGTGAATATAATACCAACCGGGACAGTTGGCAACCCCTTTAACAAAACAGACTTCAAAGAAGACTCTCATAAAATCAGTTACATCTGGTTTGTAACCTGAAGTCTGAACCAAATATATGAGACCGGCAAGCTTCCTCCAAGCATTCGGAACAAGCTGCCCAGGAGCCATGCGATAATGCTCAAAGAAATGAAGAGCGAAAAGATGAAGAGGAAGTCTATATCCAGACTTCACCTGCTCCTCGTAGACACATGTTTCAAACTTTGTGCCGTAGTTAGCTGGTTCACCCAAACCAGGAAGACGAGCATACCAACCTTCGGGAAGAGGATATTCCCGAATTAAATCCTGCAAATCTTCAGTCGACATCTTACTAGACTTTTCGTCAGCAGTATACCAAGGCTTTGGATTAGCCTTTTCTTCGGCCTGATCCTTCACTTCTCCTAAAGGATTTCCCCCAGATAAATATTGTGAAGGATGTGAAGATGAAGGTGGTAATGGTTGTGAAGTTGAAGATTGAAATCGTCGAGAGAATGAAGGTTGGAGAGGTTGAGAAGTTGAAGGTAGTGGGGGTTGTGGATTTGAAGTCCCAACTTCACTTCCTGAAGTTGCAACTCGTTCTGAACTCGAAGACGAACTACTACTCGAAGACGAACTATCAGACATGTTTTCTACTTCTACTGCAAATATGAGACTACAACAAACTTGAAGTGCTGAACAGGAAGGGTAGAGGGAAAGACTTACTTGCAGAGTAGTGAGCTCCCAAATTTCGAATGAAGGAAAAATGAAGTGGAAGTTCCCTTTTATAGAGAAACGCCAAATAACCGTTTCTTGGGAAACACAACGGTTCATGTACCTGCAACGTGTCACAAGCTGAAGAGAGCAGAAGCTTGAAAATTTTCAAAAGGATTCCCGCTCAAATCCTCGCACGTGACACATTGGAAACACCAAAAGTTATTCCCGAGCAGAATCTCGCCCGAACACTCCGCCCGAGCAGAGTACCAACGGCCGAGCAGAATCGTGTCCGAACACTCTGCCCGAACAGAGTGAACGTGGCCGAACAGAATCCTGCCCGAGCAGAATCGTGTCCGAACACTCTGCCCGAGCAGAGTAAACGTGGCCGAGCAGAATCGTGTCCGAACACTCTGCCCGAACAGAGTGAACGTGGCCGAACAGAATCCTGCCCGAGCAGAATCGTGTCCGAACACTCTGCCCGAACAGAGTGAACGTGGTCGAGCAGAATCCTGCCCGAGCAGAATCGTGTCCGAACACTCTGCCCGAACAGAGTGAACGTGGCCGAACAGAATCCTGCCCGAGTAGAGTCACGTCCGAACACTGCCCGAACAGAGTGAACGTGTCCGAACAGAATCCTGCCCGAGCAGAGTCGTGTCCGAACACTCTGCCCGAACAGAGTGAACGTGGCCGAGCAGAATCCTGCCCGAGCAGAATCGTGTCCGAACACTCTGCCCGAACAGAGTGAACGTGGCCGAACAGAATCCTGCCCGAGCAGAGTCCTGTCCGAACACTCTGCCCGAACAGAGTGAACGTGTCCGAACAGAATCCTGCCCGAGCAGAGTCGTGTCCGAACACTCTGCCCGAACGGAGTGAACGTGTCCGAACAGAATCGTGCCCGAGGAGAATCGTGTCCGAACACTCTGCCCGAACAGAGTGAACGTGTCCGAACAGAATCCTGCCCGAGCAGAGTCGTGTCCGAACACTCTGCCCGAACGGAGTGAACGTGTCCGAACAGAATCGTGCCCGAGCAGAATCGTGTCCGAACACTCTGCCCGAACAGAGTGAACGTGGCCGAGCAGAAGTTTGACCGAGCAGAAGTTTGACCGAGCAGAAGTTTGTCCGAGCAGACTGCCCGAACAGAGAATGCTCGTCCGAACAGAAGTTTGTCCGAGCAGACTGCCCGAACAGAATGCTCGTCCGAACAGAAGTTCGTCCGAACAGAATTTCGTCCGAGCAGAATTCCGTCCGAGCAGATTTCCGTCCGAGCAGAAGTTTGTCCGAGCAGAATGCCCGAACAAAATGCTCGTCCGAACAGAATGCTCGTCCGAACAGAAGCTCGTCCGAACAGAAGTTCGTCTGAACAGAATTTCGTCCGAGCAGATTTCCGTCCGAGCAGAAGTTTGTCCGAGCAGACTGCCCGAACAAAATGCTCGTCCGAACAGAATGCTCGTCCGAACAGAAGTTCGTCCGAACAGACTGCCCGAACAGAATCTCGTCCGAGCAGAATTCCGTCCGAGCAGATTTACGGCCGAGCAGAATTCCGTCCGAGCAGATTTATGTCCGAGCAGAATCTCGTCCGAACAGAAAATCGTCCGAACAGATTCATATCCGAACAGACTACCCGAACAGAATCTGGTCCGAGCAGAATTCCGGCCGAGCAGATTTACGGCCGAGCAGAATTCCGTCTGAGCAGACTTCCGTCCGAGCAGACTTCCGTCCGAGCAGAAGTTTGTCCGAGCAGAAAATCGTCCGAACAGATTCATGTCCGAACAGAATCTCGTCCGAGCAGAATACTCTTTGAAATTTGGAAATATTGACAAACGGATTCAATTCTGTTTTTGGCGTATTCCGCTATCCCCAGTGGAAAAAGTGTGCTTCCACCCGCCTCATTAAAGCTGGTAAAAGCAGGGGGCATATGATATAGCTAAAAATACCCCTCCAATCTACGGACGACACGTGGCAATGATGACGCGTAACCCATGTTGACTCACTACTGATATGGCACTTACCATATCAGTCAACGAGCAAAATCCTAAAGAAGATCTGACTCTATCAGCAGAGACTAATATGGTATCCTCTAGGATCCTAATGGGATTCTAATTAGGGTTGACCGAAGCCCAGTTCTAATTGGATTCCACTTGTTACCACTATATAAGGGGGTCAAGCCCCCCCAGGTAAAGCTAAGCTCACACATATACACATTGTGTCTTTATTGCTTCTGAGAGTTCTACATCGTTAGCCCTCTCTGACTTAAGCATCGGAGCGTTCCCCCGCCGGAACCCCACCCGGCGGTCACTCCGTGTTCTCTTTTGCAGGCCTGATTTCTGGTGCTGTTCCCGATCCAGTTTTTAGCTGCAACAGACATGTACTAATTAGACTTACAATATTGAGCAGGAATTCGAGAAGAAGATGTTGCACATGGAGTTGTAGTTTAGTAGTTCAAAAGTTGCAAAAAGAAAACCGAGAATAATGGAGGACTAAACTCTACTACACTTTTTGTACATATTAACTAGCTGAGCATTATATACACTTTGCTTATAAGTTTGCATACTTTGATAATTTTTGTATAAAATTGCTCTGCAATGTAATTTGATCAAAATTTAGTAAATGATGATGATTATGCTCCCGTGCGTGGCACGAATTTAACAAAATGGAACACATGCCAAACGTCACCTCAAATAAAACCCCACAAACCCTGCTTCAAACCGTCTCTTTCTCCCTCCCCCGCCTCTCCGCAGCATGTACGGACAGCCACCATACTTCCGCCGCGGCGGTGGCGGCGGTGGCCGTGCGCCGCCACCATCGCCACAACCTCCAACTCCACCCCTCAACCCCAATCCCTACCTCCACAACCCCAGCCCCTACCTCCAAGTCCCCAACATACTTAACCCCCTCAACCAGTTCTTCCCACTCCAAAACCCTAACTTCCCACTTCAAAACCCTAATTTCCGTCCCAATCAGTTCCTTAATTCTCCTCGGAAGCCTAACGAAGGCCTCGAGAGGATTCATACTACGGTAACCAAGGCCCGCCGCGACCTTCTTGCCGCCGGCGAGAGCGTTTCGGCGTGGAAAGCGTCGCAGGCCGCGCTTTTGGCGCTTAAAGCGGATTCGTGGGACTCGTTAGGGTTTCAAATGCAACAAGTCCCGTCACTCCACCACTTAATAGTCACTGAAGGCAAGGTAATATGGTAACCGATTGTTTTGCCTTTCTGCTACTGGCACTCCTCAATATGCTAACTGGGCTCATGATTCACGTAATTTTTTCACATGCCACCAACCATAGTTGTACCTTTGTGCATTAGTGACGGTCAGTTGCAGTAGCCAATGAGTAGGGCGAATAAGGCGTCTCTTTTACTATGCTTCCCCCATTACTTGGATTTTTTTCATTGACGTTTTGGTCAGTTGCAGTATCAAATGAGGAGGGCCAATAGGCTTCTCTTTATTATGCTCCCTCCATTACTTGGATTTTCTTCATTTAACGATTCACGACTTCCTAGGATAGATTCGGTATGTATAAACGTTTTACCATAGCTTGACTTGTCAAACAATGCCAATTTGATTGAGTTCAATTCAATGTTTGCACAGTACTGAATCTATCCTTGGAATTTTGCAAAACAGAGTGAAAAGTCCAAGGAAACTGAGTAATTAATACTTGAGTGACTTCGGGTTCTGTTCTAATTATCGAATTGCGAGGGTATCTACATTTGATTTGGTGTGGAACTTTTTTGGGGGGTTTTTCTGTTTTCAGAAGGCAAAATGGGGATAAAACTGCTTTTGGTTGCTGGAGTTATGTATAATCAGCGAATTGTGAATCTTTCTCCTCTTATGACAAATTTTATTTGAATTGAGGTGATTTGCTAATCTTTTTTAAAGCCAAAAGACAAAAAAGGAACTGCTAACTGTATAACTCAATACTTTTTTGTAGGTTTTTCTGTTTTCCCCACTTTAATCTGTGGGCCTGTTAAAAGTAGGTGCTACATACTTTATAACCAATATCTTTTAGATTGATTTTTTCTTTTCTAGATCAATGCATTTATCCACTGCTTTGTTGGGGTTCGGAGAATCACTTCACTGCATGACTTGGAACTGGCAATATGCAAGAATGAGGGTGTTCAGCATTTTGAGGAGCTGGAATTGGGCCCTTTGGTACGACACCCGCTGGTTGCACATTATTTTGGTACAAGTTCTGATCTGACAGAAGTGTTCCGGATAACGAGTGAAGAGATAATATCTTGCCTTGTTGAATTCATGGATGCTAACAAAGGAAAAGAAATTGAGGCTGTTGAATTATTGGATTTTATTGGGAAGAAGCGATCGGTCAAAGACAGGGAAAAGCTTGGCATACGCATTCAAAGCTTGGGGTACGTGTTTTTATTCCTGTAGAATAGAATTTTAACTGAAAGGCATTAAGTATCACAACTAATGATAGTGCCCACAAGCTAATTTCTGAGAACATTAATATTCTTTTGCTTTATGTTGCCCCCGAAAAATAGAGATGCGAAGAAAGTATTGATCACAAGATACGTGAAGGATTAACAAATGAAAATGCTGAAAAGAAGTTTGTGAGTCATAAATAGACGAAGGGAAAAGGATACGAGGGGTTTAACTTATAAAAACTAATATGCGAGGCATCCAGATAGGCCCCATCATAATGCAGAACGCTGCCTTACAAGTTACGACTTGTCGACTTCTATTAATTCTCTGTTTCCCCATATCCTATGAAGTCATCTAGGAATACTGCACTCAGGGCAATTCAACTTGGAGAGTTCAACAATACTATGAATATTTTTTTTTTTATCTCTGGCAGATTAAATCTTGAGGACGTGTTTTTCTCGACCATAGGGAGAATGGTGCAGATGAGATTTATGGTAGGTCTGGAAGCAATCATAGAATGCTATCCAGACTATTTCTTTGTTTATAGAGGACATGCTACATAGAACCATGGATGAGGGAATTTGGGAGCAGTAGAGGCAATAGGTCGAGGACATATTTTCTAGGGTCTAAGAGATCTGCCACAAGATGAAGGCCAGGGTGTTCATGAGAAATGGGACCAGGAGTAGGTGTAGTTTGAGTGAGAGAAGATAATGAAGTTTGAGTTGGTGAAGAAAGGGAGGTCGGTTCTGTTCGGGAATGAAAATTCAAAGAATTTAGGAGGATTGGAGGACCACGACTTGGAAGGCTAATGAGAAGCCTCTTAACTAATTAGCGAGCTAATTTTCTGCTGGATAATCCCGGTTAGTTAATAAAATCTTTAAAAAAGATAAATTAATCTATTCAAGTTATTATTTTTTTTTGGATGAAAGTCAATTGTATTACCAGCCAAAATTTTACATCTGAGTGTTATATCATCATACACATCTCATATTTACAAAACCAGCTATTTACAAGCAATGCCTATCTAAGATATCAATATTCCATCATGGATTTCCCAAGTACTGCAGAGTTTCCTGTTTATACTATGCCCTTTGATTTGCTTCCAGCTGCTAGTGGCCCATTGTATCCACTTTTTAATCAACATAATCACCTCCTCTTTTGATTTCTGCTGCTGCTAAAAAAATCTCTTGTTCCTTTCATACCAGATCATATAGACTGTAATTGCTACTCCCAGTTTCCTGAGCTTTGCTAAAAAGCTTTTGCCTCTGAATTGTTTGGATGCATAGGATAGAAACTGCTTCCAAGAATTCCAATGATTAGGCACCGTCAGTTTTCCCAATACCACTGCCCAAACTTCCTTGGTATAAGGACAGTTCCAGAATAGGTGTTCTTCATCCTCCCTGTGATTGTCACATAGAACACATCCATCATCCACACGATAATTTTATTTTCTCAATTTATCTTTAGTTCTTATACCCCCTTTGCACAGCATCCACAGCACTACTGCACATTTAGGATTGTGACCATGAAACGGCTTCTGACTAATAGAAATGGCTTCTGACTTTGTCGGTAATCATAACTCTAGTGATGGAAAGATTTAGTTTTTGAGGATTATATTACTGCAATAAAGGACAAGTGTCACAATTAAAACTCGTAAAAGGTTGACTAATAAGCTGCTGATGTGGAGGGGATGTTTTAAAGTTAGTGAGGGCACATCTAAAGAAGCTCGAAATGCAAGGCGCCAAGATTTATAAGTACAGATGCATGAGCTAAAAGAGTGAGACTAGTGTTGATAATATGGCGGGTGAAGGAAATACCGATGTTTTCTTCTGAAGTGGGTAACAAA
Source organism: Escallonia rubra (assembly GCA_033065855.1). NCBI lineage: Eukaryota > Viridiplantae > Streptophyta > Magnoliopsida > Escalloniales > Escalloniaceae > Escallonia > Escallonia rubra. Next base: position 209,525 of record JAVXUO010000333.1, on the reverse strand, counting down.
CAAGTGTTGTATTTGGGTGGAAAGATCATGAATTGAATGCGAGCAGAGTAATCATCTTTCTCCTTCAATTTTTTTTTCTAGATTCTGAATGTGTATAAGATGGCTGTTGTGTTGCTAAATGATGGGCTTAGCAATCTTCTTATTTTGACGGCGGTCAACTGGTTTTGGCATACGTACATATATAATGAAAAGATAAAAACACTTTTAAAAAGTACATTTGCTAACAAAGAGGTCCAAAAGTGGGATGTGAAACTTCGACATCCTATTTGGTTAGCAATTTTTGGTTTTCGAAAGATGAAAAAAGTTGTATTAAATTAGTTGGATAGTATTTTTCAGAATTATTAATTCTGTAAAATCTAAATTAGTCGTTTCTTATGTTATGTACCATGTACTATGTTGGATTTAACGTTTAAGTATGACTTGTATTTGAATTCCTTGTTTTGGTAGTTTTTCATTATTGTTTGTTATTTTAGATTGTGGAATGTATTTGATATATATATATATATATATATATATATATAATAAAAATATATTAAAAAAATAGCGGTGTCATGCGGTGTCCAAAATCTGATTTTTTGAAAATTGCGGTGTCCGGTGTCCCCGTTGGTGTCGGTGTCCGACACCGTGTCCGTGCTACCTAGGTTTTTTGGTGTCTATGAGCCTGTAACTAATCCTTCAAGTGGGAGGTATGAGAGTACTGGCTGAAGTGAGGGGAGTGTGGGATGATTTTGGTGTGTTAGGAGGATTTAATGTTGTTCATTTCGTGCATAAGTTAAGGAATTGTCTTTGGGTTCTTACTTATATTATGTAGTTGCTTGATTTACCCTTTTTGGGGCATCTTTGTGTGGTTTTGAGGTGGCAATCTAGTGCTATGTCTAATTGAGGTAGATTTTTGTACTCTTCTGACTTAAATGAGGTACATCCCGACGTTAACATATTTGTTTCCGTAGGGTTGTTTCAAATCGCTGTCCTATCTTTTTTGGTAGTGGGGATTCAGAAGTGGTCAGAGCCTTTCACCTTGTGAGACCGTGTGGCTTGAGGAGGGTCTAGTGGCGAAGGTGCAAAGTTGATGGGATGCTCATAATGTCGAGGACATGCTGCTTAAGGAGGGAGTTGGTGAAAAGGTGCAGAGTTGACTAGTTGGTTATCATGTAGTGGGGCGTTCTAATTGCTGTGTTTAGCTTCAATTTCTAGAAGGGATCTTAATAAGTCGTAATAAGAAAGCTTTAGGGGTTCAGACTAATATTGTCAGGGCACTGGAGACTCCTAACGAGTTGGATGGTTAATATAGGGCAACGCTCATTTTGGTTGGGGAGGAGTTGGACCATTTAATTTTAACTGAGGAGATTACTGGAGACAGAAGTCTAGGGAATTTTGGGTGCTCGAAGATGATGGTTACACTGAGGTCTTTGATTGTGTTGCTAATGCTTCCGGGCAGTATAATCATCTTGGCAGAATGGTCACTGAGAGAGCAGTTTGACAGAGGATTGGAGAGATTACGTAAGACATTGTTTTTTGAACAGTTATACAAGGAAGGCGAAGCTTGGAGACGGGTAGATCATGGTACAAAAACTCACCTGAGACACCAAGTTTTCAGCTTACTGGTTCGGTTTCGGAAGCAACATAATCGGAACCGAGCCTCGAGTCGATTGCGTCTTGAGATTACATATCTTGCCGAGATTTTGCCGGCGTATTGGTAAAATTGCTTCGTGAGAAAAAACAACAGGCTGATTATCAAACAATAAGCATACTGGGGAGGAAGCAATAAGCAATTTTTGGAGCAGAGGAGATCAGCGGTGGCTAGAGAGATCTCTTACAGAGTTGTTGTAGAGGCTTTGAAAGCTATTTCTGAAGGTTGGCAGGCGGTTAGGGAGGATGTGATGGCTGTGTGTCTTTCAGTGAAGCATAATTGGGAGCAGGGAGCGAGTGCGGGCATCACTATAGTGAGAGAATCCTGCAACCAAGGGGAGTTTGGTCTTCTTTGCTTTATGGTGTGGGCATTTGAGAGAATATTGGTGATGGGTTACAGGGGTTCCAAAGTATAGTACTTTATAACGGGGTATGTTGAATTACGTTAGGTTTTGGATAGATTGTTGGTTCGGAACTGACACGTTGCAGTTAATAGAGAGGCTATTCGCCTGAGACGGCCGTCAGGTTTGGGATACGCTTCTTTGGAGGGATTTTGACGATTCAGAGTTGAAATGGGTGCTGACATTTCTGGATATTTTGGCGGAGATATCGGTGTATTTTTTGCTTGGTCCTCCTACTTAATGATGAAGAGGAACACATGTTTGTTTTGCATGGAAAGTGTTTGGTTTACGCTTGTTGGACTTAAGGTGGCGTTTTGTGTGTAATGATATTTTTGCTAAATAGTTAGCTGGTGTTTGATGTGCAAGAAGGCTATTGAATATATGGATAACTTGTTCCTTCATTGTGTCATATTTCGAGGAGCTTGAGGAACTTTCTGTTCGCCTTATATGGTAATTTTGGGTCAGTCTCTGATTTTTTGTTTTTGTGTTAGTATGGGTCTGAGATGCCAAAAGGCTAAGATTAGTGCTTGCCTTTTTGATTTGTGTTGAGCTTTGACTTTATCGTCTGCTCTTTCTTCTCGAGTCTCCTGTTTTTCTGGTTGAGGAGGGTCCAAGATCCTCCAATGCTTTGCTAGACTTTGTCATTGATTTTGGCTCAGGAGTGTCAATGCAATCTCTTTGTGGGGGTTATCGCTAGCACTTTCTTGGTGCTCTGATGATCTCTCTTTGTTTAATTGGGTTGCTCCTTCTCGAGCTTTACGATTAGTTACGATTAGTACAATAAGTACTTATTGCAGTACCCAAAAGATTAAAAAAAAATAAAAAAATTACAGGGATTTCATGTACTTCCTGCAATTAGTTTATGATCATTTAACCAGAACTTTGTGGTATTTATGGTAATCTAGTCACATGATAGATTTCTAGGTGTACTTTACAATTAAGTCGTGCAATTTTTTGGTTTGAGTTTCGTTTAATTGTTTTCTCTGGAGATTGATTCGCCTTTGCCACTTTGTCCTTTGTTTGTGGTGAGGGTACGTGTACTTCTTGGCACTTCTTATTGAAACTTTTAGTACCTATCAGAAGATTAGTCTGCTGGAATTTCTTGCTGCTGATATATGAGCATTTGTTTTCAACCATGTTGGTGGTAAGTGAGACAAAGATGTAAAGTATCTATTCAGTTATTTACCCTCTGCAGGAGGTTGTTACTTTGTCCTGATTTATCTTTTAAGAAAAGGTACCATATAAGCTACCTTTTTTTATGGGGACCCTTTGTTGTATTTTTGGAGTTATGTATTTAGAGAATTTTGTCTTTTGTAGATGCAAATAGATAGTTATCATTGCTATTGATTTTTTAGCCAACTAATTTAAATTTTGTGCACAGGATGCATATTACTCAGATCGGACAGGCTAGGAGATCAGAAAATACCGCCTTAAAGAAGTGTCTTGAGGGCTGGAATAGGAATTCTGGTACAAAAAGGAAGAAACGTCCTCTTTTTTCCTCTCAGAAAAAGCAGATGGATGACCACTTCAGTGTCATATCCCAGCGTGTGAGTTCGTTTTCCGTGGCGAGTGGAGAATCTTCTGGCACACACCTAAGATTTGTCTCATCAAGTTCAGAAGATGAAATGGATAATTCTGATGACGAGGAGGAAAAGGGTGTTGGCAATGATGCACGGAGCATGTTTTCATCGCAAAATGTAGATAGTTCTGACAGAGTTAGTAGCTGTCCTTACCCATCTGCAGTTGAAGAGATGACTCGGCTTGGGTTGAACAGTGAAATGGATGCTGGCCCTTCTCCTGAACATCATGGTCCACCATCCAGGAAAAAGAGAAAATCTGAGAAAATAATTCATAATATTCCTGGACGCCACAAGCTGTCTAAGAGAGATGAAAAAGCTGATTTTTGTCGTTCGACTGACAATAAGAAAAAGGGGTTTGACAATGGGAATGAAGTTGATCTTTCACTTTCCAGTGATTCTCTTAAAATGTTCGTTACTACCTGGAAGGAGGCTTGCCGGGAGAACAGCGTACCCGAGGTATGTGAGTGCTGTTATTGTGATCGTATACCAGCTATAATCAGGTGTCCTAGGTTGCATTCTTGTCCGTTAACTTTCAGTGTGCATTCAAATGTACATTGATGTTTAAATTGTGCATTAGGCCATCGGCTTAGCTGCTACTCAGGTGATGTGCGGCCATTAGTTTTTAAGTGAGTTTGCATATAATGGGATGGTGAAGCTCCTCTTTTGAATTTGAAATTATCCACATACAAGTAGCCCCATGACAACCCTGATAGAACCTTGCCTTTTAACTTGATTTTACATTTGGAGATAACTAAAGTTTTGATAACCTTGACTGGTGTAGCAATCAAAGCTTGGGTTTTTAATTATTTGGTTTGCAACTTCGAGGCGGCTACTTCTGTTCTGGCCATAAAGCTGGAATTTAGGTCTGTACCAGGATGGTGGTTCTAGATGCCAAGTTCTTATGATTTGCGTATGAGATGTCAGTTAAACACGAAAAAGTGATAAAGGAAAACAAGTAGAAAGACAAATAACAGCGTAAAAGCACGAGAACTTTGACTTCCTTCGTCCTCCTTGTATGGTATGTGTCTTGCCACCTCTTTTACACATTGCTACAATTTTTTAGAAGGATACAACAAACTGTGAGGGTGCTAGTACCAGGTTTCTATCGAGAACTTTGATAAGCTGTTTAACGGAGGAACGAAGATAATTTAGGAGAATTGAGTGACTCATTTGACTGTAATAATCGGAGATTAGGAACATCTGAGATAAATGAAGCTTTGAAAAGGATGAATTTAGGGAAGGCTATTGGACCAGACTGTATTCCTATTGATGTTTAGAGATTTGGGTGATGTGAGCATTGATCGATTGCCTAAGTTTTTTAACAAGGTCCTAAACCTTAAAAATTATCCCCAAGGAGTGGATGAAACCTTTTTGGCACCTATTTATGAGTATTAAGCAGTTATCCTAAGTTGCACAAACTATATAGAGATCAACCTAACGTGTCAAATATGAGGCTATGAGAGAGGGGTAATTGAACATAGATCAAGAAGGGAGTCTAAACTTTTAGAATCACTTTGTTTCATGCCTGTGATTTCCACTATGGAAGCTATTATCTTGATTAGGCGATTGATGAAGAGAGAAGATCTTCCCATGGTCTTCATATATTGGAAAAAGCATACGATAAAGTACCACGGAATTTCATGTGGTGGGCTCTAGAGAAGAATAAGTCCCTACCAAGTATGTTGAACTAAAAGCTCTTGGAGGGTGTAAATATGAATGGGTAGCAAGTACCTAAGAAAGATATCTTGCTTCAATGATGCACTAAGAGGGAGAGAGTGATGAGGATGTTGCCCATAGGATAAGAGCAGGTTGTAAATATGGATGCGTGACAAGTATCTACGAAGAATATCTTGGATCAATGATGCACAACAGGGAGAGATTGATAAGGATGTTGCCCACGGGGTAAGACATGCTGGCTAAAATGGAGGTTTGCTTCTAAGGTGTTGTGTGGTTTATTATTTCTTTCAAGTCGACAGGATTGCGGTTTGGCCACAATGTTGTACAAGTCTTAATGTTACTAAGAAATAGTATACACATGAGTGTAGCTGAAATGCAAATGCTTAGGGAGGGATATAATAAGAAATGAGGATACCTGCGATAATGTGGGGGTGGTGCCGATCGAGGAAAACTTGGGGGAATTTCACTCGAGATTGTTGGGACTGCGGTCATATTAAACGCATGCATCTAGTTGCCCTTGTAAGAATAAGTGAGTTGTGACAAGTTGATGGGTACGGGGAGATTTAGCGAGAAACGACTTGACTGCTAGGAGCTTATGACAGAAAATGTGCCTTGATAGTGGGGAATGGAAGAAAATGATTCATGTAGCTGACCCCGACTAATTTGGGACAAAAGCTTAGATGATAATGATGATCATACGGAAATTGTCTAGCAGTTGTCCTAGACTATCTCTGGGAAAAAAGGTTTCACTAGTGAAAAGACATCCATTCAAGTGCTCTAGCTAGTTGACTCAATAACCTCTTAGAATTTTCTTGCTGAAAGCAATTATTAGATTGTCTCGTCAAGCGTGTAAGCTGTCTATCTTGTTAAGACGCTGATGCAAGATATCAAATTGTGCGACAAAAGTAGAAGAATTACAGTTGCTAGTTTCAGTGTAATGCTTGTTTATTTGATTTATCCGTCTACGTGTGTTTCTTTCCCCCCCTCCCATACTATCTAACATGCAGCATCCTTGACCTTGGTCCATTCTAGGTTTTCTTTATCTATAAACATACGATGACGAGTTTTGGTCAATTTTTCCTTACATGTAGGTGTTGGAGAGGATGCTTCAATTCTATAAAGCAAGGACGAGTAAGAAAGTGACATCAATGTTTTCATCTTATCCATGTCTTGGATTGCTAAACGTCGCTGTGAGTATAATTTTTATCAATTCTTTTTTTGATACTTTCAATTTTCTGAATTCTGAACTTGTAAAAAAAGTGCAGTACCCTTTCTTCTCCATGTCTTACATGTTTTCTTTGGCTCGTTTAGTTATTTTAGGCGTTTTCGTTAGGTCTATGCCATTTTGACTTGTTAAAAGATTGGGTTTGAGTGGAGGTTGTGACTAAGTGTATTAAGGAAATTCCTGAGGTTGATCTGAGGCTCTGCGTATTTTTTTGAAAAATTATCCCTTTCTTTATTGCAAATGGATAAGAAAGACATTAAATACTTTCTTAGCAGTTTGCTTTCCTAATGTCTCTTTACTTGTGAAAGAAAAAAGAATCCTCTTACTTATCAAAAAAGAAAAAGGAATCTCTTGTTCTTTGAAATTGTTTTGTTGCCTTTTCTTTTTTGAATTGCCAAATCTTACTCACTGGAACAACAATTCATCAATCTTTCTGTCCTCATTCTCTTTTCTGGATGTAAGTATTTTGTATACCTAAATTAAGACCCAATTTAGCATCGCTTTTGAAAGCCTCTGGAACCAAAAAGCAGTTCCGTAATGCGTTTAGCTAAAAATTGCTTCTCTGATTGAGCATCCGAAGTGCATTTTCTTGTGTTTCACCATAATCAGGTTTCAAAAGCAAAAGCCACTAGATGATCACAGTTGAAGTATTAAATTCTCGTAGGTATATACGGCAATGAACTAATGTGACAAGGAAAAAGATGGTTCGAAGAGCTTCAAGTGAATGAGAATGATATGTCTGGTGTGACTATTCAAGATACCTGGCCTTTGATATCTATAATCATTTTTATTTCAATGAATAATGAGATTAATCTTGTAGAGACTAGCTGTGAGTAACCTTCCAAATTTATGTTTCTTGACGATGTTTGCAGAAGGTTTCTGTCTACACGCATATACACAGAAAGAATCCCTGTTTATTTGTTCTTATTTTAGCACGTCAAGGGTGAGGGAGGGTTTTTTTCCTTCACGACGGGTTAGTGTTGAATTTGCTACTGGTCATCAATCCGTGTATAACCCAATTATCATTAAATACCTGTTTGTTGATTGAAGTGATACTTTCTGAGAAGGAATAATAAAGATGCTTTATCCATTGCAGGTTACATCTATTAGAGGTGGAATGTGGGATACTATGTATGACACCTTTCAAACATTCAGTCACGACGGAGTAGCAAACACAGTGGCAGAGAAGTGTTCTGATTATATAAGCATAGAGGTTGAAGCACCTGAAAAAGAAGACCTGATCACCACTGAGCAACTGTTCGACAGTCAACATGGTCGGAATTTTTCTATACAACCATGTTTTATTTCTTGCTTAGTTTCATGTTGCTAGTATTTGCCTGTGCCCTGTAACTTTATTCAGCTTCTTATGGAATCTGACTATAGTTATTGGCACTTGATTGAAGTTGCAACTAGCAAGCTGAAAGCCCTAGATATATGTGGTTCTCTTTGTAGGCAGTTTGCCATTGTGTGTCAATATCTACAGTTATTCTTTATCTATTATACATCTTAATGTGTTATTTAAAAATTTCAGGGGTGATGGGTCTACAGAGCAAAATTTGATATTATAATTATTTTCATTCCACTTGATTTTCTGATCAACATGAAATTAATTTTCAATCCTTCTGCTTGTACACTCTGTGTGTGTGATAATACGCGGAAAAATTCATGACTTCCTACATTTTATGAGAGAGAAATGCTTACCTCTTTTTCTCAAAGCCTACGTCCTTGTGTTTCTGGATCTCAGAGACACCATTAGTTCAGATATCTGTTGCATTGGTGGAGCAAAAGAGAAATATCTTGCACTTCTAGTAGAAAAGGCAAGTTTATGATTATGAGGTTCTGGCTTCCATTTATTTTTATGCTTGTTTTGCACAGATGTCATGGTTGAAGATATTCTCAAGAAAATGTCTTCGTATCTTGAGCTTGACTTCAACATGCCGGGAGATACGAATCCAGAGAAGAAACTAACCTTCTTAAGAAAGTTTTCCAAGTGTGAGTTTTGGCTGGCTGAGCAGTTTTCTGTTAAGGAGTTTGAGTCGCTTGGTCATGGAGATTTTTTCTTGTTCATAGAGAAACATGTTTGCCAACTACCTGAAGCTTTGCAGAAGTGGTTGGCTGGTGAGAGACGTGAGACGCTTTCTTTGGATGCTTGCATGTTTCAGAATCAGTTGGCTGTACTGATCTCACAAGCTTCAAATAGTGTATGGGAGAACGAAAATGTAAGCAAGCAGAATGTTTCAGAGTTGCTCAAGAGACAGTTTCCTTCACTGTGTTCTAGGTTAGTGGGAAGTTGTCCCGTTAGTGATTTCCTGGATGTTTTGAGGGAGAAGAAAAGCATGGTAGTTTCTAAGAGTGTCTTATTTTCTGCAACTTTGTTTGGAACGTTTCACGACGGTCACCCTCTGGCTCAAAAGGAGAAATGTTTAGGGGGAAATGCCGTGTTGGAAACTCACATAGACGATGAAGCAGGAAATCTTGGTTCTTTAACAACTAAGGATGCACTTGAAGTCTTGATTAAAGCTCCCATGTTGATAGATCTGGACTTGTGGTCCCATTGGGACCTTATATTTGCTCCTTCTCTTGGTCCACTCGTGGAATGGTTGTTGAACGACGTCAACACCAAGGAGCTGTTGTGTTTGGTGACGAAAAGTGGCAAAGTGATGAGGGTTAACCATTTGGCTACAACGGACACATTCCTAGACAGTTTCCTTCGGGGATCCTCTTTCCGAACCGCGGTAGAACTATTGTCTTTGTTTGCATTATATGGGGGTAAACGTCATATTCCTTTGGCTCTATTAAAATGTCATGCACGGCAAGCGTTTGAAGTTATTGTTAAAAACTGCATGGAAATGGAACGAAATGAGGGACAGAAGTTTAGCAATTTGATCAGCAAGTCGAACAAAAGTGAAAGCAGAGTTAATAAGGCTGTGCATGTTGCATCAAAGTTCATTCTCCATTGTCTGGATTGTCTACCGGTAGAGTTTCGCGCCTTCGCTGCGGATATATTGCTTTCAGGTTTACGATCTGTTCTTAAAGAAGCTCCTTCTGCCATTCTTAATGAATGCGAAGAGATGGAGCAGCGTCTCATGGTTCATGATATAGGGTTGTCACTTGGTATAGTGGAGTGGATAAACGACTTCCATGCATTTTGTTCGCCTAAAACCACTGACTTACAGGTTTCCTCTGGAGCTTCATGCTTGGAGATGGCAAGTAATGCATCAGAACAGCCTCCATCTCCCGAAGGTGATATGATAATTTCCTTTGAAGCTGATAGGCCTAAAGAATGTAAAGGAGTCTCTGCCAACCTTACGGAGTCAAAAGCTTCTGGTGGTAGATTTGGCGATGATCGCTTACAACATTTGTCTAAACTTGATAAAGACAATGATCCGGTCATGGTTATTGAATCGATAAGGCAAGAAGAGTTTGGTTTGGATCCAAGCCATTCAGCTATGGAAAGTAGTATGTTGAATAAACAGCATGCTCGATTAGGGAGAGCACTCCATTGTCTCTCTCAAGAGTTGTATTCTCAAGATTCACATTTTCTTCTGGAGCTGGTAAGTATGGTGACATTCTTTCCTTTTTTTCTTTCACAAACTTACTAGATGCTGGTACTTAATGCAACTTGAACACCCTTTATATTATGAATCGTTGTCTTGTCTGCTTCTGGAATTGGATATGCATATATGTGTGTGTGGCTTCTGTTTGCCAACAATTGTATCCATGCTTGGTGCTGCATTTCTTATCTAGGAATATAGTCCCACTTGGTTTTGCAATATTGTCTCCTGTTAATGAAAATCCAAGAAGAGTAAACTTGAATACAAAATGAGAACTCATGTGTGTACAAGTGCCAGAAGAGGGAAAAAAAGAAAAATTGGAAAGCAAAACATGCAGTGCAGTTAAAGGAATGTTGTATGAAAGTTACAAGCCTAGGGTCAGTGAGTGAGTAGCGCATATATCTAGCAATGTCCTTGTGTCATTATTTTACAACATAATTACGTTCTTCTTGCAAGGTTGTGTTCGGCTTTAGGGTAGCAGGTTCGCAATCTTGAGCTTCAGGCAAGTGGTTTAAAGTGTGGCCCCGTGCTGAAGGGGTCGTGCTAGGGTGTTGCCCATGGGATTGGTCTTCGGTTCAGGATTGGAATTTTTTCTTTGAGGAGCCGGAAGAGGGTTGGGGATCTTTTTAGTTTACTTGTAACATGCCCGTTGACTACTAATAAGAAAAGGATTCTGCTCGGTGTTTTGGATCCTGAATCTTGTAAATATTTTTTTGCTTCTTATGGCTTTGCGATTGTTATATTTTCCTCTCAGTATGTGGATTAAAATTTATACGTCAGGGTGTCAATGCCTCCTCTGTAATTCACATTTTTACATTTTTACTTAATGTTGTTGAAACTTGGAACCCCTTTTCTTATGTTCTGCTGGGGATATACATAAGGTGACTGCCCTGGCATACGTTGTTTGAGAAAGAATGATGCATCGGACAACCGAAGATACTGAAACATTGAGTAATCAAGAAAAACAACTATGTAAGCTTGATTGATAAATTTTGGAGACATCTCAAATAGAGAAATGTGTAGTTTGTTTGACTGCGTAATCATACCAGATTCTCCTGGTCTTCAAACCTTTCCATTTTTTCCTTTATAAGGAATTATTTTTCAGCTACTATGGCATTTTATCATCTGCAGTGGCAGGATAAGTATTTGGTACTTGGTTTCTGCTCTGTTGTTGAAATTTAATTCACCAATGTATATTTCACTATTTTACCGTGCATCCATTGGTTCACTTCTTACCTAATGTTTTTAATGTTGATGGACTTTTCATGGATAAAAATTAACTAAGTTGTAAAGAACTTCTGGTCATTGACCGACAATAAACAACTACCTTCATTGGTGGGTTGTGATACTTAGTAATATGTTCCTGCATTGTTACTGTAGGTTCAAAATGCTGATGATAATACTTATCTGGGAAATGTGGAACCAACTCTGACTTGTATTCTCTTGGAGTGGGGCATTGTTGTTCTAAACAATGAGCTAGGTTTCTCTGCTGAGAACATTAGAGCACTTTGTGATGTTGGAAATTCAACCAAGAAGGGATCTACTGCTGGATATATTGGAAAGAAAGGGATTGGCTTCAAATCGGTATTTCGGGTATTGTCAAATTTCTCTTACGTCTTTTCTTTTAATACTCTGATTCTGTGTTGCATAGATGGGGCTTCAACCATTCTTAAATTCCATGGGATGGAAAGCATTATATACCTTACATTACCGTATGAAATGTGCTGAAACCTGGTCTGTAATGGATTATCCTTCAAGCACTCGTAGCTTTAAGTTAGTTTGGTGCTCCAAGGGAATTTTCCGGTTGCTTGCATGACGACTACCCTATCTAAGTATATGTATAATAGCTTAGGTAGAATTCATATGTTTTTTTTTTGTCCTTTTATCATTCTCCTTTTTCCTTTTCTTTTGCTCGCACTCTCTTTGCTTTTTTTGTTTTGTTTTTTCTGTTTGTGTGGGGTGGGGGGGGGGGGGGGGGGGGAGTTTTGAAGGAGAATAACTCCTAAACCATTCTTAAAATATAATTTCATGGCATGATGGAAACCATTATATACCTTAGATTGCCGTATGAAATGCGCTGAAACCTGGTCTGTAATGGATTATCCTTCAAGCATGTGCAACTTCAAGTTAATTTGGTGATCCAAGGGAATTTGTGGATTATAGTTGGCGTCATTTATACTGTTACAGGATTCTCTGTTTTGTTCACATTGATGTTTGGTTTCAAGTTTCTTTGTCATCTAACCTGCTTATAGGTTGACCTTCTTTTTCTGTATAACTTTCCGATGAAGCTAGAATTAGCACCCTTTATTGCTTTGGCATCATGTTATGGTTAATTACCTAGAAGTTTAGCTTTTATGTAGTTATGATGATTGTCTTTTTGTAGGTCTCTGATGCTCCAGAAATTCATTCCAATGGGTTTCATATCAAGTTTGATATAAGTGAGGGCGAGATTGGTTTTGTTTTGCCAACTGTTGTACCTCCTTGTGATATTGACATGTTCAGCAGACTGGTTTCTGTAGATATTGGTCACGCGGAGAATAATAGCTGGAACACGTGCATAGTGCTGCCTTTCAGATCAAAGTTTTCTGAAGGCTTTGCCATGAAGAACGTTATATCTATGTTTTCGGACCTTCATCCATCTTTATTACTTTTTCTTCACCGTCTTCAGTGTATCAAGTTTAGGAACTTGCTGAGTGATTCGTTCATCGTCATGAAAAAAGAAGTTTTGGGAGGTGGTATTGTAAATGTTTCTGTCGGGAAAGAGAAAATGAGTTGGCTTGTAGTGTCCCACATATTGCAGGCAAATGGTATTCGTCCTGATGTGCAATCGACAGAAATATCGGTAGCTTTTACATTGCAGGAATCCTGTGATGGGAATTACATCCCAAATCTGGAACACCAGCCTGTCTTTGCTTTTCTGCCCTTGCGAACATACGGTCTAAAGTTTATCCTCCAAGGTGACTTTATCCTTCCTTCTTCTAGGGAGGAAGTCACTGGAGATAGTCCGTGGAATCAGTGGTTACTTTCAGAGTTCCCTTCCTTATTTGTTGGGGCACTTAAATCTTTTCATGGGCTTTCGTGTTTTAAGGAGAAACCAGGAAAGGCAGTTTCAACTTTTATGTCTTTCGTTCCCCTTGTAGGAGAAGTACATGGATTTTTTGCTAGTCTTCCCCGGATGATTATATCTAAGTTACGCATGGCAAATTGCTTACTTCTGGAAGGTGATAATAACGAGTTGGTTCCTCCATGCAAGGTTTTGAGAAGTTGGACGGAAGAAGTTCGCTCTCTTTTGCCCGATAGCTTGCTCCATGAGCACCTTGGGCTTGGATTCTTGAATAAAGATATAGTCCTTTCGGACACATTAGCAGAGGCATTGGGTATTGAGGAATATGGACCGAAAATCCTGCTGCAGGTTGTATCTTCCTTGTCTCGTATGAAAAGTGGTCTAAGATCAATGGGCCTCGGTTGGTTATCTTCTTGGCTCAATGCCATTTATCTGAAATGTGCGCATTCTCCCCAGAAGGCTTCCCAAAATGTAGCGACTGAGCCGGACTTTGTAGATAATCTTAGAAAAATACCATTTATTCCTCTTTTGGATGGTAAATATGGCTCGTTGGATGAAGGTACAATTTGGTTGCATTCTGATGCCTTGAGCACAAATTTTGATAATGAGTTTGGTCCTGAAGCTTTTCCAAAGTTGTATGGCAAACTTCGTATTGTAAATCCTGTTCTTTTCAATACTTCTCCAGCTGTTAACAGGTCAATCAACGACGAATCTGTAGTAGAAAATATTACTAGGATGCTTTATCTAATTGGTGTCCAGCGATTATCCGCTCATGATATTCTAAAGGTGCACATCTTGCCAACTATCTCCGATGAGAGTAATATTGTAGCGCATAAGGATTTGATGACTGAGTACCTTTCTTTTGCAATGTTCCACCTGCAATCAAGTTGCTCCAACTGTTGCGTGGAAAGGGAATACTTAATCTCAGAATTACGTACTAAAGCACTTATTTTGACAAATTATGGCCACAAACGGCCTTTAGAGGTGTCAATCCATTTCAGTGAAGACTTTGGAAATCCTATTAATGTGAAGAAGTTGATTGATGGCATAGATGTGAAGTGGCATGAGGTTGACATTTCCTATTTGAAACATCCAATTACCAAATCAGTATCTGGTGCAATGCTGAAGTGGAGAATTTTTTTTCAGGAATTGGGAGTCACTGATTTTGTGCAAGTAGTTCAAACTGAGAAGCGTGTCAAGGATATTCCTCATCTTTTCAACAGTATGATGTGGGATATGGACATGATTTCCTCTGGAACCATTGCCAAAGATTGGGAGTCTCAAGAGTTGGTTCATCTGCTCTCAAAATTTACTTCGCGCATTGACCAGGAAAGGTGTAAATACCTCTTGGAGGTTTTTGATACATTATGGGATGATAATTACAGCAATAAGATCACTGGTTACTGCAACATCAGTTCTACCGGAGAATCAAAAACATTTAAGTCTTCATTTATAAGCATCTTACATGACATTCGTTGGATAGCGTCAAGTATGGATGATGAGCTTCACTTCCCTAAAGAAGTATTCCACAATTGTGAAGCAGTGTGCTCAATACTGGGCCCTACTGCACCATATGCGGTTCCTAAGGTTTGTGTGATTAATCTGTTTATAAAAAAAATGTTCTTCATTCAGAGTTCAATCATTACTTCAGAAACTGCAGCTTTATGTTTACTAACTGCAATTGTTCTTTTCTCCCAGAACTATAATCTTTTGGCTCTGGGACTTTATTTAAAAAAAATAAAAATTCCTGGTTATATTTGCTAATCTTTACATTTTTACTGTAATATTTCATATCTATTGTTATGCTTTTCATAAACTATGTTTATCTAGTTTCATGTCGCCGGTGCTTTTGTTCATCTCGTTAATAACTTCTCTCTCTCCCCCTCTCTCTCTAATGTTTGGTGAAATCTAAAATTTAGCTTTGGATTCCCACTTTTACGTTGTATTGCAACTTCTGTTTTCCCCCATTAGATAGATCCTTTATGGTACTTATATGCCCCTCTTGGCTTTGCTGTGTTCATCATTTCTCAAAGTTTTATATCCGATAAATATTACACTGTAATTTTAACTCAATTACATTTTAAATCTTTTAAGAATATCTAGATTGTGTGTGATTGTCATGTCGATGCAATTGTTCCCAAATTCTTTTTCCGTTCTCATACTGTATTCAAAATGCAGATTAGATTTGTACACCTTGTGTTAGAGTATTGAAAATTTGGGGTGCACTTTGTGGTCAGCGAGCTACTGGTGGAGATCCAGACGAAAGTGTCTAGGACAATGTCTTGTTTCTTTGTTGTACACCATCTTGTTAATGCAGGATTGTTGAACTGCTTAGAACTATTATGTGGGATATTCAGCTTACAGACACTTATTTAAGTAATCCTGCTTTTATGTTCTTACTGAAACAGGTGAGAAGTGAAAAGTTGTTGACTGCTATTGGTTTTAGGGCTCAAGTTACCCTTGATGATAATCTATCACTTCTTAAAGTTTGGAGGAGATCTGAGGCCCCTTTCAGCGCTAGGTACTTATTCTTCTCTATTTAGGAGGAATAAGATATTGTATATTGCCATTCTTGATTTTCTTCCTTTTTTTTAGCTCCTCCAACTAAAATCTCTCTTTCTCTACACACGCACACATAAAAGCACGTGTGGGATTAAATGGCCAATCTTCCACCCCCCCCCCCCTCTTCTTAGAATGCCCTTACTAAATTGATGTCTTTATAAAAGATTGGTGATGATTAGGGGTGTTTTTGACTTAACACATATTTTTTCCAATTAAATACCCTTTTGGGATAAGAGTGTTAATAAAAAGTAAGGGTTTTTTGACTTCTCATAAGATATCATGCTTTTTTTCTTAAAATACCTTTAAGGGAAAATATGCTCTTATTAGAAGTAAGGGTTGTTTTGACTTTTACTGAAGAGAAAAGAAGACAACTTAAAGTACTTTTTCGGAATATATGCTTTTATTAGAGTTATGGGTTGTTTTAACTTTTACTAAAGAAAAATAGAAAAAGTCCTATAAAAACCCTATAAATCACCCTTAAACTTTGCTGCATGCTCTTTGAACATCGTTACTGAAAAAACCTATATTCATTCACGTTAAAACTAATATATACCCTACAGCTACCATATATTCTCCATCAAATTTGATTGAAGTAAACAAGTTGCATATAACAGATTTTTCTATGGCCTTTCAATTATTGTGCATGTATATAGATTTCAATACAAACATATTGCTATACTGAAGATATCGTTAAACTGAGGTTTATTTCTAGATTTTGAATACACATGTGTAGGTGTAAGGAAATTATCGTAAAACTATAGTTTTCTAGGTTTTTTAAAATGCATATATAATCATGACTTTTAAGAATCGCTGGATCGAACCATTTTGCTCTAATTATAATTTGGGTTCATGGCAAATAAATACTCCTTTCTATTAAAGTTATTAAAATACCGTTATTTACATGATAACATGTTCTTCACATGGTTATTACCTTTGTATGTTCCACCGTAACTCAGAAGACCATATAAAAATGATTCCAAGTGGTTAAAAGGTTAATCATTTTTTTTCCTTAAAATACCCCTTTAAATTTAAAAGGTTTACAAAAATGGGTAACCTACATACGACACTCCTGAGGTTTACCTGAAATTACACACGACACCTACAAAGTATTTTTGTTACACTAAACAACACATTTTTATTTTTCAGTTAACGGTTTAAGAGAATCAATAAAAGGTAATACCCCTTATAAGCAAATAAATAGAGGCAACTTTCTTGGGATGCTTGTTAGGTGATTACAGATCGATAGATTTGTAAAGTGGGCTTGGTGGTAATTTTGAAAATAATTGGTGGGTGTTGTAAACGAATTGCGGGGGTGCAACAGTGGTGGTTGTGGTTGAAGATAGGTGGTGGTGGGTTTGTTTTAGGCTGTGGTGGCAGGGCAATGGAAGGGGGTGGAGTGATTGTGGTTATGGTTGAAGATCAGTGGTGGTGGGTTTGTTTTGGGCGGTGGTGGCCAGGCAATGACGGGGTTGTTGCAGTGGTTTTTTTTGTGTCTGTGTGTGCCGACGGCGTGTTGCCTATATGTGTGTGTGATGGGCAGTTAGTGGGCATAAGGTAGTCCATGGTGGCTAGGCTGGGCTGGGCGTTGGCGGTGATGGGCAGTGATGGACGGAAGCCTTCGGCTACAGTGGCTGAGCGTCGGTGGCAGTAAGAAAGAGGAGAAAGACCTAAGGGCATTTTTGGTAATAAATTTATGTTGCCCTATTTTTTTATGGTTCCCTAACAGAAGTGGGTTTTATGCTAAGAAGCACGGGTACGGGTGCGGGTGCGGATACGACACGGGTGCGGATACGCGGATACGGCATTTTTGAAAATTTTAGGATACGGGTGCGGCGGGGATACGGCAAATATTATATATATATGATATATATATTTATTTATTTTTTTACTATGTACACCTAGCATTTAATTTCCAAACAAGTTGTATCTTAATAAAGTGCATAAAAAGACATGATGCAATTTAATTTAACCATTCAACGGTAGCTCAATACCATCAAATACATAATAACCACCACCAAATACATCATATTCATAACAAAAGTAGTAACATAGCATTAAAGTTCAAACTATCAAACAAACAAAGTACTCCATCAAGTATCTTAGGGTTCCGTGGCCACAACATTTTCATCTTCGTCTATCTCTCCATCACCATCATCCGTAAAAAGTATGGCCTCCAACTCCGGCTCATCAAGTGAAAGCTCCGCAACCGCAAGTATACCAACATCATCCATAGTACCAAATTGACGGGAAACGAAGACAGAAGGAAGTCAGAGACATACCTTCGAAGCAATGCTGCCGGAGGTGAGTAGGGTGGTCGCCGGAGGTCCCCCGATGGTTTTCGGTGGTCGCCGGAGGTCCCCCGATGGTTTTCGGTGGTCGCGGCTGTTCGGTGAGGTCGTGGGTGGTCGCGGCTGTTCGGTGAGGTTGTGGGTGGTCGCGGCTGTTCGATGGGTGTCGCGGGACGTCGCCGGTGTCGAGGGAGGTTGCCGACGTCGAGGGAGATCGCCGGTGTCGAGGGAAGTCGCGGCTGCTGCGATCTCTCTTTCTCTATCTATGAGTCGTGTGCCCTAATTTGGTTAGTTAAGTTATTTTATGTTTTCACCCCCCACAAAAATTAAGTTTTATGTTTCAACCCCCGAAATATCATCTACAAATTATGTTTCAGCCCCCGAAGTGTCGGATACGCACCCGAACCGCACCCGAATTTCAGAAAATAAAAAAATTAATGGAAAATAATGGGTGCGCACCCGACACGCACCCGAGGCGCACCCGTGTCCGGTGCGCACCTGACCCCGATACTCCTCCCCTTTTGAAGTGTCCGTGCTTCAGAGGTTTTATGTAACAAAATGACAAACCACATGAGGTGGGGAGTAATAAAAAGACTTAGTAGGTGTCGTGTGTGGTTTCGGTAAACTTCAGGAATGTCGTGTGTAACTTACCCTACACAAATAAAGGGTAAAATTTTGACTTTTGAAAGGGTAAGGCTAGATTACAACATTTGTAGCTAAACTTCAACTGTTTGTCATTAAAAAGGTTAAACATTCAATTAATGCATCCTTAAGTGACAAGATAGTACGGATTTAACAAAAACGAGTGTGAATCCCCACTGTATAAACATGATCCTAAAGGATTTAATGGCTAAACAAATTTTTTTTTTTTTTGTTTTGAAAACTCGCTTTTTAATTTTTTATTATTACTTGAGATGCCCTTTTTATATAGATTAGAGTTGGTTTTAAATAAAAGATGTTTTTTCAGCATTGAATGAAGCCTTTTTCTCTATAATACCGCTTTTACTTTTAGAGCTTTATAAAACTAAAAGTGTTTTTTGGCTTTGTTTCATTAAAATATCATGTTTGAATTCTAGAGTTTGTTAAAAGTCAAGGTGCTTTTTGACTTTTCATTAAAAAATTTCATAAAAAGCTACTTCATATATATATATATATATATATATATATATAGGGAGCTGATCCGTTGCTAGCGCTAGCACCGTCCGCTATATAATGTAGCGGACGGTGAATTATCGTCCGCTATATTATATAGCGGACGGCAAAACAGCGCTAGCAACGTGCTAGCGCTAGCAATGGATCACGACCCATATATATATATATATATATATATATATATATATATATATATATATATATATATATGGAGCTGATCCGTTGACCGCGCAGGCAACTCAAGTTGAGTTGCCCGCGCGATCTGGCCGTCCATCCCTAAAAGGACGGACGGCCCATATCTAGTTTATTCATTAAAAAAACTAGCTGTCCGTTGCACAGTGTAGCGGACGGGCATTTTGCCCCCCGCGATCTAGACAGTTCCCGTCGCACAGTGTACCGGACAACTTTTTGATCTGACATGTTGTCAGCCAAAAAGTCGTTCGCTACACAGTGTAGCGGACGGGCACTTTGGGATATCCAACCCATCAAAGATCAAATCAAAGTCAAATTCAATTGAACGCAATCAAATAATTGAACTAATAATCAAATACAATACAATCACGTAATTTGTGACTGTAAGGCACGTTAACCTAAGCACGTGAAGGTTCTAAGTTCAAAGTTTGCATACCGGTAGCAATAATCATATCATGTCATGGCATCAAGTTAACATAAGCATGTGAAGGTTCTAAACATTAGTTCCATTCAAAGGGTTCAAAGGACATCAAAGTATCTCAAAAGCATCGAACCCACAAAGTATCAAAACTTCGAATTTAAAAAAGAATGACTTAACGATTTCAGAAATACTCGATATTAGACTCAAATCGAAGAGGACCAAGAGACAAGTTCAACGGAAGTGGACTTGCGCGGATTCAAGTTTGTATAAGTTCGCAATTATTAGGAACAAACTCGAACCGTACAAAAAAAGAATTGGCAAGCAATGACAATTTTGACTTGTAGCATGCCACATAGATCATGGCATGCGCAGTACCTTTCTGCTTTGAGTATAAAAAGTAATGAAAGAAAGGACAATGCCATAAGGACAATGAATAAACATATATGAAGTAATGGGCTCATGGTGTACATTTATAATGTGCCAATGCATGAAATGCATGACACAAAACTAAGAAAAATCAGTTTATGCGTGTTAGGAGAAGGTCAAGTACTGGTATATAAAGTGGCTGAAATCGTACACAAAACCCAAGGAATTTCATGTGCTAGTTAGTAATGGGTTTTACCGATAGAATTTTGTAACTTATGGAAGGTACGACAAAAAGTACGACCAAACCAATGTAAACCAAATCTCTAACGCTAACGAATTAATAAAGAATCGATAAACAACTATTCAAACGATATCAAACAATCAAAGGTAGATGTAAGTGAAACCCTTACCTCAACTTTTTACGCAATAATCTTCCCCAATTTGCGTAACCTTCCGAAAATCTCAGAACCTAAATAATTAAACCAACCACTAACATTAAAATCTTCAAATCACAACTCTATTTTGATTAAGATTTAGGATCACTTGCCAATTGTGAGTAGAAGGGTGAAATCCTCAAAACCTTAATTTTCTCTTTCTTCTCCTCTCTGAAAGACCAAATTCAATTTATCGATAAAATACAAACTAACCAGTCTTTTTTATTTCTATGAACTTGGTAAATTACTCAAAAGACCCTTAAAGATATGTTACTTATTCAAAAGGTATTCCAAAATATTATTGAAATACAGAAGTAGCCCAAAAATTAAAATAATTAGTTATATATTATTCCCTTCGTCCTTAAAAGATTGATCCATTTCACTTTGCACGTATATTAAGGATTTAGGTTATATATTGTCTTTCCCATTTTACCCTTTAGAGAGGGGGGAAGAGAGTGGGCCATGAGAGAGAAAATTGGTTGGTAGAGTGTTAAATGTGGAGAGAGAAATAGAATAAAAAAGTGTAAAGTGGTGGGTCAGGAGAGAGAAAATGAGTTGGTAGAGAATTAAATGTGCTGAGAGAAATAGAATAAAAAAAGTATAAAAGGGGTAAGTATGTAAAAATACCTATAGAATCTTTTTTAATTTGGAAGTGATTACTTTTTGTGGGACGGCCCAAAAAGGAAATATAATCAGTTTTTAAGGGACGGAGGGAGTATTTGGGGTCTTACATTCTCCCCTCCTTATAAAAGTTTCATCGTCGAAATTTATGCACTTCATTCACCGAATAGGGATACACAATCACATCTAACTCACCGCCAATCCTCACCGGCAAATATCTAGAGACGTATGAAAATGTGGAACGAGCATCAATCAAAATATAAGCTCTAGCTGAACCTATGTAAAATTTACCTCACTACATCATGGAGATGCGGTGGCATCCTTCTCTGTCAAGGCATAAGCTCGAGCCCGAGTAGTTACGGTTTGATTAGTTCTTGGCAGCTGGTTGTGCATCCCCCTATCCTGAGTAAATTGGGGCCTAAGTGGCTGAGGGCAATCCCGAATCCTATGTCCCTGCTGTTGGCAATTAAAAGGCGCCACTTTGCCAATAACATACACTTTTATGGTTCTTCCCACTAGTTCTGCAAGTTTCGACGGGCTCCTAGGTATTCTAAACTAGTTCCTTAATAGCTAAGCTGTTGTTCTTACTCTTGGGCTGAACCATGTCATTGCCCCCCTTTGAGTACTTATTCCCACAAGTTCTGCTTCTTGTAGTACTTACGCCCAACCTCGACATCTTTCTCCAATCGCTGAGCGTTATCCAAGACTTGACCATACGTGTCTAAAGTCACAGTGGTTAAGAACTTTATGATGCCGTACCTTAGTCCATTCTTGAAACGTATTGCACGCCTCTCCTTAGTATCTATCACATGTGTCGTGAACCTCGACAATCTAGCTAATCTAGCCTCGTAGTCTTTCACAGTTTCATCCTCTCCTTGCTCTAGCTTTAAGAACTCTTCCACCATATAATCCTTTACATTTCTAGGGAAGTATTTGCCAAGAAATATCTCCTGGAAACGTGCCCAAGTCAAAGCCTATTCCTCCTCAACACCCAAAGTTCTCTTGACCATTTTCCACCACTGGTCAGCCTCGTTCTTCACCTGGTACACTGCGAGGTCCACTTTTTGACGATCGGTGATGTTTAGAAGCTTAAACCTCTTCTCTAACTTACTCAACCAAGCCTCTGCATTCTCTGGCTTGTCTGCACCAACAAATGTCGGATAATTTAGGCGGTTAAATGCCTTGATGGTATTGGCAGTTAACGGAGTAGGAGGGGCTTCTGCTTCCACAGTGACCCCAGTGACATCATTACCTCTACAACCGCCTCTAGTACAACCTCTAATACCACCACTAGCTGGACGCGGCGTCATAGTTCCTGAGATAGCGAAGAACTTATAAGATCACAACTTACTGTTTAAATTCTACAAACATAAGTACTAATAAAGCTAACTGTTCTGAACTATATCCCAAATATCATAAAATTCATCTCAAATCATTGAAAGCTTAAGTCTAAAAATCTACAGAATCTTAAACCTATCCTCTGATACCAAATATGTCACGTCCCCGACCCGGAGGCGGACCTACACATACTATTTCAAAATATTCTTGCTTATCAGAAATATAATATCAAAGCATTTTACCAAGAACATAACCTCAAAGTGGTAATTAGAGCTCTAAATATATCCCAAATCAATAGCATTTGCTTTCATCATCAAAGTCTAATAAATGCAACGAAAATCTGATAATAATAGTTACTTCCCAAACACTGGGGTTCCCAAACGCTACTTAATCAAACCATTACAAGTTTTCATTCTCAAGTCACTAAAGAGAGTCAAAAATTAAAATAATTAGCTATATATTATTTGAGGTCTTACACCCTTTAAATGCATTTAGCACTTAATGCATTCAGCCAGGGCTTGGTGTTATATTGCAGGTATGTTATGGATTCCATTTACTAACCAGAGCTTTAAAGGAAATGGACCGAAGTCCTATGTATATATTTTGGTGTTTTTCTTGTTTGTCTCCATATCTTACTATTAAGTTCCCTGCTTGTGCGCGTGCATATGGAGATTTCCATTTTATCACCTGTTCACGCTTGCAAATGCAATGTTTAGCTCTTGGTTTTTAACTCCTTGTAGTTTTTGTACTGGATCAAGACTCTGCTGTAATTTACTCTGCTTATATCCTCCGTGTCGTGATCATATTTACCCTTGGAATCTAATACTTACCTATTTATGATAAATGCATCGTGCCTGTTCCTTTATTTCGAAGCTTCAACTTGTTCTGATGCAAAGGCTCATATGAATGTTCTTGACTTTTCGTGCCAGCATATCTCAAATGTCCAAATTCTTCACCTTTATATGGAGTGAAATGACTACTTCAAAGCAAAAAATTGCAGAGATCTTACATCCTGGAGGGTTCATATTTGTTCCACATACCTCTGTATTTAAACATGAGGATGTTGTAGCTGGTGCATTTTTTTCTCCTCAAGAAGTATACTGGCATGATTCAATTGGTTCTGTTGACCAAATGAAGGTGGTCTATCCTTGTTCTGGCCCAGCCGTGACACCTCGTCCCTGCAGCAAAATGCTGTGCAACATTTACCCAGGCCTTCATGACTTCTTTGTCAATGAGTGTGGAGTAAATGAGACCCCCCTTTTTTGTGACTACCTTCAGATTTTGTTGCAGTTGTCAAGTTCTGCTTTACCTTCACAGGCAGCTAATATAGTAAGTTACTAAATGTTAGTGGCCTTGAATTTCGTTTCTCCAGGTTAGTCATGTTATTTTTCATGTTTCAGGTGTTTAAAGTTTTATTAAAGTGGTCCGATGGATCAAAATCTGGATTATTAAGTTCTGAAGATATTGAGTATCTGAAAGAGTGTCTCTCGAAAGTAGAATTTGTGGTTCTGCCCACTGCTCTTGATAAATGGGTTTCTCTGCACCCATCCTTTGGCCTTGTGTGTTGGTGTGACGATGAGGAGTTGCGAAAAGAATTTAAGCATTTTGAAAATATCGACTTTCTGTACTTTGGTGAACTTGGTGATGAAGAAAAAGAGGCACTTCGAACGAAGGTCTCTGTCTTCATGCAAAGATTAGGGATTCCTGCTCTTTCAGAGGTACTCTCTCTCTCTCTCTCTCCCTCTCTCCCTCTCTCTCCCTCTCTTGCAGTTTGATCCACCAGATTGGGGAAGGGCAAAATTCCTGGGATTAAGAAGCTTCACCCCGGGTTGCATTTGGGTCAGAGTGGATTTAAAACATGCAATATTTGCCATATTTGACATACAGTTATTCATAAATGTTTGCTGCATTCATGCAAATGTCTTCTGCTGAGTTTGACGTGGTGCCGAGGTCAAACAGGAAGCAGTGCGAACATTAACTGTAGATATTCTGTTTAATTTTATAATTACTCATGATGCAGACGTTTAGCAACAGAATCACCGTCATGTATCTCACCAAAAGTTGTTTCTTGTAGGTTGTAACTCGTGAAGCGATATATTATGGCCCAGCAGACTGTAGCTTAAAGACTTCATTGGTGAACTGGGCTCTTCCATATGCGCAACGCTACTTGCATAATGTTTATCCTGATAAGTATTCTGAGCTCAAGCAGTCTGGATTTGAGAACTTGAGTCGCCTGCGGATTATTGTTGTTGAAAAGTTGTTCTATCGGAATGTTATAAAGAGAGCTGATATTGCCTCTAAGAAGCGATTCGAATCTAATTGTCTGTCACAGGTATGTGGTTTTGATGATATATTGTTTTTCCTTCTCGTTACCTGTGTTCTATTCAGCCGAGAATGTGCCAATTTCTCTAACGATCATGCAGTAAGCAAAATTTTATAGCTGTTTAATTCCTTTTTGGCGACAATGTGCCAATTCCGTTATCTATCATCCTTTTTTGAAATTAATTAGCAAGTTATAATTGCGTGCCAAACTGGGAATGCTTTATTACCAATATGCATAAAAGGCATTAAGGAAATTTGCGTACTGAATGATTTTAGATCAATTGTCCGTCTTCACCTAGCTCCGAGCACGAAAAAGTAGAAGCAAGGGCAACGGTTACTGACTCCACGGAACACCCTCGATCGGATATCTTGATATTATGCTTTTGAGTTGTTATGATTAAGAATATACAAGTAACTCCAATCCTTAAAAACTCACAGATCTTTATTTATAATATGTGCAGGGCAACATCTTGTACGTCACTCAAGAATCAGATACTCACTCAATATTCATGGAGATGTCTGGTTTATTTCTCAATGGAACTTCTGAACTACACATGGCAAATTTTCTTCACATGATCACAACCATGGCTGAATCGGGTTCCACTGAGGAGCAGACAGAGTTTTTCATCTTGAACAGTCAGAAAGTGCCGAAGCTGCCTGAGGATGAAGCAATTTGGTCCCTTTCGTCTGTGCCATCATCAGCGTGGGATGATGAGACACTACTGACAAGTTATGCTTCAGCCTTGACTGATGAGCCAGATCCTCAAATGTCTAAGAGGAAACCCTGTCCCACCTCAAACTGGCCACCTGTCAATTGGAAAAGCGCACCCGGTTTTAGCTTTTCCCGTACAAATGGATTGAGGTCACAAGCGATTGGTAGTGTACAAATGAGAAAGGGTAACGATGATGAGAATTTTGCTGCACAAACTAATGTTATGAGCCCAATTGAGAAAACTGCGCCTGGTTTTAGTTTTGCCGGTAAAGATGAATTGGGTCAGATGAGAAATGGTAGCAATTCTGAAGAATATAATGCCCTCACAAATCCTACGGTTGAGATTAGTGCTGATTGGATGATTGAAGATGATCTTGCTGCAACTATGCCGGCCATGGTTTTACAGGATTGCGAAACCACAGAATATCATCCTGAACGTGTACTACTTAATCCTGTTGATTTAGGTCCTGGGTCTGATGGGACAAAGTCCAGTTACTCCAATTACAGTGAAAGAGATCAGCTTTCTATTGGCACGAGCAACCCCGAACAGGCAATTATAACAGGCAGACTAGGAGAGTTGGTCGCTTTCAAATATTTTGCTGGGAAAGTTGGTGAGACTTCTGTGAAATGGGTAAATGAATCCAAAGAGACTGGGCTACCCTATGATATCGTCGTAGGAGATAAAAAAATGGGCAGGGAGTACATAGAAGTTAAAGCGACAAAATATGCAAGGAAAGACTGGTTCATTATATCAGTGAGGGAGTGGCAATTCGCAGTTGAGAAAGGTGAATCTTATAGCATTGCACGTGTAGTTTTATTAGGAAATAATAAGGCTAGGGTCACCATATACAAAAATCCGGCAAAACTATGCCAGCTACGCCAACTTCAGTTGGCTGTTGTTATGCAGCAGCAGGAGGAGTTTGCTGTCGTCGCATGAGTATATATACGCTTTCAATTCTCATGTCGAAGACCGTGCCTGGCCTTTTCTCATATGGTAAATCTGGCTTAACCTCGCGTAAACCTTCCATCAGATGCCCAGTTAAATGAATTAAAATCAGTGTTGCTGTAAGATGGGCTTCTTGAGTGCTGGAAGGCATTAAGATGGTTTCAACAGGAAAAGCTTAACCCATAGAATGCACATATCTTGAGATGCTTGAAAGGAAATGGCATTGAGGTGGAAACTGAGCGACCCAAAGAATGCACACTTGTTCAGTGCTTGGAAAAGGCATTCAGGTGAAAAATGAGCATAAGATATGCTGTAAACAACAGATGATTCTGCTATCAGGTTTTCCTTTTTGATGAAGCCTGCAGGTGAAATACTGTGAACCGTGCAAGGTCGACTGCCTCTTGTCTTTGCACTGTGATCCCATTAGTTGTCGAGTACACCTTCGATTTTCGTATGGCTACTGTTGTCTTCCTCGTTGTAATCTTTTGTGCTTTTATATTTTTGTTTCGTATTGGTTTTCTAGGTGTTGTATATAACCTTTAGGCCTTTGCATGTTACTTAAAGTTAGGCTGAAGTGTAGGATATGCTCTGTTTCAGTTTAATTGAAATTTGTATCGGGTCTATAGGTTATTTATTAGTTTCTGACCTTTGCGGTCTTGTATACACTGAGTCACGGGAATGTCGTGACTTTTATCAGCCGTTTGGCAAAATGTAATTGCTACAAAAGCGTTTTATCAATGCAATTCTTGATCTTTATCAAAAAAAAAAAAAAAAATTTTGCACAATTCATTTTGTAAGTGATGCGGAGAATGAGAGATACATAATTGTTAACTTTACGTCTCTCACATGTAGATCAAGAGTTGGTTCTGTGGAAACAAGTTTTCAATTAGTTGTGTAGTGTAGTACTAGATTTGTTCACCGTTCTACAGATCATTCATTCATCGCACCAGTGATCTAGATTTGGTTTTATGTGGAAACAATTATTCACTTGGTTCTGTACACGTTTGTTCACCGTCCGACATATCATTCATTCATTCATCACACCAATGTGTTATGGATTTGGTTTTCTGTCACACACACGGTGGGAGGGAGGGATTTGTACCACCCACAGTTCCCTACTGCCGTTATTATCATTGCTGTCCTGCCGCCACTCCACCCCCCCCCCCCCCCCCCCCAAAAAAAAAAAAATAAATAAACCTATAGGCGTGAAATCCACTCCCATGTTTGATTTATAGTATTTTTAAAGGGTGGAAGTGAAGGTTGTGTAGGCAAATGGATCGTGACAGAATTCCTATTATTCTGGTTAGAAAATGGGAGCTTCAAGTTGCGGCGGCGGTTTCTACGATTGTGGGGTCTTTGATGGTGGTAGAGGATTTAAGATGCGGTGGTGGTTGGCTTTTGGGGATCTCACCATGGTGGGAGATTTAGAGAGGTTATTTTAGGATGGTGGCGGGTTCTGTTATAGAGGTGGTGTGGGGGGTTGGTTGACGTCTTTCTAAAAATTATGTTAACTCTATAAATTGAAAATAATTTAAAAAGTGTAGCTTTGTGTAATTTAAGTAATTAAGCATAGTCACGTGTAATAATTGAAAATATCGTAAGTGTTAATTGTATTGCTTTCATGCTTTTTTCTTTCCATTTTCATATTTTGGAAATTGGAAAAAAAATGTATTTTGTTTCAATGAAAAGATAATGGTTTGCTTTTCATAATTTATGACTTTATTTTTGCTTTTCATAATTTAGAATTCATTAATAAATATAGGCAAATTATATTCTAAACATCAAGCATGATAATATAAAATATTACTCCGTATATTACTGACTTTATATTTGTACACTCATCACGTGTATCACGATAGCTCGTACATATAAGGGAGGAAACATCACAACTTCGGCCTCCATTAAATGCAAATTTACATCTTGTGCCACTGATAATAGTACCTAAAAAGAATGTAAGTTTACAAATGTACCACTTGATTTTGATATTACATCCCGTGCCACAAAAAAAGTTGGCCTTTTAAACATCTTTTAGTATTATATTGTTTTTAGTTTAGTAATAGAAGTGACTTTAGCTCCACTACTTTTTTTTTCCAGTTATGTTATCATGTATAAAGAATTTTTTTAACAAAATTAAAACGAATAGATTTTTCAGAGCGTGAAGATGTATTTTGCCAATAATGAAAAGTAAAGATAACAAAAGAGGCCATTCAAAGATAACATCAATATAACAACCTTCGTGTTGTTAATAACATCACACATTGTATTTTCTCAAATATGAATTTTAAGTCTTGTGCCACAGTTGATATTACATGTTATGGCATAGCTATAATATTAGAATCAAGTGCTACGATTGTGATTTTTGTTCTGATAGCTTTAGATTCAGCATGAATTCACAAATGAGTGGAAAACTTACATTACTTTTGCTAAATCAGGCGTCACAAAAAAGTTGACATGCGTCCCTTTTTAAAGAAAGAAGAAAAAAATTACAGTATTAATGTACAAGCATTATGGAAGAAATTGTTGGAAAAACGATGCAATCGGTCATTGAAGAATGATGGTCTAAAACCAAAAAATTTAGGGCTAATTACACCTATGTCCCTGAGGTTAGGATATAATTACAGGCAAGGACAATAGTTTGGACAAATTACACTTATGTTCGTTGACCTGACGGAATCTTAAAAAAACCTAACGGTTTGAACAAAATGACCTTATTGCCCTTATCTTGGAAAGTTAATTTTTTTCAAATGCCATTTCCTCTTGTTAAGAAAAGAAAATCAGAAAGAAACCCTAATTTTTAAATCTAAACTTTACTCTCTCTCTCTCTCTTTCCCCACCCGGCCACCGCCAGCCCGACCCACACCCCGCCGATTGCCCCTGCCACTGCCGCGGACCTCACCCAGGCCACCGCCGCGGACCTCACCCAGGCCACCGCCTTGTATGCGGCCTTGATCCCCAGCCCCGCCGCCACGCTGTTATCATTCGTCTCCCTGAGCAACACCATCCCGCTCGCTTTCCATCTCGGCGTACAACAGCCCGATGACCCCGGCTCGGTTGCCGAGCCTCCGACCAGCGTGGCCTGAAGCATTCAGGACCCGGTTCACGTGCAGCTTTAGCGTGTCGTGGGGATCGGACGCCTTGATGCCTTCCACGAGGCCCTTGCCGATGCCAGCGACGAATCCGGAGAGGTAGCCAATGCCGTTTCTTAGTGAGTGCGGACACTCCCTCGCCCTACGCCAGCAGTTCCATCGCAAATGTAAGACTCAGCTAGTCTCACTCATGGGTGTTCACAGTTGAGAGAAATTAATGAAGGAGAAGAATTCAATCAGAAGATATCAGAGAGAGGAATTTCAAAAAGAAGATTTCAGAGAGAAAAATGTAGAAGGAAATTCTCATAGATTGTTCATTGGATTCTCTTTCCTCATGATCATCTCCTTATAAGGAGGTTACAACCGAAAGATGCTAACAACCTGTTGTAACTGTTGTAACTAAATTCATCATTAATGTCCTAAACAAAGATTTCCTTATCAATTCCCTGTATTAATGCTGCCAAATCAGCTAAATCTTCCTGGTGATTAATGTCGTCACGCTCCTCACGCTCCTAGCATTTACTTCAGTCCAGCTGGTCACGCGCGCCAATTCCCTGTGAATCCCTCTGCGTATTTTCCACTTGCTCAACCTGTCTTCCAACTGAGTTGTTTCCCTCCATTTCCTGAGCTGATGTCCTTATTTTGATTCTGAATTTCAATGGCCTTTTGAATGATAAATCCATGACATTCCCTCCTCATTCAAAATCAGCCTCCCTCTCCTCAATAAGCTCTGGAAATTTATGCTTTACCACCTCCCAATCTTCCAAAGTAGCCTCAGTGGTTGGAAGGTTGGACCATGCTACTAAGACTTGTGACACACACTTTTGCCTTCTTTTAATCATTCGATGTTCCAGTATCTGTGAGGGTACTAGCAGCACTTGACCTTCCAAGTTAGTAGGAGGCAAGGTAGGTGAGACTGATGATTTATGCCCTATAGCAGCCTTGAGCAGTGATACATGAAACACTGGGTGAATGAGGGAGTGTGAAGGTAGATCCAATTTATAAGCAACCTGGCCAATTTTTGCTAGAACTGTGAAGGGGCCATAATACTTTGGTGCTAGATTAAAACTCCTTCTGAGAGCTATACTGTTTTGCTTATATGGCTACAACTTCAAGTACACTTGATCCCCCACTGCAAAACTCCTGTCACTTCTCTTTTTATCAGCATAAACCTTCATTCTGTTCTGTGCTTCTTCCAGATTCCTTTTAAGCAGGTGCATGACCTTGGTTCTCTCAGCCAAATAGGAGTCCACAGAATCAATGTTAGTGGTCTCATTAGTTCCAAGGCCTAAAGGTTTAGGGGCATAACCATATAAAGCTTGGAATGGGGTCATTTGAAGTGAGGTGTGATAGATAGTATTGTACCAATATTCTGCTAAGGTAAGCCACTTGCACCAAGATTTGGGCTTATCTCCACAAAAGCACCTCAGGTAGGTTTCAAGACATTGATTCATCCTCTCTGTTTGACCATCACTCTGTGGATGGTAGGCTGTACTCATGTGCAATTTGACTCCCAACAATGCAAACATTTTCTGCCAAAACTGACTAAGAAAAACACTTCCCCTGTCACTAATGATGCTTTCAGGGGTTCCATGTAACTTGAAAATTTGGTCAAAATATACTTGGGCAACCCCTTGCGCTGTGTAAGGGTGGCTTATAGGTATGAAATGTGAAAACTTGCTTAGCCTATCCACCACAACCAAAATAACTTCTCTGTGTTCAGATTTAGGCAAACCCTAAATAAAATCCAATGAAATGCTACTCCAAAATTATGATGGAATTGGGAGAGGTTGGAGTAAACCTGGGTAAGCCACAATTTCATGTTTATTTTGCTGGCAAATGTCACATTCCTTCGCCCATTCCTGAACATCATGTCTTAGAGATGGCCAATAGAATACTGCTGAAATCCTTTTGTAGGTAGCTGAGATCCCTGAATGTCCTCCAATTCCAGATGAATGTAGTGTCTGGAAAATCTAAGCCCTCAACTCCCCTCCTTGTCCAACACAATCTTGCCCCTGTACCTCACAATGTCATGCTCATAAGTAAACTCAGAAGTTGCATAAGGATCTAGAGTAAGTGACTGAATTTGCTCCATTATGAACTGATCCTCTTGGTAACTATCCTTGACTTCAGTTAACCACACTGGTGTGATACATGAAATAGCTCTCCATTCCCCATTGCCAGCATCAGAAGTTGGTAGTCTTGATAGGGCATCTGCTGCTCCATTTTCAGCTCCTGACTTGTAGTGTATGGTGAAAGTGAAGCCCAAGAGTTTGGAGAGGCACTTCTTCTGCAACAAGGAAGTAACTCTTTGTCCCAATAGATATTTCAGGCTACAATGGTCAGTCATGATTGAGAAAGGTTGGATACTGAGATAGGTGTGCCAATGCATAATTGCTTGCACTACTGCCATTAGTTCCTTTTCATAAGTTGATAATGATAGTGCTCTAGGTCCAAAAGCCTTGCTAAAGAAAGCCAATGGTCTTCCATCTTGCATGAGTACGGCCTCTACTCCTTGATCACTTGCATCAACTTCCACTGTAAATGGCAAAGAGAAGTTATGCATATCTAGGACTGAAGCACTGACCATAGCTGCCTTGAGTTTGTCAAAAGCTATTAAGGCTTCTGGTTCCCATTTGAAATTATTTTTCTGTAGTAGTTTAGTCAAAGGCTTGCTAATTATTCCATAGTTCTGGATGAACTTTCTGTAGTAACCAGTTAGGCCTAGGAAGCCCCTCAATTGTTTGAGAGTCTTGGGCAAAGGCCAGCTAGTCATGGTCTCCATTTTGCTGGGATCAGCAGAGACCCCTTCTTCAAAAATCAAGTGACCTAGATACTCCACTTTTCCAACAGCAAAATTACATTTAGAATGCTTCACAAAGAGCTGGTGTTGCCTGAGGGTCTGTAGCACTGCCCTGAGATGTTGTAAGTGTTCCTCAAAACTCTTGATGTAAACCAGAATGTCATCGAAGAATACTAACACAAAGCTTCTCAAGTAAGGTTTAAAAACATCATTCATGATGGACTGAAATGTTGCGGGTGCATTCGTAAGCCCAAAGGGCATTACTTTGAATTCAAAGTGCCCAAAGTGGGTTGTGAAGGCAGTCTTTGGAATGTCATCAGGGTTGACTCACCTGATGCTAACCACTCCTGAGGTCTAATTTGGAAAACACCATTGCTCCATGAAGCTCATATAAGAGATCATCCACAACTGGAATGGAATATTTGTTTTTAAATGTGAGCTTATTTAGTCCTCTGTAATCAATGCACATCCTCCATGAACCATCTTTTTTCTTAACTAATAGCACAGGGGAGCTAAATGGAGATGAACTAGGTTGTATAATGCCCGAATCCAACATCTCATGGACTATCTTTTCTACTTCACTCTTCTGGTTATATGGAAGCCTATAAGGTCTAATACTTACAGGTTGTGAGTTTGGGATAAGGGGGATATGATGGTCTTGGGGTCTAATAGGGGGTAACCCCTTGGGTTCACCAAACACATCAGCAAATGTATGAAGTAGTGCTGTGAGCTGAGGGTCTTGATTATCACTTGTATGTAAGGTAGTCAGAGTGTATACCTGTCCACATAGGGCTCCAGCATTGTGTGTCAAATACTTGAACATTCCTTTAGCTGAGAGTAATTTGACTTTAGTCTTCCCATTCCCTCCTTGGAATGTGATGGTCTTCCCTTCCCTTGTAATTGTCATAGTCATTGCCTTAAAATCAAATTGGACTTGGCCTAGTGTCTTGAGCCATTGTAGACCTAAGACACAGTCACAACCTCCCAGTGGTAAAACCATCATATCATAACTGAATTTCTGATCCTGTAGAGCCCAAGCAAAATCTGGACACATGGAGTCACTAGTGACTCTGTTACCATCAGCCACCATAATGGTCATTGGAGTGGTAGCCACTGCTACGCATCCTAATTTGTCAGCTGTGTTAGGGTCAATGAAATTGTGTGTTGATCCTGTATCAATGAGTATAGAAAATACTTTGCTGTCATGCTTGCCCCACAGCTTAAAGGTGTTATGTGAGGGATTTCCAGTGATGGCATGCACTGTAATCTCAACCATGTCCTCTTCCTTTTCCTCAATAGGTTCATTTTGGACATGTAGCTCTTCATCATAGACAGGGGGTGTGTCCTCCCTTTCTTCTTCATCCACTACTAGCATAGACACATGTCTATGTTTGCAAGTGTGAGCTGGTGAGAATACTTCATCACACCTTTTTTCTTCTCTCATCAAAGAACCCTCTGGTAAATCTTTGGGTTGGTGCTTGGTTTGGGGTAGGTAGCAAGGCTTTTTGTGGTAAAGTTTGTGTCTGCTGGCTGTGGAAAGCAAGTGGGTTGGCTTGTATAGGTTTAGTTTTCCAGCTGGGACTGTTGGTTTGGAACTTGGCTGGGCTAGTGTTGGTAGGGGTAAACTGTACCCTAGTCATGGTCCTTAGAGGGTGCCACACTTTGCACGAGCTAGCTTCATGTTTCCTTGCAAGAAAAATTGCTCGAGAGAGATCCCCTACATCAAAATTTTCCACCTCAAGCCTGATGTCATCCTTGAGCCCACTTATGAAACTCTGCATGAAATAGCTTTCTTCAAACAGGCTCAATTCACTCACTAATATAGACCTGAGAGTCTTAAAGTCATTGTAATATTTCTCCACTGTGGTTGTTTGCCTTAACTTATGAAATTCCCCAATAATACTCTCCCTGAACAAGCTAGAAAACCTAGCATGTAAATCCTTTACAAAATTAACCCATAAGACCCTCCCTTTAGCTTTAATGTAGGTCCCATACCAAAATTCTGCTTGTCCATCAAAATGGACTGAGGCAAAACTTACTTTATACTGCTCATCTACAGGATTGAACTCAAAGTACTTCTCTGCTTTTCATACCCACCCATATGAGTCATCTCCCCAGATCCTTGGAAATTCTAACTTAGGCACTTTTGGACTATAAGTATTTACAGTAGTATAGTGATATTCTTGATGGGGTTGTTCATATCCTTTACCTGATTTGGACTGCCTTGATCCAGAGCCAGGCCCTTCTCCATCCTTGAGATGAATCATTCTGGTGCATCATGTGTTGTAATTCACTCAAGCTTTGCCTTACCGTAGGTAGTTCATCCTTCAATTTGTCTACCGATGACCTTAGATCTGAGATTCCTGAGACTGTCTCTTTTAACCCCACCAATTAGTCATCAATGGCTCCAAAGTGGTCTGCAAATTGAGCCTCCATCAGGTTCACATATTCATCCAACTGGTGTTGCTTGCCTTGTCTGGTATTGTACCCCATTTGAGTGGTTTTTGAGCTAGTTGCTTTACTGAAATGAAATTCACAGTCGTGTGAGGATTCGAACACTGCTCTGAATACCAAATGTAAGACTCAGCTAGTCTCACTCATGGGTGTTCACAGTTGAGAGAAATTAATGAAGGAGAAGAATTCAATCAGAAGATATCAGAGAGAGGATTTCAGAGAGAAGATTTCAGAGAGAAAAATGTAGAAGGAAATTCTCATAGATTGTTCATTGGATTATCTTTCCTCATGATCATCTCCTTATAAGGAGGTTACAACCGAAAGATGCTAACAACCTGTTGTAACTGTTGTAACTAAATTCATCATTAATGTCCTAAACAAAGATTTCCTTATTAATTCCCTGTATTAATGCTGCCAAATCAGCTAAATCTTCCTGGTGATTAGTGTCGTCACGCTCCTCACGCTCATAGCATTTACTTCAGTCCAACTGGTCACGCGCGCCAATTCCTTGTGAATCCCTCTGCGTATTTTCCACTTGCTCAACCTGTCTTCCAACTGAGTTGTTTCCCTCCATTTCCTGAGCTGATGTCCTTATTTTGATTCTGAATTTCAATGGCCTTCTGGATGATAAATCCATGACATCGTCCCACGCCGCTGTTTCAGATGTTTCCCGATGACCATTTCACCTCCCAAATTAAGCCTAAAACTTGGAAATTAAACGTCTTTGTAGGTACCCCAAGGGAAACCGATAATACGGATCTTTGCAGTTGAAGGAGCCATCTTCCTGAATGAAAGAATTAGGGTTTTACAGATTGAGAAATTTTTGATACCCTAATTCACAGATTGAGCAATTTTCGATACCTAATTTGTAGATCCCCCAGGATCGGCACTGGGCGACGGACTCTTCTTGGAGAAGGTCAAAACCCTAATTTTTAAATTAGGGGTTTTCAAAACAAAATTAGGGTTTGAAATCTTAATTTAAAAATATACAGTATAAGGGTAGTATTGTCATTTTAAAAATACGTATTGATGACATCAAATAAAACGTACAATTTTTTTACGGAATCCTAACGGAAGGACACGAGTGTTACATTTTGAAACTTATTGTCCTTAACTGTAATATCACCCTAACTTCAGAGACACTGATGTAATTAGCCTAAATTTTTATTCGCCTCAGCACAGTCTTACAACATTGGTAACGTAATTCTTTTATTCTCCTCATCGAGAACTGAACAGGAAGCTGCTCGGGAGGGGATGCAAAGTCACGTGCCGACACCATTAATGGACCTCTCTGACCAAATCTTGGGAACGAATCTCGCATCATTATCTCATGAGCCACTTGCTACAGGCCTTCACAACAATTTGGCCACGTCCACCTCTGCAGATCACCTCATAGATTTGCCCCTTGCTGAGGCAACACCCAAATCACTTGAACCCAATCTTATCGGATCTCCCAGATTTTCCAAATCTCCTATACCTCCGCACACATCTGACCTGTCACCCTTATTCGAATTGGACCACATTCAGTCCTCCCCTAATTGGGTGTATGTTGTTGGGCCTGGGCAGTCATCCTTGCCTTTCCACATTGATATTAATCAAATCCTTGCGGGCCTCTCTGACTATGGCCTGCAACTTATTGTTGAAAATAACTGGCCCAGTATTTTGTCACCCATCCAAGATTCTACCTCTCCTAACCAGAGCCTTGAACCATTAGCCCCTAACCCAATGGATCCCATCCCTGGCCCATTATTGTTTTTAACTAAATCGGGGACCTTTTCTGAAGCTGCTACAACTTCTCAAGAGCTGGATATTCCGACAAAAATCC
The DNA here is from genome assembly GCA_033065855.1 of Escallonia rubra. Classification (NCBI taxonomy): domain Eukaryota; kingdom Viridiplantae; phylum Streptophyta; class Magnoliopsida; order Escalloniales; family Escalloniaceae; genus Escallonia; species Escallonia rubra. Next base: position 172,873 of record JAVXUO010000333.1, on the reverse strand, counting down.
ATCATGATCTGCACCTGTCCATCCTTCCTCCAACGGTGAACACAGTTGAGCCAACCAATCTTTTGGCCAACTACATGAATCCCTTCACTTCCTCCTCTCAGCCGAATGATAGTAACATTATCTGTTCTCACAGCAATCAAAACAAAGGGAAGAGATTTATTGCTCCGGATTATGAATCTGATACCGAAGAGTTGGTGGATGCCCTCAATACCACCCTTTTGAAGAAAGCCGTGGAAGCAGAAGACGAGGAACTGCATCTGAAAAATCAGAACAATAGTAGCTTGGGAGTTTATGGTGGTAAACGTCCATACCCGAATCCGGATAGCACAAGCATGCATGGAGCGGGAAAAAGGCAGCGATCGGAATCACCAGATCCAATGATGACATCCCCAGGTCAATCCCATTACACCTATCCTTTACTTTCTCTTGGCCACATTCCGTTTACTGCATATTACTTCTTATCTGGAAATCTGCACCACTATGTATCTCGCAGACTCATAAATCGTAGAAGATGCTGACATCCTGTCATGTTTGGTAATAGATGTAAAATTTGAAAAAATCGTTACAAACCTTTTAAAACCAAATGGTTGAAGAATTGGGTTTTGGCACCGACTGAGAGGAATCTGGATCTCGGGGGTTTGTCCCCATGGACTAAACGGAGATGTAATTTGTTAGGAAGGCCGTGTGATCGACAGTTTCATGATCTAATTAATAGAGAACTTATGGATTGCTTGGTATTGGAGTCTTTCTGTATATTCGATCATCAGGACAAAAAATAAATCGTCTTTTCCGAGACAATCCCTTTAGCTCGCGGCGATCAGCCTCCTCTCTACAGGTTTCGGGTGTTGTCCTTGAACAACCCCTTCACTCTTCATGATTACGCTTTGCTGGAACTGTCGTGGGCTTGGTCACGCCCTAGCAGTTCATACAACACTAAAGTTGGCCTGAGTTCACAAACCCTCTTGTATCTTCCTCCAAGAAACCAAAAAACATGTGGCTTTTGTAAACTCAAAATTTCTTAAACTAGGGTTCGTCAACTCAACCGGAGTTGACCCATGAGGGGTTCTGGGTACCAAAGGTGGTCTTTGGGTGGGATGGACTGATGAGCTTTCTGGCTCGGTTCAGTTCCAAGACAAAAATGTTATCCTTATTGAATTTATGGACTCGAAGGGTACTCAGTGGGTGTCTGGCTTCATTTATGGCCACCTGGTTTTAGCAAAAAGGAAACGTACGTGGGATAGGATTGCTCATGCCATATCTACTATTAGCCTCAACTCCCTCCTCTTTCTTATAAGCGACTTCAACCAAGTCCTTCGACCTTTGGATAAAACTGGGCCTAATGCCTACCACACTCCTGGTCACTCGTGGTTGGCAGATCTTATCACCTTCTTGATCTCAAATGGGTGGGTCCCTCTTTCACTTGGACCAATAATCGGCAAGACTAGACTTGCATTTATGAACGAATCGACCATGGATTTACAAATCTTGAGTGGGCCACCTTGTTTCATCTGGCCGTTGTCACCAACCTGGGTATCCAGACTTCCGATCATGCTTCCATTATTCTAAACTTTAACCCCGGTTCTAGATTCTTACCTCGGCCCAAAAGATTTGAAGCTTTTTGGCTAAAGCACCTCCATGGAAAAATGATAATTTTTAATGCCTGGCAACACCCAATTGAGGGATCTCTGCTGTTCAAGGTGGTTTTTTGGGGAAAACTATGTTAAAGAACCTCGGAGTTTGGAACAAGGAATGTTTTGGCCACCTTAACTCACAGATTAGTGATACTTTGGCCCAGATCAACCACTTTCAATCGCAACTCCCTCATTCTGATGCCTAGAAGCTAGAGCAACAAGCAAGAAGAAATTTAGATTGGCTACTTGAATGTGAAGAATTAATGTGGGCCCAAAAGGCCAACTCTAAATGGCTACAGCTGGGTGACAGGAACACTAAATTTTTCCATGCTTTAACCGTTATTAGGCGAAATCAAAATCGAATTACTGCAAATATAGATGAAAATGACTGCCAACTTACCGCCCATGAACCCATCACCAACTGCCTCCTAAACCACTTTCAGCTTATTCTATGCCCAGCACTGGAAGACCCATCTACTCGATCAAACATATCCCTTACCGAAGGCCTCACTCGTACCATAACGCCTGAACAAATACATCTTCTTAGCTGACCTTTCACCGCTTATGAAATTAAAACAGCTCTCTTCCAAATTAAACCTCTTAAAGCCCTAGGACCTGATGGAATACCGACCATTGTCTACCAAAAGTGTTGGGATTTCATGGACAAAAAGATCACCGCAGCAGCCTTATCCTTTCTTAGATCGGGATATACGCCAAGTGAGACCAATAAAACCTTTATCGTTCTTATCCCTAAATGCAAAGACCCTCGCACACCCAATGATTATAGACCTATTAGCTTGTGCACCACCATGTATAAAATTATATCCAAAACCCTAGTCAATCGAATTCGGGGTGTTACGGGTGGACTCATCTCGGACTTTCAGAATGCCTTTGTGCCACGAAGACATATTTCAGATAACATCATCATTGCTCAAGAATTGACAAATAAAATCAGATTGACGACAAAAGCTAAAGGAATTTTGGGGGCCATCAAGATGGATATGAGTAAAGCTTATGACCGTATTAACTGGCAGTTCCTGGAGGCGGTTCTTCAGAAAATTTTATTTCCGGCTCACCTTATACATCTCATTATGAGATGCGTATCTACGGCCACTTATGAAATTCTGGTTAACGGCTCTCCTTCTAAATGCTTCCAACCTTTATGTGGTTTGAGGCAAGGGGATCCACTTTCGCCGTATCTTTTCATCCTCTGTGCTGAAGGTCTATCGGCTACCTTAACAACTGCCCAACAATCCAAATCTATTACAGGTATTAGGGCGGGATGCCTAAGTCCCCCCATTAATCATCTTTTCTTTGCAGATGATGTCATGATCTTTACAAAGATCACAACGGAATCCCTCCTATCTCTCAAAGGAATTCTGGAACGCTACTGTCAGGAATCAGGGCAACAAATCAATCTATCTAAATCTTCTATAACCCTGAGCCCTAATTCTGACGCTCATACAAAGGCCAGTGCGGCATAGACTTTGGGACTCAATTTAAAGGATAGCTTTGGCAAATACCTTGGTGGACCCCTTGACATCCTCACCAAGAAAAAAGAATTTTTTAGAGATATCATTGATACCATCCGAGAAAAATGTGCTAGCTGGAAAGGCATCCTTCTAAACAAAGCAAGTAGAGCCACTCTTATCAAATCCATCCTCCAGTCACTCCTTATCTACCACATGCAAGTAACCCTCTTTCCCATACATATCAAAATCGATATGCTGCTGACAAATTTTTGGTGGTCATGTGATGAAGCTCGTAACGGAATTCATTGGGTCAACTGGCACACTCTTTGTGGCCCAATCATGAAAGGAGGACTAGGGTTCAAAGATTCGAGATTATTTAATCAAGCCCTGCTGGTTAAACTGGCCTGGCGTATTCTAGTAGAACTTGATACGTTGATCACTAAGGTTCTTCAAGGTAAATATTGTATCAGTAGATCTTTCCTAGATGCACCCCCTAAAGGAAACTTCTCCCGAGGATGGAGAGGAATCCTAGCAGGAAGAGAGGTGCTTGCAGCAGGCATGCGCTGGCAAGTGGGTAATGGAAAGAACATTTCTATTTGGACAGACAACTGGGTTCCCCAGATTGAAATAAGCAGTGTCAGTGGTGTGGGAGCATCTCTTACTCTTGTTTCAGACCTCATCGACAATGGGAAGTGGAATAAAGACGTGATCAACAAAATTTTTCCCCCACCCCTAGCTCTAAATATTCAAGCCATCCATATCTCTCCGCATGATTTTGAAGACCAACAGGTGTGGAGGCAAACAATCCATGGGAACTTCTCGGTCACCTCAGCCTACGTTTTTCTCCACCAACGTAAAACAGAAGAAAAGATTATGAGAGCTGGCCCTCAATCCCTAATCCTTCCTTTTGATGGAATAAATTGGCATAACCTCTGGAAATCCCCTGTTCCATTGAAAATGTTATTCCTAGTCTGGCAATTGTTGTGGGATCGATTACCTTTGAGAACAAACCTTCGCCGCCTTCAAATCACAGATAATAACTTGTGCCCGCTTTGTAACCTACAACCTGAAAGTACCACTCATCTTTTCCTCAATTGTCCCCTCATTCGACCTATTTGGTTTGGTTCACCCATGGGTATCCGAACTGATGATGTAGATGGTACTGTTAAAGAATGGCTTATTGCCTGGCTACAACCTCCCACCAAACCTCCAAACTTCTTAGTCACCACAATATATTTCTCTGTTACCCTTTGGTCCATTTGGACTCATAGAAACGATTTTGTGTTTAAAAGTATCCCTTTTTACCCCTTTACCATCATGAAACAGATCCATATCCTTACTAATACTATTCACTCGTATACACAAAAATTACCTAGCTCACCTAGACTTTTACCTCAACCAAACTGCTCACCGTTCTCATATACCCAAAAATAAGCTCTACAACCTGGGCCGTTCACCCTTCAGGAAATCTTGGAACCGTGCTCTTGCCCTAATAATACGTGTATCTCTATGGCTATCTTTGCTTCCTTTGATAAGGAATGGCTACCTGCTGGACTGGGGGTTGTGTGTTACACTAATGGTATCAGATGTGGCTCAGCTGCCTTCTCAACCTTGTCATCGGATCTTTATACTGCTTTATCTCTTTGCTTACTTAAAGCATCTACTTGGGCTCTACAACAGAATTTTTTGCATATAAAAGTACTAACAATGTCTCATTTTCTACTTCACCAGATGTCGGGATCTGAAGATATTTTAGACATAGTGGCACCCATTATCTATGACTTTTGTTATATTCTAGCTGACTTTCATCACTTTAGTATCGGCAGGGCTTCCCAAAACATATTCACAGAGGCGAGGCAGCTAGCTTCTTTTGCCTGTCAAGCTAGAATTACTGTCCACCAGGATTGAGCTATTGGAAACCGATGACTGTTTATAGTATATAGTGATGCCTTTGACACTCTATGTGTATTGGGTGCTTTGTTATCTTTTATCGTTAGCTTCTTACCGAAACAACTTTGCTTTATTTCTGTAAGGCCATAAGGCCATGGATGTTAAATTTCTGTATCTTTCTTTATCGATGCAATTCTCCTATTATCAAAAAAAAAAAAAAAGACACACCATCACCCATCATTCATCACCCATCACCCACCATTATCCATGCAATTACACCCACTGAGAACCCACGCACCCACAACACAGAAAATCCTTACACACAAACACTCCACCTCCACTGCTATCGGCAGAGCGGCCCTCGTCAGTTTCAAACCCCACCGAAGCCCACTGAAACCCAACAATTTCAAGTCGTCGAAAGCGACGGAAGTTTCAGTGGCTGCGGCAGTGACTGTGTTGCCTATTATGGCATCGTCCTTGGGGTTGAAACGAATCAAGACGAGATCGGGGCCGATACTCTGTTGATTGAGAGTGATTCGTCTAGGGATCCGTCTGGGAAGAATGTGATAAAAAAGGAGGGTGTTGATCAGAGGAGGGTGCTGACGATTTGCACGTCACCGCCTTGTGCCTCTGATCATTCTTCGGATTCTCGGGATAATTGATTTGCACGTCATGCATGTATATCAGTTTCATGGGGACTTTCTAGTCTTTTGTTTGTTTTCTTCCTTTGCTCCCTTGGATTTGTTTTTCTTTAAGGAACAACAGGACTTAAGGAATTTGCTCCCTTTTGCTTTTTTCTTTTTTCAGTCACAAGTCATGCGATTTTATCATACACAGCCAAATGCGCACAAAGACAACCTGCTTTCTTTCTAGTGAACTCCAGCATATGCTTGCACTTTTTTAACAAAACCGGAGCAGTTGTTTGATGCTGTATTTTGCTGCATTAGTGAGCATAAATACATATAATCACCCCCCCCCCCCTCTTCACGAACAACTGGGTGTAGAGAGTAGAGGAGTCCCCTTTTATTTGCTTCCCCTTGCTTTTCTTTTCAGTCTTCTAAACAACAACACCTTCAATGATAAGTCTATGCAATTCCAACAAACGTGTGATGCTTCAAACCCCTTTTGTAGCAACAACACTTGCGGTTTTATACCACATGCAAACAGCCAAACACACACAAAAACAACCTTCTTTCTTTCCAATAAACTCCGGCATATGCATGTACTTTTAACATGACTGAAGCAGTTGTTTGATGCTGTATTTTGCTGCATAATGAGCACAAAATGAAGACACAACATCATCTTTGCTGAAGCAAATTGATGGTGTAACGGAACCTTGTGCTGAAGTGTCAAAGCCATAGATTTTACTTCCCCTTTCACATTGGTTGTTCTTTTTCTTTCAGGTGCTTCTTTCTTTTGCACACCAGGTTCACAAGCACACACAAGTATTCTGACCTTCTAACTGTGGTGAGGCTTTTCTATTTTCCTTTTTGCCATTTCTTGCTAAAAGTTACTTGAATAAGCAATTGCCCCCTTTTTTCTTAAGGGCATGCGCCCCATTTGTTCAAAACACCTTCTTGTCTCCCTGCAATGAGTCTTCAAGTTTTGCACTTCGACTACTTTGCAATATGTTATATATATGTACGTGCACAGAAATATTGATATCAAGAAGTCGGGACTCTTTTCTTTTATGTTTATGCAACATAAAGCAAGCCATCCACTGCGTTGCTTTTCAAAAGAAACTAGCATGCTCTTCATGTCAGTCATGTCTATTATCAGCAGGATGCCTCTTGTATCAAAAACTTGCAGAAGTTGTATGCTTCTTATGTTGGTTTCCTTGTGCCAATTGTCTTGGCAAGCTCTATTCTGCTTACCACTTACATATGCAAAATTCACTCGCACAAAGTAGTGTGCCTTTTTAAACAACTGGATCCTCTTGAGTTTCGGAATTAGCATGCCTCTTTTGGTTGAATTTAGCTTGTATGTTTGTTTTTTTATTTTAGCCAAGTATCCCATTTTGACAAGTAATCTGTTGTCGGATATCTTCAGACTTTTTCCCCACATTACATCTAAGAGGTATAATTCTTCTCTTGTGGCAATTTAGAATTTTCACACTTGGCTTCAAGGACTTTATTTTAATCAAGGCTTTGCGCGTCGGCCTGTGGAGATTTTCGTCGACGTTGCCTTATGGGCTTCATGCGTCGGCCTAGATTTTCCTTCTTGAGATAACCTTTGTCTAAGCACTGAGCTTAATTTGGCCTAAGTCTTACTCGTAAAGACTTTCGTCACCAAGCTCAATTTGGCCTAGGTCTTTCTGGAAAGGACTTTTGCTCGATGCTCCTAGCTCCAAAGCCTCATTTACTTTTATCCTTTGGTGGATATTCGTCAGAGGGATTTTGGATATGAACACCGTATTGGCAACCTCCTTTTGAGGAGGTTCTTGTTGAGACAGATTCATTTGAATCTATGCCCCTGACTTCCTCTTAGTGGGAGGCTCATGTCAGGTTACACTTCTTCGGCCAATCCGTCATGGCCTAAGAAATGAGGGCCTTGTGAGTGGATTTCCGGCCTTAGTCCTTTCTAGTAGAGGCTTTCGTTTGCGGTGACTGCCTTGTTTCGAACTTTCGTCTTGTAGCGTAAGAAAAATATACTTAGTCAAATTTATTATTGACTAAACCATTTTCTATTTTCTCCTTTTTTTTTCAATCATATAGACTCCATGGAGCTCGAAAAGTCATTCGAAAATATCCGTTGGGTGGAAGCTGATGTTCTGGACAAATTTGGACCAAAGGCCGTTAGGCAACCTTCTATTCATGATGTACAGTCAGCCAAATATGTTTCTCCCTACATCCCTACACATCCCAACACTCTGAGCTTGACTTCCCATGCTGTTCAAAAATGTTGCAATATATCAGAAAGAGGTATTTTGAAAGGCTTTTTGCTAAAGGATGCTCCTCGAATGAGTCGGCAAGCTGTTCAGACTACAAGATCCTTTTAAGATGAATTAAGACAGATGGCCTATCATGGCATCCCTCTTTCAGCATTCGTGGTATCTGTCCATACTTCCAAGATTGGGGTTGGGCATTCTGGGTGAATGACATCTTCCGTGCATTCTCGGCGATTCTAAAGAAAGCTGGGGTTTGTACAACAGTCTATTTGTCCCATTTGGCTATGACCGTAATGTCAACCATTTCAAAGGTTTTTTAGAGCGTTGGTCACCAGATACCAATACCTTTCACGCGATTTATAGTGAACTTGGTATCTCCATATGGGATCTTTACAGGATTAGCATTCTCCGCATATTAGGTGAGTTTTATGATGAGTGCTTCCACCTCTGCAGCATCTCGTGAACTATTTAATAGCTTTGCAAATGAATGTTATGGCGAGAAAATTTTCAAGACTTGGCTTTTGTGCTTTATCGAGAATATAGTAGAGCTCCCCACATTTTCACCTTTCTCTGCAAATGGCTTAGAACTGCTTAAAGGTCATATCGAAAATTTGGGATTTCGGAGGAAAACTATTATCTCTCCAAAAGGATACTTGGCGGGGTTTCTTGCTACTTGGCTTAGTAGTTTTGTTTTTCCTACCAAGGAGATGCGTCTAACTACTTTCGTGATGGCCAAAAAAATCACATAAGGGATAAGGTACAACCTGGCAATTCCAGTATTTGCTTCTTTGTATCATACACTTGGAAAGATTACCTCAACATCATCTTTGCCAGGGAAAGAAAGCACCTTAGGGCCATTTCAATATCTTTTTGGATGGATTTCCATGTACATTGGATTGGGGACTGAGACTGCTATAAGAGGGACGTATCTTCTTCAACTTCCAGCTGTGATTTGTCTAGAACTTGACGAGGGTTTCATATCTTATTTGGCATACATAGCAAACCAGCAGCCTACCACCTTTCACCTGAAAGATGTAGATGGTTTTTTTTGCTACTGTAATCAAGTTCGGTTCTGTGGGCTTGACGACAAAAGTGAACCATTTGATCAGACCATCACAGTTTCGAGTAACGGCAGAAAAATCTCAGACTTTCTCCTTGGCTACTTGACTTCATTGTGTTATGGGATCCTGACGTATAAAGCAGGTGCTATGCTGATAGTTGAATCATACGCTTTTACCCGCTTTGCCCGCCAAGGTGGCTTTGTCCAGACATGCCCTCTACCTTCGGAAGATCCAAATAAGGATCTTTCGCCTGCAAAGTTCTATTTTTACTGGTGCAAGATGACGCACTCTGGACCTGACATGATTATACATTTACCAAGTCAGGACGCGACAACTTTGGTGACAGAGCCTTATGCAAAGTGGTGGGTGGATTCGACTTATGTGGTCATGCAGACTACTATGTCTTCTTCTATCAAGAGATATGGTAGTACCCTAGATAAGGCAAAGAAGAAAAAGGCCAAGAAGCCCAAGCAAGACTCTCTTAAGAGGATAATCAAGTCTGGACCAAGCTCACGTCCCACTCCTCTAGTAAAAAATGTAGGCGGCACAATTAGAACAAACCTCCCAGCATATAAGGCTTATATTTCTCACATGAAATCTCGTGCTAGTCCTTAACGGGTTAAAAATCATCATAGAAACGTGCCTTCTTTGCTCGAGGATGATGTCCGCCTGGACTTTACTCCTAGTTTTGATGATATATTTGCGGTTTTCAATTAATTCTAGAAGGAAAAGGGACTTCCCAAGGCAACTATTATGAGAGCCGACCCTTCTGCCAGGTTTTTTTCCTTGCTCGAATCCTTCTCTGAGAAGTATCTTCGTGCTCACTGTGTTGGAACTCCCTTTAATCCAGTGATGGTGAAGGTTTCCCCCATGCGAAAATTCGAGATTTTCCTAAACAATCTCTTCATGGATGATGAAGGGAGAATTGTTCAAATGTTTAGCAGTGAAGGTCACGACATCCCCGCCCTAGGTCGTCTTCGAACATAAATGATATTAGGCAAGAGAATTCTGGGCTTGGGTCTTTAGCTGATTCTTCGGAGTCTTTAGCTAACTCTCAAGATGAAAGTGATGAAATATTCTTGGATGGTCCAGATTTGCATTACAAGCCAACTTCGAATGATGCACCTGTTAACGAATCAGAATCAGGTAAGTCTTCATTTTCTGCGGAACATATCCAAAGATAAGTAATCCAAGTGATCAAAGGGATCCAACCCCTCAAGTAAATTTCCGGTCACTCTCAAATGCTCCTCAAGGTATATCCATTTGTTTACATCTTAGAGCTAGGATTTTATTTGATCTCATGATAGTTATGTTCTTATCATTAATCTTGAATTTTGACGCAGTAGGTGACAAGGATTTATCTTCAAACACTGGTTCATCCTCCCAAGATATTATGGGAACTTTTCGAGTCTCTCAAGCTAGTCCTTCTAAGGACCTTTCACGTGGTAAGTTTGAAGTAAAGGTGAAAATATATTCAGCAAACTTTCACTCTATATATCCTTACTTTCACCAATATATCACAGAATTTGTTGAGGAAACCATGGTTCAACCACTAGTCAAACTAGTAGAGGGCGAGGATACTCACTCAAGACAGGCATTGGAAGATGTACTTCAAGAATTGATAACTCCTAAGCCTCTGGAGGCAATTATTTTTAAGCTTGGGGAGGCATACAACAAGGTCGTTCGAGCCATCCGAAAAGGTTTGGTTAATAGCCTCTGAGCGTGGCCTTTAGCAGATATTAAAGGCATGATAGCCAAAGCGAATATAATCTTTGCCTATTAGATTTTATGCAAGTTGACTACCACTCTCTTCATGTTGAATTAAAAATTTTCATCAAGTATTCAGCGAATTTTGAGAAGGCTACTGCTGACATCGGCTCCCTTGAACAACTGAAGATGCAACGTGATCGTGCAAAGGTAGGCTTTGAAAAGGTTAGCCAATCTCATCATAAGGCTTCTAAAGTTGTCTCTCGGTCGACTAAGGATATATCCAGGATATAAATATAATATGGGGAAATTGAAGCTAAGATGTCCTTACTTGGTCAACAGCTTCACCAACTTGAAGTCCAATTATCTTCAAGCAGGGACGAGCTTGAGGCACGAAAGGCTTACTTGTCTAAGACATCCGACTAGCTATCTCGATCCGGCGATAGTCTGAAGGCTTTTGTTCATGCTTTTGATGTGTACCACAAGAATTTCTCTGTTATAGACTCTTTGAAGCGCGCCTTTAAGGAGGCGAGAGCTGCCCTACGAGACTAGTGTTTTACTTTCTTGTGATTTGCTTAGACCTCTTGTTTGTTTAGCTTTTTATACTTTTTAAAATTTCTTAACTTTCTTGCCTTTTAGAGTAGTGAACTTTCAGCAACATGTGTGCCTTTTACATTGTTTATATTGTTTCAAGAGTAATAATTTGCTTTTATAATGAGCATGACATGTGTCTTGTGTAAAGCCGTACACAGTTTATACTCTTGCGGTCCAGGAGTAGGCTTTTGTAGTTGGGCCGTACACAGTTTATACTCTTGCGGGCCAGGAGTATCTAATGATTTATCACCGTGGACTTTGGTGAGGCGTTTCAGTAATTTAGCCACGTACTACACCTTGGTGGTTAGGGTGTTTGGTAGTTTAGGTTGAGTCGTTCACAGTTTAAACTCTTACGGGCCAGGAGTATCCAATGATTTATCACCGTTGACTTTGAAGAGGCGTTTCAGCAGTTTAACCACGTACTACGCCATTGGTGGTTAGGGTGTTTGGTAGTTTAGGTTGGGCCGTTCACAGTTTAAACTTTTGCGGGCCAAGAGTATCCAATGATTTATCACCGTGGACTTTGGCGAGGCGTTCAGCAGTTTAGCCCCGTACTGCACCATTAGTGGTTAGGGTGTTTGGTTCTGCCTAGACCGCCTTATACAATTGACCTAGTTGGCTTTATATTCAAGGGTAGTAACGCTTGAGGAATTTTGCATTTGTAGGGGGAATGATTCTCTCACCGTCCATTGTAGTGAGTAAGTAGGTACCGCTGGAGTAAACTTTTTCCACCACATAGGGTCCTTCCCGCTTAGGCTTTAACTTGCCTTTTGTTATTTGGGACACAATGATCAGCGTTCGAACCATGAGAACCAGATCGCCTTTCTTAAAAGAGCAAAGTCTGACCTTTTTATTGAAGGCATTGGCCATCCTCTACTGGTAAATTTCCAAGTTTTGTTGAGCACACAACCTTCATTCATCTAACATTTTGAGTTCTGCCAATCTTATCTTCGTGCTGTCTTCATTTGTCAAAGACTCCTGAATAGCTACCCGCAATGAAGGTATTTGAATTTCAAGCAGTTAAACATCTTCACCTCCAAAGACCAAAGAATACGGGGTTGCTTGGGTATGATTCCTGTAAGAAGTACGGTAGACCCATAGTGCCTCTTGTAGATTTTCGTGCCAATTCCTTTTGTTTTTAGCTACCATTTTCTTTAATATCTTCGTTAGGGTCTTGTTGAATGCTTCCACCATGCCATTAGCAGATGCATAATATCGTGAGGAGTTATTGTGCTTGATCTTGTACTTGGCAAAGAGTCGATACAAGAGATCGCTTCGGAATGGCTAGCCATTATCGGTGACGATACTATCTAGGACTCCGAACCGGTATATTACATTAGTCCTGACAAAATTCAGAGACAAAAGCACTATTTATGTCTTTTAAAGGCACAGCCTCGGCCCACTTGGAAAAGTAGTCAGTGGCGATAAGAATATATCGATGTCCGGATGTTGATGCAGTTGCGAAGGCACCAATTACATCCATTCCCCATGCTATGAAAGGCCATGAGCATGTAGTGACATCTGGGGGTTGATGAATAAAATCCCCGTGGAGCTGGCAAAGCTGGCATCTTTTGGCAAAATCTATGCAGTCCGAGATCATTGTAGGCCAATATTACCTAAATCGTTTCAACTGCATTTGTAACTTTGGTCCACTTTGATGGGCCCGCACACACCTGCATGCACGTCTTTCATGACTTCTTGGATTTCGCCCTTTGCAATACATCTTAGGTACACTCCATCCAAGGATCTCTTGTAGAGAGTGTCTTTCCACATAATGAATTTAACGACACGTCTTCTAATTTCAGCCCTTTTTGCCTTTTCTTCTGGCATCCTTCTATACAAGAGATAATTTATGTAGGGTTCCCGCCAATCTTCCACATTTTCAACCATGCTAATGATAAGAACATGCTCGACTTGAGGGTAGGGCTATATACGAACCGAGTTCGAGCCGAACATGGGTGTGTTCGAACTCGGTTCATTTAACTTTTGGTATGTTCAAGCTCGGCTCGAGTTCGTCTAAAGCCAAAATAGCGATGTTTGAACTCGGCTCGAGTTCATCACTGTAAAATTTGGGCTTGACTCGTTCGACTCGTTTAATAATACAAGCCAAACTTGAGTTCGTGTACATATTCAATTCCAACCAAATCCCTAAAATTTGCAAATAATCCTCAAATCCTTCAATTTCATCAAGCTATAATGAATCAAAAATAATATTACAGAAGATACAAGGAGGGGGATGGGGAATCAAAAACACTACAAAAGAGATCTTGATCATTGGCGATGAAGACAAAAAAAAAACAGGACGATGCATGTGTCGCCAGCAACCGCGAGATGACGACGTCGAAGACAGACGATTACGGAATTATAGGCAAGCGCAGCTACATCACTAATCACGATCTTTGGGCATCGGTAGTTGCATATATAAGAAAATGGCTCGATTACAGCAGCTCGACTTTCTTCAGTTGCTCTTGCACAGGTGGTTATCCTCTTCCTCAAGCTGGATCGAAACTAAGAATGATCGGCGTCGTACCCGTGATGTACGTTTGTGAAGATAGGAGGAGATAGAGAGAGGCCATGTGCAATCGGTGATATGTGTATGCGTGTGTGGTGTCTGTGAGAGAGAGAGAGACGAGGGAGGGGCTGAGTGCGACTGTCTTTGAATTTGTGATAATGGGCTTCACATATTGGGCTATTAGGGGTTGGACTTATGCATAAGTAATATCATGGGCTCTATAATTGTAAGTTGACTTGGGGTTTTAGACTAATTTACTTTAGGCCATCTAGATTTAAACATTAATTTAAAAATTTATGTAAATATAATTCTTTAAATATATTATAATTAATTTATTATTTAGACGAGTTGTTCACGAACACACTTGCGAACATTTTGGAGTGTTCATGTTCGGCTCGTTTAATAAACGAGCTCTACAAACTTGTTCATGTTCGGTTCGTATATTATATGAATGAACGCGAATGAGTTTTAAGGAGAACGAACCACGAGCCGTTCGTGAAAGGCTCGGTTCATTTACAGCCCTACTTGAGGGACTTGATTTGACGGCTGTAAAGCCCTTCTTTCCCCGACAATGATCGTGATTGTCTTATTGTCGGGGAGAGTCATTGATACGACCAGACCAGCCAGTGAATCAGCCCAGGCATTGACTCCTCGCCTAACATGAAAAATCTAAACTTTCCTGAACTGAGATAGCAGTTGATTTGCTCTCTCATGATAAGGAACAAGATTCGTCCGCCTAACCGTATATTCTCCTCTTAACTACTTTACAACGACCTGTGAATCACCATATATAGTCAATTCGATTATGGGAATTTAAAGTGCTAACTCAAGTCCCGTAATCACAGACTCGTATTCGGCCTCGTTATTCGAGTAGATCTCTGGCATAGTAAAAGAGTACGACAAAAGAGCATCCTTCGGGGTTAGAAATACAATACCAATTCTTCATTTATTGTTTTTGGTTTGTTTCTTGCTTTGTGCCGTCAGGGCTCCTTGATGCTTTGTCAAAGTACATTTCCCATCCTTTTTGGACTTCGATATGCATAACCTCCTCGTCTGGTAAGTCAATTTCCAAGGGAGAGTCATCTAGTATGGGATGTGCCGCGAGGAAATCGGCCAATGCTTGACCTTTTACTGCCTTCTGCGCGATATACTCTATTACGAATTGTTGAAGGATAACAACCCATTTAGCAATCTACCTCGAAAGTACAGCTCTAGATAGTATATACTTCAACGGATCTGCCCCTGAAATGAATTGTATTTCATGTTCCAAGAGGTAATGTCTGAGTTTTTGCAATGGAAACACAAGAGCTAAACATGTCTTCTCTATTGCAAATAGTTTAATTCAGCCCCAACCAACGTCCGACTTAAGTAATACAATGCATTTTCCTTCCTGTCTTCGTTGTGCTAAGCCAAAAGCGCACCTAGGTAGGCATCAAGAGTCGTGGTGTATAACAACAACGATTTCCCTTTGATTGGGCTCATAAGTACAGGAGGCCTTGTAAGATATGCCTTTATGCTGTCAAAAGCATTTTGACATGTTTGGTCCCATTGAAATGGCGTACCCTTCTTCATCAACTTTGAGAAAGGTTGACATCTTCTTGCCAAGTTCGAAATGGAACTCCTAATATAGGCTAACCTCCCTTGTAGCCCTTTTAGTTCGTGCAGGTTCCTTGGTGGAGGCATCTCGAGAATTGCTTTAATCTTCATAGGGTCAATCTCGATTCCTCTATGTCAGACCACAAAACCCAAAAAAATTTCGGATGAAACTTCGAAAGCGCACTTTAATGGGTTCATTTTCAACTTGCACCACCTTAGCCTTTCGAAGATACACCTTAAGTCTTCGAGATGATATTCTTTGTTCTTCGTCTTTACAATCAAGTCGTCACCATAGCATTCTAGGACATCATGGAGCAAATCTTAAAAAATGATAGTCATAGCCCGTTGGTACGTAGCCGCGGCATTCTTAAGGCCGAATGGCATAACCTTGTAACAATAAATGCCTTTTGGGGGTCCTAAATACAATTAACTCTTCATCTTCTAGAGCCATGCAAATTTGATTATACCCCGAGTATCTGTCCATGAATGATAAAATTTCATAACATGTGGTTGCGTCCACTAGTAATTCTGTTATTGGCAGCGAGAAATCATCTTTTGGACAAGCTTTATTGAGATCTTGAAAGTTTATGCAAACCCGAATTTGCCCGTTCTTTTTCTTGACGGGGACTATGTTTGCTAACCAGATTGGGTACTAAACCTCCCTCATGAAACCTACCTGAATAGGCTTATCAAAATCTATTTTTATTTGGGCGGTCAATTCTAATCGAGTTCATCTCTGTGGCTGTTTGACTAGTCGCTTGCTGGGATCAACCGATAACTTGTGCATCGCAATGTCAAGATCAAGACCAGGCATTTCATTGTAATTCCATGCGAAGACATCCTGGTACTCCTTAAAAAAGGTAACATATCTTTGGGCTTCTACTTCAGGGAGACAAGCACTTATGTACGTAGGCCTCTTGTCTTCACCATCTCCTAAGTTCACTTCCCGAAGTTCGTCAACTGTGGCTTGTCCTCCTCCTTCGAACTCGGAGGGTGCGGGTTAAATCTCCCCATCATTTTCAGAGCTTAACCCTTCTCAGACATTGGTCATGTGTTACAGAGACAATGTTAATCTCGCACAATTCAATTCTTCCATCTTTCCCCTGATCCGAAAGTTGGCGAGTCAAAAAGTAAGTTATTACTGAGAATTCGACTTTGGCCTCCTCCAATGTAACTTGTCTGTGATCTTTCATTATATCGCGTGAAGCTTATTTTACACATGTCATACTAACAGCGACATTCTTAGCAGAATAGTCATTTTGGAATCCTAAACCTACCCTATGGTGTTCGATTGGATCCTCGGAGAGATGGGATTTTCTTTGTTCTATTGTTAGTACCAAATCAAAGGGAGCTACACCCTTGCCACCTGCCTTTTCTAGATTCAACCCAACATTTCTCAACATTCGGGTGGTTTTAGCACTGTATTCTGCATCTTTTAAAGGAAGACTTTCTTCTTCCTGAACAGATGGAGATTCTTCTGATAACTTCCTTTCTACACCTCCCATTGCATAAAACCATATAGGATTCAAATCCTTTTCTTTAGAAGGCACCAAAAACTTGTTGTAGGTATCAACATGCGTACATTCTGTCTTCTTTAATGGCCCTTACCCTTTAATTCTGCCGTTGGATCAATTGATGTTAAGGCTTTTGGCCCCGGTCTTCTTTCGGACTTTGGAACATAACGAAATGTCCTTTTAGTTGGGTTTTAGATTCCTTCATGGTTGCCTTGGGTTTGCTTTGTCAATTTTTCCTTTTGACTTGTAAAAACGAGCATTACCATAGTATGCTTCCACTCCGTTAAATGGATCATTATCTGTAATTATCTTCCCTTGTCTTCTGGGCGGAGGCAATGTGTACTTTATGCACTGATGATAAGTCAAGGGAATTGCATCGTTGTTGTGCATCCATGGTCGTCCAATCAGGGCATTGTAAAAAGTGTCAACGCCAATAACCAAGAACTCAGTGACTTCCTAAAAAAAATTAAACTGTCTTCACGTGCACCTTTCCAATTAGGCATTGTTCGTTTTGATTGAATCCTTGAAATACCAAGTGACTTGGTTGTAAGCGTGAAAAGCAAACTCCAAGGGTAATGAGACTTTTTTTTGGCAAATGGTTAATTGCGGATCCTCCGTCTACCGTTACTCGGTTTATCTCTGTGTTATTTATAAACCCGGTGATAAAAAGCGAACGATTGTGGTCTGGTTCATCCGCATGCATGTCATCGTCATTGAACGAGATCATTGTTGCGCATACGATCCTAATTCCCGTTCCACTTATTTTACCCACTTCTTCCCGAAAATCTTTTGGGTTTGACAATGCATATATTAACGACCTTCGAAGTTCCAGTGGCATTTTTAGAGTATCATATATGCTTAAAAGTGCAGGAACTTTTTAAGATGTGCAAGAACATCGTATTTGATTTGTTCTTCAGAGGAAGGTTCTTGTTGACTGGTCAAAGCAGAAGTCTCGGAAGATTGCTGACGGTCTTGTTGCCTTCTTTTGCAAGTTAGATACGTCTTGCAGGCTTCAACTATAGATTTCTCCCTGTTTTGAGAATCTTGGGGATCATCATTGATCTGAACCATATCTGTAGAGATGTCAGAGGAACTGCCATCATTGTCATCACCCTCTTCTGTGATGTCCCCTTCCTCTAGGAAAGTCATCATTGTGACTTTTAGGTATTTTGAGTCTCGCCGGTACATGCACTAGGACACGATGAAAGCCTTCTTCATGCTTTCCCATGATGAGATAATAATTCCTTCTAGTGAACAATACCAGTCAAAGACGATTCCATCTAAGGACAGTGGAAACTGGCATAAGCATAAGGCTTGATTTCGGGCCGTTTCTCCACATTGCTTAAGAAAACGCATGACATGTCATTTGGGATCCCCATGACCTTCATAGATAACAAAGTTTGGGAGTTCGTATCCTTCGGGGAATGGGGTTTGTTCGACCCAAGAAGGGAACAAGTTCCTAGGCCTTAAAGACCCCATTACTTGAAGTTCAAGCGACATCTCAATTTTCTCATCAATAGTCCCTCCCATCAAATCATACAATTGAGCCGACATACTATCAGTTTCCAGAGGTTCCAACATCTCGATCTCAAAAGGTCTGGGCTCATAAAATTTCCTATAAAATTGATCAGCCAATGTGTCCCAATCTGGTAATGAGTTAGGTGGGAGATTAAAAAACCAATCTTCAGCGAATCCATCTAAGGAGATAACAAATTTTCGTAGGAGTAGAGCTTGGCTCCTCACTGTGTCTCCGCATTGGGCAAGAAACTGAATCATGTGTCTTCTTGGACAACCAACCCCAGAGTACATAAAGAAAAGAGGGACCTGATATCCACTAGGGAATGGAACTGTTTCAACCCATGTAGGGAAAGGGTGTCTAAGGATCTGAGACATTTCCATTATGTGATTTTTGAGAGCATCTGACCCTTCTTCTTTTAAAGAGACCATTACACTTGCCCGATCTCCCCTTTCTCTTCTAGCTTTGATCCTTGCCTTTTCATCATCACTCGGATTACTATCGACTCGAACCTGCCCCTCTGCAAAGTCAACGTCAATTGTGATGACATTACATGGAGAGTGCATGGAGCATGGAGAACACAGAGGGCATGTGTAGTGCTTACTTGAAACATTTTCCTCATCAAAAGTGTTCTCTAGGGAGAAATAACACAAACTAGGATTTTTGGGCGTCCAATATTTGTCCATCTTGAAAAGGTCCTATGAATTTATTTGCTCTTTATTCGAGCAATTCTTGGTTTGCGAGTTAATGGATTTTTTTAACCTCAGCTTTTTCCAGGTGCTCCATACCTCTTCAGCGTTGGATTTGCATTCAAATTTTCTAGCTTTTATAAAATCTGGGGAGCCACAATATTCCGATGGTACCACTAGGAGAATGTCTTGTCAGAGTTGACAGTGAAGTCAGAAAATACTTAGGCGAATTTGGTGGAGTGGCTAGAATGTGCTTTGGGGAAGATAACTAGTTCTCAATTTCAGAGTCCTTATAATATGACATTGACTGATGTTTCAAGTCATCAACATACAATGACTCATTTATCATGGTATCCCACCAATAGATCAGAGAGTCAGGGACGATGAAGGGATTAGAAGCACTGCCTTCAGCTACCTCCTCCTCACTTTCGTCGTCACTAATGATAACTACGACCATGCATCCGGCTGAAAATTCCCCATCTTCGTTTACTTTATCAGAGAAAAATGGTATGTCTGGAGCTTGTAATTTAGCAGGCATAAAGTCCTTGAGTGTAACTAGAGAGCGATGTGTTTGAACCAGAAGCTCATCCGAGACAAGGTCTTCAGAGTTATTTTTTGGGGATTTCTTCTTCTTTTGTGTCTCTATTTGTCTCTTCATGCCCACTTTCGTTCTCTTCTTTTTCGAACCCTTAGACCTCCTCGGCTTCTCTTTTGATGTTATATGGCCAACATTCAGAAACTTTAAGATGGCACTTTTCTTTTTCCTCATTCTTTTAGACTCATAGACAACCCACTCCCCATTGTGTTCGTCATCTGGGCGTACCAAATTTCTCGTTCGTAGGACTTAGAGATAATCCTTGAACCATGGTGGTGACGGATTTGAAGTTATCTTCTCATGTGGTGGTATTTCAATGGTGTTCGAATCAAGAAGTTCTTGGATTTTATCCTTCAAGACGAAGCACTCCTTCAAGGGATGACTTATTAGACTGTGATACGGACAATACTTCAGGTCCTCCTTCTTCCTAACTTCATGGGGTCTCTTAACTTCTAGAAGGGTGATTAGATCTTATTCTAACAAATCTTCAAAAAGATCTTCCACCAAATCATCCGAGAATGAGTCTTCTTTTCCATTCATTCCTTCATGGTCACTTTCTTGGTTTCCTTGGGTTTTCGAACCCCAATTACAACAAGAGATTTCTTTCGAGCTTCCACTACTGCTGTTATTTAGGATTCAATTTTTATCAGTCACCCTGGCGCTTCTTCTTTTGCTCAAATGCATCTTCATATCATGAGCTTTAGTGCACAAGATTAAATCCTTCAAAATCTCGAGGCATTAGAGCAGTGGATAGCTCATGTCGAAAGTTGTTCTTACACATTTTGAGCAACTCGTCCTGTGTTAACCTCTCTTTGCAAGCAAATGTAAGAGCTCTCAACCTTGAGATGAAATCAGTTACAGGTTCGTTATCACGTCGCTTGGGATCAATCAGCTCTGGCACTCTGACTCGTCTCCGAGTATTGTAGAATTGCTTTATGAATTCTTTTACTATTGACCCCCAATTTGTGATCGATACCTCAGAGAGATTGGCATACCATGTGAAAGCTGGTCCTTCTAATGACTGGACGAAAAGCTGTAAACACAAAGCCTCGTTCTGGGCTATAGGTCCGCATCGAGACAACAAATGAGCTACATGCTGCCTCGGATCTCCAACTCCATCAAACATCTTGAAATCTGGCTGAAAAAAACTGGGAGGAAATAGCGCAGCATCATTTGGAAGCCTTCATCTTCCTTTTCTCTAATTTTCTTAACTTGATTTCGAACCATTTCATCAATCATGGCCATTAGTGCTGGGTTCATTGTTCCATTTAATGGGTTCATGGTCGCATAGGGATATCCACCCCCTCTAAGAGGTACTTTACTCCCTGAAGCCCCGAGCTCTGACGGTACCATATAATCCTTCTGTCTCATTGAAGATTCGAATGAATGGACATTTCCTGATCCAATGGCTTTATTTGTAAGTTGAGCTTGAAGATCCTGCATTTTCGCAGACATAACTGCCATTTCATGCTCTTTCTGTTCTAATTGTTCTTGTATTTTAAAAATCTGTTCTTGAGTTGTCTGGAAATTTTGGCTTTTCCCAGTCATCATTACCGATATAGCTTTGCCTTTGTCATTTATTTTCCCTACTATAGTCCCAGAAGTAGAAGATGAGGAGAATGTCAGAGATGAGTTTACTTCTGGAAAGTCCTCTTCTATGAAAATGGAATTGACTGCCCCATACAATGGATTTGTGACCTTGTTGTGCACTACTCCATCTTTATCAATAGGAATGCTTTGGCTCATGGATCTCGTCACAGGTTCTGATCTTAGCGCGGTAGCTTGTTTCCTACTTATAGTCGTCTTTCTCAAGGCAGGCACATCTAGAACTTGGCATTTACACCCTCTTTCATCGCCTCTCACCTTTACACATGTGGATCCTAATTTTGATCCAGATTCGCCATGGGCAAATACTGGAGATTCTCTCGGGATAACTTGTTCTTCGGTACCAAGCGCCTTTTTAATGGCCGCCATAATATTTGCTTCAACGGAGTTTCCAAAGTCAATTTTTCTAACATTCTTCTTCTTGTGCCTTCTTTTTTGGGAATTAGATGGTTCAGGTAGTATCGAAGGGCGAGCCCCAATACCCAAAGAATGCAGTACTGCAACATCATCTGACTTCTCTCGGTAGGCCAATAATCGTACATGGTGCCACAATCTGACATGACCTCCCTTCATATAATTGCTTTCTCTAATCGTACTAAGGTGAGGATGTGGGCCTTGATGCAAGTTTGAAGCCTTGTGAAGGTTTGAATCTTGATGAAGATCCAGACAAACTTTGTGAGAGTTCAGATTCAAGTATCGATGAATGCTTGAAACTTGGTTCAGGTTTGGCATTCGAATCAGAGGATCTAGGTTTTGGGCTGCCAGTGTCTGACCCGATCATTTTCGTCTTTCATCCAAGGTTAAAAATCATCCTTTCACCAAGACTTTAGGTTGGTACGATTGAACTGGCTTACAAAGAGTCGAACCGGTTTTTCATGCCTTTTTGTTTGAGATTTCATTTCTGAAAGGACTGTATTTTTAGCTGCAATTGCAGTCTCCCGTGCCCTTTTGGCTCAGTTCACTATCTGAACAACTGTGTGTTCATAAGGATCAGCAGTCACCACTACTACAGTGACTACCGCCAATTCATTTGCAGCAGCAAGAAAGCCTACCCTTTTTGGTGAACTTCCTTTTCGGAGAATTTTTTTGGTAGATCAGACAAGTCCTTCTGTTATTCTTTTGACGTCCTCAGTTGTCTTCTCTAGAAGGTTTTTTCTTGTTGCACGGGCAGATTCAAGGTTCACGGGACGAGTGTGATATCCCGAGGTCTTTTGAACCGGAGATGCCACCCTTAGGACAATAGGAGCCGGACAGCGTCTTGAGGCCCCTTGGGCCGGCGACATTGCCTTCGAAACGTTAGAACGAACAAAGCGTCCTGAGGCTTTTTGGACGGGTGATGCTGCCCTTGAGACGACATGAGGCACAAAGCGTTCTGAGGTCTGTGGGAAAGGTGATGCCACCCTCAAAACGACAGGGCGATCAAAGCGCCCTGAGACCTCTCAGGTGAGTGCCCTCAGAAGGGCGTCTTTCCACGAAGTCGAATGGCTGATCTCTTGTGAAGAAGGCCCCTTGATTATCAGAACGTACTATGGTCGAGTTATTACGAATTCTATTTCCTGTAAGCCATAAGGTGCAGTGAGTATGTTTTTCATAGCAATCCAAAGAGAAAAGATATTGCTTTCTTTATCTAGAGATGGGAGGAGAGACAGGTCCCACTAGGGGTCCAGATTTTGTTAGCGCTGATTTTGAGACCTTAAAGAACAAATGGTCGATCAAAAATCAAATGCGAACAAACATCCATCAACGCTGAGTTTTTGTGTTGATGTTTACTTTATGGTTGTGGGAATCCCGTCTCCGATCAGACACCTGTGAGATCGTTAATTTCATCGTCGAACAAACTAACGACGAAAACCTCTGATTCTAGATAAGCTAAATAAGAAACCAACATGAATTGTAAAATAGACGAACAAAAAATTATTGAAGGCGTGAATTAACCCCTGAGTTACAAAGTTTTCCACCAACCGGTAGTTGGAACCCTATACATGTAAGCCATAGCGCTTTAAGGTTTCTGTAGAGCTTCTATTTTCTCTCTTTTCTCTTTCTATCTCTGACTCTTTTTGAAACTTCTCACTTCACTCCCCCCTTTTACGTAGGATTTGCCTCTTCCTTTTATAGAGGTTCCACAAGAATCTTTTCAAGCTTATCAGGTTGTTTCTCCAGATAAGCCTTCCTCCATTTGGCTTATCCTCTCCATAAGATAATTCAATCATCATGTGATGAGTACCTTTGTTTTTGGTTTTGGGCTTCGAACTTTTAAGTAAAGATGGAATGGTTTAAACTTAGAGGGTTCGAAACCTCAATGGCCCATCGATTTACAAAGTCCATCTTCGAGTCCACATGTGAGTTCGAACTTCAGTGGGGTTCGAAACCTTGTTAGGCCCACAAAACCTTCGAATTTCAGCCCTCCGATCAGTAGTGAACCCCTTTATTTAATCTTCAATCCAAATGGTGTGGATTTGAACTTTGATAAAGTTCGAAAGCTACTTGCCTTGTCCGACCCGTCCAGTACGAATCCAAAATAACTTTTGGGTTGAAATTTAAGTACCAACCCACGTACGCATACACAAACCAAGTAAACTACCAATGCAGCCAAATCCGCTACTACGAACCAACATAATCTTGAGTTGAAGTAAACCTAAAAATATTTAAACAACACCAAATTGAAGACGAGGAAAGAAAATAGAATATTCAATTTGAACAAAATCACCTAGTTTGTAAATTGAAATTGAACGAAACCAAAATCCAAAACTCAACATAAATGAATGAGATCTATACATTAAAAAATATGAATACATAGAGAAAAGATTGAAGGGCGAGATTTAAAATTATAATGAGAGTGAGAAAAACCCAGATCAAGATACACATTGATTCTTATATATATATTAGCAAGATGTAGATGCTGAAATATATAGTTAATACAAGACATAGTCAATAGATAAATAATGGTGGAATTTAATTTGTTTTGGTAGTTAAAAAGGTTTTCTTTTTCTTTTTATTTTTTTTTAATTCCATGTAAGATGAACCAATCAACCAGAGGAAAAATAATTAAAGTGGTCCACGTGTCTTTGAAAAATAAAATCTTACTTCATAAATATCATATTTGCCCTTAAAAAACTTAACGCCTATCCACCTTCGTGTAATTTAGGACTAATTTGGGTTAAAAATGTATTTTGAGGTACTGATTTCATACAAACATGAGGTACTCAAGTTGGACTTGATCTGTACTTTATGGCCTAGTTTTCGCGTTAGCCCTTGTATTGACTAAGAGCAATCTCGTTTCCAGTTTTAAAAATAGCAAAAACCAAAACTCGTTTTAATTTTAATTTTGAAAAGAGAGAGAGAGAGAGAGAGAGAGAGAGAGATGTTTGGTTCAAATGTTGTCTGATTTTATTAATTTTTTTCTCCTTACAATCTCTAGATCTATTATATTTCTTTCACCACCACTGCTTAGTAATATCCACGACCATTAACTGCACTCAGCCCATGGGTAAATGGACCCAACCAATAATATGTTCGCCGAAGCTTTCCCAATTTAAATCAATACTACGCAACTGCAAAATCTGCCATGAAATTGAAGCATTTACGATTGAATCAGAGCTCCAAAGGAGACGGTATCACAAATGCGGCAATGTAAAAGATCACCTCAAAATCGGAGATTGGTGCCATCTGTAGGAGTGGACTTGGGCCACATGTAATTACAACAATATCGTGTGGTGAGTTGAATTCAAGAGTGAAGCAATTTGTTGAACGGTGGGGATAATCGGAGTCATGGGTATGGTGGTAGTGGAGGTCGGGTTGAAGGGATATGTGTAGTTTTGGTGGTGATAGAAGCGATTGATGTGGATATTGTGGTCGTAGAAGTGGGGAAGGGAAGGCGATGAAGGTGGGCTTGGTGCCAATGGTGATAGTGGTGATAGTGACGAGTAAGGTTCATCTGGTGGTGGTCAACAGAGAGAGGATTGTTAAAATCTGTTTTGTTTTTTACTTCTAAACAAAGTTTCCACGGGTGATCTCCAATTAAAAACAAAAATTACTTATTTTAGAAACAAACCAAGAATGAATATAAAGTTTTCAAAGAAATAAAAACAAAACTAACTACCAAACAAAAGTTTTATTAACCGGTGTTCAAAAGGTAGTACACTATTACACACACACTCAAGACAATATTCCCCCATGGCGGCGTTACGGCACCTCCTCCGCTCCCCCACCACCAAAACCCTAAAATCCCTCCGATCCCTCTCCACCTCCGCCCCATCCCACCACAATTACCACCAGCGCAACCAACAGTACCTCACCCCCAACGACTACATCAACAGCTGGGAGCCCCCCAGGGACCCCGACGAAGCCTATGCCCGCCTCGCCCAGCTTCGACGCGACTACGCCGACAAGGTCAGGCAAGCCCGCAAGGGCTACATTGAGGAGATGGAGCTGATGAGAATCGAGAAGAGGCGCCAGGACGACGCCAAGATGGAGGCGCTGAGGATCGCCAACGCGGAGCGGAAGGTTGCCAAGGACGCGGCAAAGAAGGCTCGAGCCGCCGAGCGGGCTGTGGAGCAGGAGCAGTTCCGCCAAGCCCTAGTACGTGAACCTCAACTTTTATTAATATATATCTCGCTGTCAATTTATCGCCGAAGAATTAAGAAGTGTCGCTAAATGTTTTAAGTACTAGTGATTGGTGGAATGTGATTATTGATTCTGTAGATATAAAGACAGAATCTGTTTTTGGGTTTTGTTTGGGGGGAGAGTACGAAGGAAATGGAAGGAAAGAGGTTCATTTCCTCCCATGTTTAGTTTGTGAGTATTTTCGAGGAGAGAAAAGAAGAGGAAATGAAACGAAGGAAATGGAAGGAAAGAGGTTCATTTCCTCCCATGTTTAGTTTGTGAGTATTTTCGAGGAGAGAAAAGAAGAGGAAATGAAACAAACTTTGGTTTTTTTTTTCTCCAAATCACCCTCGAAACACTTTTTGAACACCCACATTAGCCTTGAAGCAATGAAATTTATGTCCTAAGGCTCTAATATGAAATACATTTCACAAAAGAAACGGTAAAATGGTTCAAGGCTTCTACCCATATTATTCTTTGAAAATGAAGCAACACTTTTGATATAACACATTACGCACTAAAGTAACATATCCTTTCCTAGAATTGTGGAGATGTGGTAGAAGGGTATAATATTAATGTTCTGTCTTTTCTTTTCTTCTCTGCTTACAACGAAGATGGAGAAACGATGCATTATCTCTCTCCTAAACTCCCAAACACTACCAAGGAAAATCTCCTTTCCCTTCTCTTCCTTTTTCTTCTTTTCTGTCCTCTCAAAACTCACAAATAAGCTGCAGTTCCTTTTTTACGAAGTTGAGAAGGAACGGAGAGGAAGGAAATGAAGTTTAATGAAACTTTTGGAATAGCAAAACTATTCTTCTATCTAAATGCAAAAACTTTCACGTGTTTCAAAACAAAAGACATTTTAGTGAATAGCAACTCAAAACTTTCGTTTCCGTTTCTATCTTTACCCTCACAAGCCATTTTTCTCTTCCATCCCAAAATTCACAAACACAAAGAAAGAAAGACGTAATCCTTTCTCTTCTTTGTTCTTCTCTCGCTTTCTTTTCCTTTCTTTCCACTTAAAACTCAGAAACAAGTGTAGCGTTTGATTTATTCCTTGTGTAGATCTGTGTGAATGTACACCTATATGATAGTATCCTAATCTACAGTATCACTGTTTGGCCTTGAACTGAGAATTTAGTACTTTGGTCTTAGTTTGATGTGTAAAAGGAGTTGAACAATGATGTACCCCCCTTTCTGCCTGATAGAATTGTTACGTCAAACCCTAGCACACAGCGCTCCCCTTTTAATATTTTTTGCCATCTTTGTCGCTAAAAGTTTAATGGTGTTGGTAAAGATTTGTAGCCCGACTAGTAATTGGTGGAATGTGATCATCGATTCCAACAAATGAAAGTAGTGTGCATGAGTGGTGCTACTGGATATAAAATTTTTGTATCAATTCATCTAAATGGTATATAATAAGACCTTGATCGGGTTCAAATTGAATTGAATGTGCAGGAAGATGTTGCAAGACATCTAGCCTCAATTGTAACTAAGACTTGAGACATAAGACTCCATATAACATTTGCTCGAAGTCTTATGGTGATAGTTATACGTACTGTTCTGGAGGTGTTCCGACTTGGCTGTTTGACTGGAGCTTAGGCTCTGGTGAAATACTGCAACCCTTCGATCTCTTCTGTAAATTTGTACTTTATCTTGAAAAGCTTTTATGCCCTCATATATATGTGCATACTTATGTAAAGGACTGATCCACAGCTATTGCCAGGAAAAGACCTTTTTCCCATATAGATCTAGTCGTCCACATCATTAATTTCAATCTAGCCGTCTGCGGTCCAACTTTTTATTTTTCAATTTCGACCAACCACTACAAAGAGGGGCAGTTGCTCTTAATGCCAAAAATATCTTCTTCTTTTTTTCATTTTTAATTATAAAATTGCACAATTTCACTCTCTTTCTCTCAATCCTCCCCCCCACCCCTTCTCCCTTTCTCTATTGTCAGTTGTTTTCACTGCCCGTCGCCCATCTGCCACAGTTCATTTCTCTCAGTTCAACAGGGTTGCCAATGCCGCCACCATCCTTCCCAAATGCCACCACTGTCCGTTGCCAATCTGCCACCGTCCTTCCTCAAGGCCACCACCGTCCTTCACCAATGCCACCACCTCCCTCACCAATGCCGCCATCGTCCTCAGCCAACGTACCAACAGCCCCCACAAGTGCTCCAAATTAAATTTCACCTTTGCATTCTTTGGGCTTTTACCAATTGAACTTTTGTCCAGATGGGTTTCCGATTTTCTATGAATGGTATTTTGGGTCTACCTTGTGGTTGGCTGTTGGTGCTCGGGAGGGTACAGTGGTGGCTTTGGGCGTTGGTGACGGGAGGCGTCAGCTCTCTCTATTTATGCATGTGGCAAATTGATGCTACGCAGAAGTACAAAGGATAAAATGGAAACAAAACCCAGACTTGATCCCGTCTCTGCATGTCTGCGTGTTTGTCCCAGCGAGAGGGAGAGAGAGAGCCCGGGGGGGGGGTTATCAATTTTGGAGGAGGGGGCAGTGGATCACCATTGACGGGTGATGGGGTTTCGCTTGTAGGTGATAAGCGAAGTTGGGAGGAGAAATGCTGTGGCTTGGAGGACGAAGAAGGTGAGGGGTAGAATGGTAAAGGCATGAGGGACCGCTCCTTTTTAGGCCGGTTGGGCCAGGTGTTGTATAAAGAAAATCCATCGTCCAACTTATGACTTTTGGACGACTTTAGATGATCTGGGAGAAAGGGACGTTTCCCGTTGCTAGCTGTGGATCAGCTCCCATGTACGTAAGTATATGTGCAGTTAATATAATCTTTATCAAGTAGAGAAGCTGATGATTAATATAACGTTGTGTTTATTAATTAACACTATAGTATGTAAAAGAATTATGACATTCTTATGGCAGTAAAGACACTAATGCACAACTACCCGCAAGGCCATATCTCGACTATTGGATGGTCTTCAGTCCAGTGTTTATAGTCTCTAGTCCAAAACTAAGTTTGATGAGGAAACAAGACTCAGATTGCAACAAGATCCTTCCTTCTCTCTTCTCTCTCTCTCTCTGCACTGAGATTCAACATGGACTCGATCAGCTGGCTGCAGGTATGAGAACCACCTGTGCTCTGATTTCCTGAGTACGTGGCAGGGAATAGCATTTTGGGTCTTTGACAAGCTCTTGACAGCTTTACTTACTCGGGTGTTATACAGGAGAGGCTAACTTTTCTACTCATGGCCTCTGGTACACGGTCTTTTGGCATGATCTCCCTTTCTGACTAATATAATTGTGTATTGAAAACAAAAGCGTATATGATCAGGTATATGGAAAAAAGGTAGTCAGAATTTCTTGACCAGCCATTCAAATTTTTTTTTTTTTTTTTTAAAACTGGTGCGTTTAGTTCTTACAAGTCTAACGACAAATCCTATATATTGGAAATGGTGAATCGAGAGTTTTTATTTTTTGAATCGGAAGTCAAGATTTTCCTTCATCCCTTGTTGTAATAGTATCTCAGGTTTTTGCAACGATAACCTGTGGTATATCTACTTTTGAACCGTTGACTAGATATGTCAATAGATAACTAGTTGGCGGGCTTTGGGAATAGTTGGAGCGATAACCAATCGAAAAAGGATAAGCAGCATGTGCATCTACCTTTACCAAAGTCGTGTCGTGTGGGCAGGTCCTGGCATGATTGTTATGCATCACAACCAGCTTATTACAGTTTAGGGGTTCTAATTCAGTTTAATCTTGCTATAAGTAATAGGTGCCACTGGAGGGTCCCAGGGTTTTCATCATTTCGACAAGTTTATGAATTGATTTATTATTTGTTTCCCTCTCTCTCTAGTTTTTGTGCTTGATCGGTTAGAGATCGGGTCCAATATCCACCTGAAAAAAGTGAAACTAGTCTTTTGATACCTCAAGTTCAATGCTGAAAGATCTTACGTTTGTTTGGATGTGACGTTTAGTTGTGGAGTGTATAAATCCCCAAGTTTATCAGCTTTTCTATCCATGAGTCCCGTAGGCCCGCCACATGCATTACATTGCTTCTTGCCGCATATGAGAGAACTATATGACATCCCTCTCTTCATAACAAATGAAATGAATATTTGAACTTATGTAGGTGTATCCCGCAAATGCACACAATTGCTGAATGGCTCATCTTTTGCCTTCCCTAACAAAATATAGCCTAAATTGAGATATTATCGGCTGGCACTTCCTAATTCTTATTCTTAGGGATATCACTCTCTTTGAGTTTAGGTGTAAATTACAGCCGAAGACAGTGCTTTGACAAAGTGGACACCCGTATTCAAAATATGAAAAACTTGTATTAAATTCTTCCCAGCTTTAGGGTTTCATGACATTAATTAACGATTTTGGCTGACGTGGCCATTTTGTATTTTGTAAATGCCAATACTATCTTAAATATCTCTTCCAATTTCTCTCTCTCTCTCTTCCCCCTTCTCTCTTCTTTAGCGGCTGCCACCCTCTCTCTTCTCCCCAATCATTTTAACCCCACCTTTCTTTTCCTTCTTATCGGTCTCCTCCACGCTTACACTCAAAGAGCTTTAGATCACGACCCATCATTCACATTTTGATCTCTTCTTTCATTCTAACAACATCTTGTAAGTTAACTGACTCGGTACACGAACTTTATAATTTGGAGTTGGTGGTTTCCTGGCTATAAACGTCCAGCGCATGTCCAGTGTTACATTGGATGATTTTCCATAGAAATATTATTACGTGGTGATTCTGGTGCTATGGTGGACGATTTGGAATCTGGCAGGAGATGATCTTTGAAATTCATCTTAGTAGTCAGCTAGATTTGGACTCGGGCATTACGTATGTGCAAGAGCAAACCTCCTCCTATCCTGGCTTTTTCTTCTCCTAAGATTAGTTTTTTACAAATATAATGTACAGAAACTGAATTGTGCATTAGGGAGAAGGTACATTTGAATGTTTGAAGATGTTCTTTTATTTGAACTTTTTTGTATTAGATCTGGGTCTTCTTCATTTTGCAGTTTAATTTGAATCTGCAGTGAGTTTTAGCTTAACTGATTGTTTATGTTAATGTTTTTTGGTCTATATGGTAATGTTGGTGGTGTTGGGTGGTGCCATGGTTGTGGTTGGTGGTGTTGGGGTGGTGCTATGGCACCACCATAGCACCACCCACCCGAGTATGAGAGAAAGGACAGAAAAAAGACGGTGAGAATAGAGGAGGGCAAATGTGTCTTTTCGAAAGATTTTATAGCAAAACCTAGTCCTCAGCTCTAATTTACCCTTACCTCAAGGAGTTCAATTATGTTTTCATGTTTTATGGGAGTATTTTGTTTTTGGGAGAAAGATCATACACGTTCCCCCATTGTCACTTATGTGTTCCAATTTGTTTACTTGCAGTCAAAAGAGAGAGCAGAGAAACTTGAATTATGGAGGATGAGATCAAAACAAGTGGAGGAGAAAAAAAAGGAGAAGAATGAGCTTGTGCGACGGAAAAGTTCCATATGGATCGACGAATCTGAATTGGAGAAGAAGATACTGGAAGCTATTGTTGATACTACTCCCCTTTGAGCGTCTTCTTGGAATTGAATTTGATGCTTGAATACTTATATCTAATGTTCAAAAGGCAAACTTTAGTGGTCGTCACCTCCTATATGTGTTCCTGTGCATGGAATGGTCTGAGCTCTTGGCAATGCCTTGGAATGATATGAGACGAGACTATTGCTTTTTAGGCGACATAATTGCTGCTCAAAATCATGTATATTACACCTAGAGAAGCATTCACATTTGGCTTGAAGGACACAAAAATGCAGCAGGTATGGGGCGCAGCCCTAACATAGTAGGTCTTTTGAGTTGGTCAGTGATTTCAAGAAAATAGTGTGACCATATATATATATATGGGAGCAGATCTATATTTATCCGGTGGAGATCTCCAACACTCTCTAACTGCTACTAAGAGTAGGGATTAGCCTTGGCCTCCCTATTTTTCTGGATCCCTTTGCTATTTAAGATACCTTCGTCCCGAGTGGGCCCTTAACCGCGACTAAGTGTAACAGTTAGTGTGCAAAATTTTCATTCTGAACTATCCGCAACCTTTAGTGGACGGGTCAGATCATCGGTGGAAAAAATAACTATTTTTCTACTGATAGATGTGGATAGGCCTTATATATATATATATATATATATATATATATATATATATATATATATATATATATATATGTGTGTGTGTGTGTGTGTGTGTATATGTGTATATATATATATATATTATATCTACATATATATATATATATATATATATATACATATATGTATGTATGTGTGTGTATATATATATACATACATACATATATGTATGTATATATATATATCTACATATATATGTGTACATATATGTATGTATGTATATATATATATATATATATATATATATATATATATGTATATTTCTCTTCCTAATGCACCTAGAAGTTTGTTTAAAAAAATTTCTATTACTGTCTTATTCCATATATTTTCGCTTTGGGACGCGAAATAATAACATTCTTGCATAAATGGCTTTATATTATGCCAATTGTATAAATGAAGGCATTATGGTAAATTAGTTGAAACTAATGCAATTATAGACACTGGATGTACCATTACAGTTATAGGATTTTCTGATAAATTAGAAGGCTTAAAACAAATTCAAGCATTCTTAGGATTAGTTTACCAAGCTAGAATTTATTTTAAAGATCTTAGCAAGCTTGTATGTCCTCTTTATAATAAAACTCGTAAAAATAGACAAAGACATTTTGAGTTAAACAATTACTAGACTTATATTTACCTTTAGATACATATTACTTAATAGTCCAAACAGATGGATGCAAAGAAGGATGGGGAGCATTCTTATACTGCAAACCTAATAAATATAGTAATAGGAAAGAAGAAAGAATATGTAGATATGCTAGCGGTAAACACAAAGAAAGTAATCAATATTTAATTAGTTTAGATTACGAATTACTAGCAATAGTTTCAGAGAAAAGCTATGAACAGTAATATACATGATTGTCTCACTTTACACGCGTCCTAACACGCGTTAAAAAAGGCTAAAGATAATTACATAATGACAAATAACTTTGGGAAAAGCAGTTGTTATCTGAAAAGCTAAAGTAAAATAATTTTGACTTCTTTAATCTTCAGAAAAGATGCTTATGACATGTCTTCTTGTTTTCTTCTACTTTTGCCAATTTGTCAAAAGTAGATGTCTTCTATCTTCTTTTCTTCTTCAGCTTGTCAAAAGTAGATTCCCTTTACCTTTTTCTTTCGCAGAATTGTCAAAAGCTGTTTTGTCTTTCTGTCTCTCATTTTCTTTCATCTTTTGCTGATTTAGTCAAAAGTTGCGGCTGTCTTTTCTTGTGTCTTATTGCTCCAGCTATCATGTTCTTGAAGGGAATCTGTAGAGGACGTTATCATACTTTTGTATCTTCAGTCTTCGTATCCTCAGTCTTCGTATCCTCAGTCTTCGTATCCTCAGATGATTCGTTTGATGAAGCTTTTGCAGACTTAATCAGCAAAACCTTTGGCAGCATCAAGGCTGCTGAAAACTTCAAGAATTCAGCTACTACAAGCAGCCCCTTTGAAGACCCTTTATTCCAAGACGCATAGAGACCAAGCACAAGCCCTGTTATTTCATCAAGCGAATCATCTGAGGATACGAACACTGAAGATACAAAAGTATGATAACGTCCTCTACAGATTCCCTTCAAGAACATGACAGCTGGAGCAATAAGACACAAGAAAAGATAGCCGCAGCTTTTGACTAAATCAACAAAAGATGAAAGAAAATGAGAGACAAAAAGACAAATTAGCTTTTGACAATTCTGCGAAAGAAAAAGGTAGAGGGAATCTACTTTTGACAAAAGCTGAAGAAGATAGAAGACATCTACTTTTGACAAATTGGCAAAAGTAGAAGAAGACACGTCATAAGCATCTTTTCTGAAGACTAAAGAAGTCAAAATTATTTTACTTTAGCTTTTCAGACACAGGCCTATACAGTCCAAAAACAGGTAGCTGAAGCTTTTGCAGACTTAATCAGCAAAACCTTTGGCAGCATCAAGGCTGTTGAAGACATCAAGAATTCAGCTACTACAAGCAGCCCCTTTGAAGACCCTTTATTCCAAGACGCACAGAGACCAAGCCCAAGCCCTGTTATTTCATCAAGCGAATCATCTGAGGATACGAAGACTGAAGATACAAAAGTATGATAACGTCCTCTACAGATTCCCTTCAAGAACATGACAGCTGGAGCAACAAGACACAAGAAAAGACAGCCGCAGCTTTTGACTAAATCAACAAAAGATGAAAGAAAATGAGAGACAAAAAGACAAAACAGCTTTTGACAATTCTGCTGTGCTTAAAACATAGCTCTATTCCACTGTGCTTTTATCTGTGCTATGCTTTCATCCACTATGGACACGGTCTAACCGGGGACTTTTTGTTTTCCGCTTGGGATGATGAAGCCCTGGCTAATCTAGACAATATTCTAGGAGGAATATAAATAGTATGTCCACAAACAAATTAGAATATTTAAATATTCAAACAGATACAAAGAGTTTAAAAACAATTAGAGAAAATTTAGATTATATGAAAGAAGATTGTACACATCAATGGCAATTAGAAAAAGGTTTAGATACAATACCATACTATATATGCACATGGTATCCAGCAATTAAAGTAAGATGCAAATGCGATTTATGTTATAAAGAAGCATGCACCAAATGTATAAAACAAAAATATAATATATATATATATATATAATATCAAGCCTAAAGAACCAATTGCGAATAAAGACACTTATTATGATAAAAACGTTAATAGAAGGTTAGAATATTTAGAACAAAAAGTTATTCAAATAGAAGAAACCATTAAACAGAAACATACATAAAATTTAATTATAGGAGAAAATAAACATTTAATTCAAGATATTCAAGAAGTCTTTCAGCTATTAGTCTAAACCTATCTATATTTGGTCTTCTAATTATTAGTCTTATGTATTCGTCATGATAATGACTATTATTATCCATGTCTTTAAAATATATGTAAAATTCTACTAAATGTTTTAAATATGCATTTAAGTCTGTTATTATGGCGTCTATGTTTATAAGAACATGAATATAATACCTTAAAGGATTATATTTTAACAATAAAGTGCCTTCAGAAATATTAAATCTGATTCTTTCATTTGTATCATCTATGACTTGTAAAGCAGCATAAAATCTACGAAATTCTTCATAATTTGCTTCAAAACGATTTTCATTATAACTAGTGTAACCAGTTGTTTGATTTCTAGAATTATTCATTAGGATATCTATGGTTGTTTT
This sequence comes from Escallonia rubra, assembly GCA_033065855.1. NCBI lineage: Eukaryota > Viridiplantae > Streptophyta > Magnoliopsida > Escalloniales > Escalloniaceae > Escallonia > Escallonia rubra. Next base: position 137,667 of record JAVXUO010000333.1, on the reverse strand, counting down.
CTTTGTCAAGCAAAACTATATAGTGTTTTAAGAGTTTTTCTAAATATTCATTCATTCTTTGAGTAAAATGGTCTAGATTTATAAAGTATATAAGATAAGTAGTAAGAGGATTTCTAACAAGTCTAAATAGTCTAAATCTACCAGAGTCTATATTAACCTTAATTCTAACATTTGTATAATTTATGCCATTTAAAGCAGAATAAAATCTATTAAAAGCTACAAGATCTACTTCATATTCTTCATTGTCTTTAGTATAAGAACAGTAAAAGGTAAGATTTGCTGGACGTGTACTCATAATAAACTTTGATAAGAAGGGGCTACTTGCTCTGGGTTACTTAGCATTCTCATTTACTAGGTGATTATCTCTTCAAAGCCAAGGAACATATGGCTCTGATACCAAAATGGGGGAGGGTTTTGGCAGGAAAACAAAAAGTCCCCAGTTAGACCGTGTCCATAGTGGATGAAAGCATAGCACAAAAATCTGAAGTAAGCATAATCGTTTTTTAGAAACAAATTTGACAGTCTCTAGAGCCAAGTAAATGCCATATGATCTCTAATCAAGACTATATTGAGTTGTTTTTAGTCATACTAGACTTTGAGAAAATCCTTTTCAGTTCATAGAATGCTTTTCACCTTAGAGCGCGTTCACCCCAGAATAGTAAACAAGTTTAAATAAATAAGAGACTTACTTGAAGCAGCTAATTACTTGAACGAAGAATTGCGAAGTTTATAGAGAAAGGTTAGATAGCATGAAGAAGGCAGAGAGTTTTGAGAAGGAGTGTTTGATTGCTCTGAATTCGAAATCGTGTGTTTACAAATGAAATCTGCCTTGGCTTAAATAGGCAGAGAAAAGCTATGAACAGTAATATACATGATTGTCTCACTTTACACGCGTCCTAACACGCGTTAAAAAAGGTTAAAGATAATTACATAATGACAAATAACTTTGGGAAAAGCAACTGTTGTCTGAAAAGCTAAGGTAAAATAATTTTGACTTCTTTAGTCTTCAGAAAAGATGCTTATGACGTGTCTTCTTCTACTTTTGCCAATTTGTCAAAAGTAGATGTCTTCTATCTTTTTTTCTTCTTCAGCTTTTGTCAAAAGTAGATTCCCTCTACCTTTTTCTTTCGCAGAATTGTCAAAAGCTGTTTTGTCTTTTTGTCTCTCATTTTCTTTCATCTTTTGCTGATTTAGTCAAAAGTTGCGGCTGTCTTTTCCTGTGTCTTATTGCTCCAGCTGTCATGTTCTTGAAAGGAATCTGTAGAGGACGTTATCATACTTTTGTATCTTCAGTCTTCGTATCCTCAGATGATTCGCTTGATGAAATAATAGGGCTTGGGCTTGGTCTCTGTGCGTCTTGGAATAAAGGGTCTTCAAAGGGGCTGCTTGTAGTAGCTGAATTCTTGATGTCTTCAACAGCCTTAATGCTGCCAAAGGTTTTGCTGATTAAGTTTGCAAAAGCTTCAGCTACCTGTTTTTGGACCGTATAGGCCTGTCTCTTAGCTTTTTTCTTATTTCTTTTATTTTGTTCCATTTTACCCAAACGGTCAGGAGTTTCAGAAATTAATTTGCCTTTACCCGATACCTATTTTTCTGGGCTAGGAGTTCTTTCTCCCGAACTAGGAGATTTTCAGAGATTTTGAGTAAACCTCCAACTTTGACAGGATTTGATAAGTCTTTACCAGCTACCTGTTGAACTGGACTAGGAGTTCTTTTTTCTGAACTCGAAGGTTTTTCAGTAATTTTGAGCAAATTACCAGCTGTAACAGGACTTGATTTATCTTTACCGGAAGCCTGTGAATCCGGATTAGCTACTCATTTTACCCCGGAAGTAGTGGGTTTTGATGACTGGTATTTTGAAAGAATGGTGGTATGTCTGTTCTTCCAGTCATTGGCCTCTAATTCTAAAACTTGTATTTGAGCCTTAAGCTGGGCTAATTGTGTATCAAAATGAGTTTTTTCTAAAAGCAAATGATATTGTCTTGTTTTTAATATGTTAAAATGTTTAATTAAAGTATTGCAGTTTTCACAATCTGCAATAGTGTATGTGGTTGATTTGTCTTGACAGTCAGGGCGAACATAGTAGTTAGGCCCGAAATGGGTTTGCATAAGAGTGGTTGCTTCCTGAAAAGTTATAGTGCCTTTATACCAAGGTTGATGGTGATTACCAACTCCTCCGACCATGGCTTCAGGGTAACTTTTAAAAATGTCTGGCATATTGCCTTTAAAAACACAATAAAAAAATATATTTTTTAGTGTCTCTTATTTTATAAAAATAATTAGCTAATGCATTGACGGTATTAACAAACCATCCGTTGTCTCTTTTTATAAAAGACTGCCATAAGTTATCTAAAAGAGTTCGCTGATCAACAGGAAAAGGACCAAGCTTGTGGTCTTTAACTTGAAACCTTGATCCAGTGTGTATGACTTCTAAATTGTTACCATTGTAATTAATTATAATTTTTTTCCCAGGTTGTCTATGTAACTAGTGAATTGTGTAGGAAAAACTGGGTTAGGTTGGTTTGCCTGTGTCTGTCTAGTCTGGATAGATGATGAAGAAACCATCTGAAAAGAGAACAAAAAACTTTGTCTTATTCTACTGCTAATGGTATAAGGTTGTTAGCCCTATGGTTGGATAACCTAGGCTTACATCTTGTTTTGATGATAACTACACATTGATTATGTTCTAATGTGTGCTTTGAGTGTATTCTTAGTAGGTTTATACATGCACACTCATGAAGACACATTTGAGAAGTTGGATAGATGGATTAAAGCCAAAGAAGCTTAAAGTTATAGTGGACGTGCTATAAAAGCTTCATCAAGTCCAATGTCGAAGAGCAACAAATAATGCATCGGCTAAGTTACTATCGATTATAATTGATCTTTCCTATTATGTAACTAGTCTTGGTTTGATGCTTGGATTGATGAATATGACCTAAAAAGACCTTAGGACACCTTGTGCATTGCATGTGAGTTCATAACCATTCACACAAGCGTGGTTCTTGAAAATGAGTGAACTTTGGAGCTTACTCAGATTTTCTCAAAACTGTTTTTGGTGCTAAAATTTTCATATCTTGATAGAACTTTTCATTAGCTTTCCAACGCAAAAAACGGCATCTCAATCCGATTTTTCTAGAGAAAGTTATGCTCAAAATAGGAAAGGGGGTTCCGTGAGGCAGCCGATAGGCAGTAGGGTATTACAGTCGACTGTAATTGAATACAGTCGACTGTAATTGAATACAGTCGACTGCATTGGTCAAAATTCAGTTCCAACGGCTATTTTCGAGGACAAAACTCCAACGGCTATTTTAGAGGGATTACAGTCGACTGCATTGGGAATACAATCGACTGCAATGGCAGTTTTGCTCACTTTATGCCTATAACGGCTATATTTCATTTGCTCTCTATATAAATGATTTGGGGCTTCATTATACACCATGGAAACCACATTCTAATCCTTCATTCATTAGAGAAATATCAAGGCTCATAGATTAAACTTTTCTCTCTTCATTTTCATGATTTTACATCATTAAATAGAGCATCTTTCTGAGCAATTCTTTGATTGAGAGTGAGCATCCTTCAAGTCATCAATTCTCTCATCTCTCTATTGCACTAGAGCTTTATTTGTACTCATTTCCTTTCAAGAGGGTTTCTTTGTACACATTTGATTTTTGTAAAAGGATTGTGATCAAGGCTTGGGTTTGTCAAGTCTTGGGTAAGCTTTGTGGATTCAAGGTTTGTGCTTGGTGTGGGGATATCACCAAGTGTTGTAAGGGTTTTGATCTTGACCCGGAAGAAGATTGTTGCTAGTGGATTCTAGTGCTCTTGCGAGGGACTTCCTTGAAGAGGTGGATGTAGGCTTAAAGGTATATCAAGCCGAACCATTTAAATCTCCTTGTCAAGTATCTCTAACTCAATCTCTTTACTTATTGCTCTTTAATTGTTTGAGATTCTTTAGTTAGCATCTTCATTGAAGTATTACTTGGTTTGTTTGAGATTTATGATTGTGCTTAGTTTAAATTCCCCATTATATTTCAAAAATCATATTCACCCCCCTCTAGAGTTGTTTTATTGGTTTCAAAGGTTATCTTAAGATAAAATCTTTCTAGATAACAAATCAGCAATGGAATTGTCTATCCCTTTGATATGTTGCCATTCTATCTTATCTATTTTATAATTACTTAAAGATGTCATGAATTTTAACCATCTATTTGTATATCTATAGTCTTTATTTTTGTTGTATCGGACTATGGCTTCACAGTCTGTTCTAATGCAAAATTCATACTTTGATATTAAAAGTGCTTTAAAATGTTCTAAAGCATAAACTATTGCTAGTAATTCATAATCTAAACTAGTTAAATATTGATTACTTTCTTTGTATTTACCGCTAGCATATCTACATAATCTTTCTTCTTTTTTATTATTATATTTATTAGGTTTGCAGTATAAGACTGCTCCCCATCCTTCTTTGCATCCATCTGTTTGGACTATTAAGTAATCTGTATCTAAAGGTAAATATAAGTCTGGTAAATTGTTTAACTCTTTCTTTTCTAATGTCTTATATATTAAAATGTCTTTATCCATTTTTATGAGTTTTATTATAAAGAGGACCTACAAGCTTGCTAAGATCTTTAAAATAAATTCTAGCTTGGTTAACTAATCCTAAGAATTCTTCAATTTGTTTTAAGCCTTCTAATTTATCAGGAAAGTCTAAAATCTTTTTGGCTATATGTTCTTGTAATTTTATTTACCGTTTCTTATTTTCATTCCTAGAAATTTAACATTTGTTTTAAATAGTTCTACCTTTTTCTTGCTCAAAATTAAACCATGTTTATTAAATAATTTAAAAACTAAATCTAAATGTGATAAATGCTCATGTTCATTTTTACTACAAACCAAAATATCATCTATGTATACTCAAATGAAATCGTTATATGGTATGAAAATATCATCAATTTTGCGTTGGAAGATTGGTGTTGTCTTAAGGCCAAATGGCATGACTAACCATTCATATAGACCTTCGGGCGTAGTAAAAGCTGTTCATTTAATGTCTTCAGGTCACATTTTAATTTGATAAAAGCCTGATTTGCAATCGAATTTACTAAATATCTTTTTGCCTTGAATTTTACTTAAAAGAAATGTCTTGTTTGGGATATTGTAACTATCGTCTTTAATATTGTCATTTAATCTTTTATAATTTATTACCATTCTGCTTTTACCTCTAATTATTTCTGCATGATTTCTAACTATAAAAGCCGCGGATCTATGAGGGCTATTGCTAGGTCTAATTACTTTTAACTGTGTTAAATCTTTTAAGTGCATTTTAAAATCTTCAATATCTAAACTACTTGCTTCTATGTTTGCTGTTTTAACAATATAGTCTGGATTAATGATGTCTAATTTACAATATATTTTGTTTAAATCCCATCGTTTGATAGGATCTTCTCCTATAAAAGGTAGTCTTTCTATTGCTTTAAGAATATCATATTTGTTTGTAAAAATGTTTATTAAGTTATAACTAACTCTTTCTTGACTGTAAATATCAAGATTTATATTAGAGTTGTTTTCAATATCTAAATCTTCTAGTTCTTCTATATGTAGACATTCTTCTTCTATGTTTGTTAAACAACAATTTGTTTTTCCATTACTGCAGTCGTCACATATTTTATTTTTTCCTTTTTGTTTTATATATTTATATTCCCCACCACGCTTGTGAGCGTACTCTGATGGAGTGTCAATATTAATAGGGGTATGTAACATTTTTTGCTAGTTGTATGAAGTTTTTAGTAATTGTTAAAGTGTTATTATTTGCTATTAAAAATTTTATTCCTAGAATAATTTTTCCTTCTGAGTGTGCAGTAGGTGCACAAAAGGCTTGCTTTAGAGGATATGGTTTGCTTTGTGTATTGCATGGTGTTAGAAAAGTAATAGATGCATTTGTAATATATTGAGTGTAGTGTATTGTGGTATTAGAAAAACCTACACTAGTTATGGGTGTTTCAAATGTTTTTATATAAGATGGATCTGTTAAGCTTGGGTCTATAACTGTAATGGTACATCCAGTGTCTATAATTGCATTAGTTTCAACTAATTTACCATAATGCCTTACATGTATTCTTGTAGTTATAAGGTTATTAAATCTTGCTTGAGTGCATAATTTTTCTATATTAAATTCTTGAATATCTTGAATTAAATGTTTATTTTCTCCTATAATTAAATTTTCTGTATGTTTCTGTTTAATGGTTTCTTCTATTTGAATAACTTTTTGTTCTAAATATTCTAACATTCTATTAACGTTTTTATCATAATAAGTGTCTTTATTCGCAATTGGTTCTTTAGGCTTGATTATATCTATATTATATTTTTGTTTTATACATTTGGTGCATGCTTCTTTATAACATAAATCGCATTTGCATCTTACTTTAATTGCTGGTTACCATGTGCATATATAGCATGGTATTGTATCTAAACCTTTTTCTAATTGCCATTGATGTGTACAATCTTCTTCTAAACTTAATTGATTTTCTAAAGGTTTAAACATAAAATTGTATACTTCAATATTCTTTAACGAATTTATGAAAGTATCTAATTTATCTGTTGTTTCTACTGGAAGATTTTCTTCTTCTTCATCACTACTTATAGAAAGGATGTCTTCTGTATATTCTTCTATTGATTTAATGCTATATATACTTTCTGTATCACTTAAGGTTTCATCTACCTCTAAGAGATCTTCATTAGTATTATTAACTATCATTGCTTTAAAATTATTATTATTATGTCTTCTAGGACAACTAGAACTTAAATGATCTAGTTCTCCGCATGAATAACAAGTAATTTTGTTTTTGTATATCCTTCTATTATCATATTTTCTAACATGTTTAGGATTTAAAAAGGGTTTTCTAGCTTTGCTTTTTCTTAAATAATAAGTTTTTCTAGGTTGTTTATATCTTTGTATGGTTTTCTGGTATATTTAGGTCTTCTTGATTTTTCTTGACCATAGTGTTGTGGAGTATATATTTCTTTGTAGAAACTGGTTTCATTCTTTAATTGTCTGGCTATTTGTATATTAGTACATTTAGAAACTAATATTTCTATAACTTGTTCGAAAACACTTCCTAATGAAGGTGTAAATCTAGAGTCTTCGTATATCTTTTTAATTATTTCATATATTTCTCTTCCTAATGCGCCTGGAAGTTTGTTTAAAAAAATTTCTATTACTGTCTTATTCCATATATTTCCGCTTTGGGACGCGAAATAATAATATTCTTGCATAAATGGCTTTATATTATGCCAATTGTATAAATGAACTTGTTCTAATTTTCTAGCTGCCTCAGTTTGGATCATAGTATCTCCTGTATTGGGATTTCTTCCAGTTAATATTAATTGTATAGTGTTTACAAAATTGTAAGGGTTTGGTCCTAAGTCTGCCATTTGTTTTAAATCATCTGGAAATGTCTTTTGCCATTCTTCAAAATTGGCTTTAACTATAGGACCTAAGAATTGTGTCATATATCTTATCATTTCTTCTCCTGTTTCTAAATTATCAGATTGTTTAGTTATAAAGTTTGCTACTACTGCATCTTTCCATACTTGTATATAATTATTTCTTTGTTGAGAATTTACAGCTGTTATATTTAAAATAAAAGGCTCTGCTGCCTTTTGTATCTTGAAATTTTGTTCTAAAGGATGTCTCTTACCTCTAGGTTTATAATTAGGTTTATCAAATTTGTTATTTTCAATGTTGGCACTTTGTCTAGGTAAATTGCCATAAGCATATTGTGGTCTTGCTGTTGGTTGCGTTGTATAGAATCTACTTCCATCATTGTTTCTATTATTAGTAGTTCCTGAACCCTCACCTTCTTCCATGAGGACGTAAGGTATTTCATTCATTAAATTAAATTTTACTTTGTTTGTAGTAATTTGTGTGCTGATTTGTTATATATATATATATATATATATATATATATATATATATATATAGCCCAATAAGGGTATTTTAAGGAAAAAGGCTTGATTTCCTATAAGACGTCAAAAACACCCTCATTTTTAAATAATACTCTAATTTAAAAAGGGTATTTAATGGAAGAGAAATGTTACAAGTAAAAAATACCCTTACTCACCTTTAACCTTTTATGGAAAAATCAAGGGCTAATTACACATATGTCCCTGACGTTAGGGTATAATTACAGTCAAGGACATTAAGTTTCAAAATGTAACATACCGTGACCAAACACTTTTACATATTTTTAAAATGACAATACTACCCCTTGTACTGTATATACTGTATATACTGAATATTTTTAAAAAATTTCAATTAAGATTTCAAGCCTTAATTTAATGATTAGGGTTTTAAAACCCTAAAATTAATTTGTTCCCTATCTCTATTCAGTCTATTTCATCAAAATTTCTCAATCTGTAAATTAGGGTTTTAAAAATTCATTCTCAATCTTTATCAAAACCATAATTTGTCTCAATCCGCAAATTGGGGTTTCAAACCCCTAATTTATCTCAATCTGTAAACCCTAATTTATCTCAATCTGCCTAGTTTCTCCTTCCTCCCGTTCTCCAGCCCTTGCAGCCTCACGCCGAACTTCACCGCTTTGGCCACCTCCTCCAGCTTCGAAATCACACTGCTCGCCAACACCGGCTAATTCAGAAGCTAATTAGCCAATGATTCAACTAAGAATACTGACAGCCCAAGATTTCGAGAAAACAAAAAGCCATCAATCCGTACCTCGATTCCGGGTCGAACCATTCACGCCGGCGCCGGAGCATCTGGGGGGCAACGTCCAATAGATGTCCTTCAAAGCGAGTCGGAGCTAATTACACCATCAATCTACTGAGCGGACATAAATCCAGGGTGTCGCCGCTCGATTTCTTCACCTCCACCACCAGGAACGATGGCGTGACTGCGAAGATGTACGCGGCGATGCCCAGTTTCCCCAGAGATCGGGGTTGGCTTGTCGCAGTGAACAGAGATCGGCCTTGTAAATCTTTCTGATCACTTCCGGCGCTACATACGCCGAAGTGACGCACGTGGTGTGTAACAGACCGGCTTGCCGCATATGATCGGTAAAGGCGCTAAGGCCAAAATCGGTGACCTTCAGATTGCCTTCCTCGTCCAGATTAAGTGAGAGAGTGAGAGATATCATTACTGTGGAAGGATAATAGATAGAGGAAAATATATATAAAAGATGGAATTTCAACTTCATTTAGGGGCAATTAGGTCTTTTCGTAAAAAACGTTATGTATTTTTGTATTCCGTCTGGTCAAAGGATATAAGTGTAATTTGTCCAAACTATTGTCCTTGCCTGTAATTATACCCTAACCTCAGGGACATAGGTGTAATTAGCCCAAAAATCAATTAGAAAAGGGTGTGTGTGTGTGTGTGTGTGTGAAATGACAACGCATGCAACTTAAGATAAGTTGCCAACGCCATCTGGCCGTCCATCCATTATGGATGGACGGGCCATATCTGGTTTTCATTAAGTAAGCTTTACCCTCCACTACATAATTAGCGGACAGTAAAAATTACGACATTGCCCCATATTTGCTTGTGAATCCCACCTGACTCATTTTGTCAAAATCATTGTCCGCTACATTATGTAGCGGACGACGCTTTTTTTTCTTTTCAAAAAGTTTGATATAATATGTCCATCCACTATGGATAGACGGCCAGATGGCGCTACCAACTTACTTAAGTTGCCTGCGGGATCAAGAGATCACGACCCTATACATACATACATACATAGTTGATCCCTTGACAGCGCATACAACTTCTGTTAAATTGTCAACGCCATTTGACCGTCCATCCATAGTAGATGGAAGGACCAGATCTAGTTTCTTTATATAAAAAAAAATCGTCCACTACATTATTTAGCAGACCGTCATTTTGTCCGAAATCCCCCCAGATTCCCATCCTTTTTGTGGGACAGTGCTCGTCCACTACATTCTATAGTGGACGACTTTTGATTTGATAACATGTCAGGTCAAAAGTTGTCTGCTACATAATGTAGTGGATGACCTTTTTCTTGCCACCCGTCAATCATGTCCCCTTCTCATCTGCTACATTATCTCGTGGACGAGAAAGTTGTTTGTTGGTATCCAAACTCTTACTCGTCTGCTAGATAATGTAACAGGTGAGATACATAATTACAGTGGACCCTTAATTTCGTAAGTAATCTTCCTTCGTCATTATCTTTCCAGCAGTGCTAACAAGTAGATATGCGATTTGTGTGTCCTCAAACCCTTGAATCTTCCAAAGAATCCCTTAAATCGTATAATTAACTACGTAAGTTCACAAACCAATGTTTCATTTGTGTATAATATTGAGTTTGTGAGTATTGCACATGATATTGATGGTATGAAATGTATGTATAGATGTGTGTAAATATATAGATGACGTATTATGTAGATGTCCGTCCTTTTTATGGAACAATGCTCGTCCGCTATATTATGCAGCAGACGACTTTTGATTTGACAACATGTCAGGTCAAAAGTCATCTGCTACATAATGTAGCGGAGGTGTTGCTCAGCCGGTCGTACATCTTTCCCCTCGGCGATCGTTATTGCTCAGCCGGTCGCACATCTTCCCTCTCAGCGGTCGGCGTTGCTCAGCCGATCGCACATCCCCCCCCCCCCTTCTGGGGGTCTGCGTGCCTTCTCCCATGAGGGTCAGCGCGCCTTCCCCTTGGGGGATCGGCCTGCCTTGCCCTGGGGGGGTGGGGGTGGGGGGGGTGTCGGTCGTCTTTCCCTCCTACCGATACTCACTTCCTTCATTTTTCTTCAGGCCAAACGCTATGGGAGCACCGCCCGCACGCCGACTCCGTGACCCTCGTCGCCCGCGCCCACGTGCCGACTCCACGACGCTCGTCTCCTACGCCAGAGCGCCGACTCCGTCCGTGCGCCAATTTCATGTCACGTGCCCCCAGCACTTCACACACTCCGCCGCGCCCATGTGCCACGCCACTGATATAGTCGCACCCTCTGGCTCTCTGTCACACTACCATGCCACCGGCACCACACACACTCCGTCACACCCATGCACCAAGCCGCTGATACAGTCGCGCCCCCTGGCTCTCTGTCACACTATTATGCCACTGACACCACACACACTTCGCCGCGCTCATGCGCCACGCCGCTGATACAGTCGTGTCCCCTAGCTCTCTGTCACACTACCATGCTACCGACATCGTACTCACTCCGTCGCACCCATGCGCCGGGCTACTTATACAGTTATGCCCCCTGACATCCTGCTACATATCTTCCCCCTCAGTGGTCGGCGTTGCTTAGCCGGTCGCACATCTTCCCCTTTGGCGGTCGGCGTACATCTACCTTCGCAGTCCCTTTTTGCTCAGTCGATCGCACATCTCCCCCCTCGGGGGTCGACGTGCCTTCTCTCATGAAGATCAGCGTGCCTTCCCCTGTGGGGGGGTGGTGTCGGCCGCCTTCCCCCCTTTGGGGGTTGGCCTTAGCCTCCTATCGATACTCATTTCCTTCATTTTCCTTCGGCCAAACACTATAGGACCGTCACCCGCACGTCGATTCCTCGACCCTCGTCGCCCACGTGCCGACTCCATGACGCTCGTCACCCGCGTCTGAGCGTCGACTATGCCCGCTCGCCATTTTCATGTCACGTGGCCCCGGCACTTCACACACTTCGTTGCGCCTATGGGCCACGCCGCTGATACAGTCGCACCCCCTGGCTCTCTGTCACACTACCATGTTGTCGGCACCGCACACACTCCGTCGCGCCCATTTACCGTGCCACTGATACAGTCGCCCCCCACCCCCCGGCTTTCTGTCACACTATTATGTTGCCGACACCGCACACACTCAGCCGCGCTCACGTGTCGTGCCGCTGATACAGTCGTGCCCCCTAGCTCTTTGTCACACTACCATGCTACCGGCACCACACTCACTCTGTCACGCCCATGGACCGCGCTACTTATAAAGTTGCGCGCCCTAACATCCTGTCACAATAACACACCCCTTGCATTGGTCTATCCTTTCACCACACCATGTGCACCTTGCCTTGGTCATGGAACATGCTTCAACCCACTCCCCGGAGTGTGCAGCATCCCATAGGGATGGATGACTCCTCCTGGACGCTATCTCCACCAAGGAGTTCTAAGTGCTACGGCATGAAGACTCCCTTTTTTTGCCAGGTAGACGGCTCCTCCGGGATGCTACCTTGGCCCATCGAGTAGGCGACTCCTCCAGGACATTACCTTGGCGCGCTCTGAGTGCTCGGGCACAAGACTCACCTGCGAGGATAGGCGACTCCTCCGGGACACTATCTCCGCCCGAAAGCTCCTAGTGCTTTCGCATGAAGACTCCCATTTCGCCAGGTAAACGGCTCCTCCAGGATGCTACCTCGGCTCGTCGGGGTAGGCGACTCCTCCTGGACACTACCTTGGCGCGTTCCAAGTGCTTCGGAACAAGGACTCACCCCAGAGGAGAGGCGACTCCTCCGGGACACTATCTCTGCCAGGGAGCTCCAAGTGCTCCGGCATGAAGACACCTCTTCTACCAGGTAGACGGCTCCTTCGGGATGCTATCTCAGCTCGTCGGGTAGGCGACTCCTCCGAGACACTACCTTGGCGCGCTTTGAGTGCTCTGGCACAAGAACTAACCCGCGGGGTTAGGGCACTCCTCCAGGACACTATCTCCGCCAGGGCGTCTGTGTGATTAGCCTACCAGCTCCAACACTGGGGATTTCATCGGCACTCCTATGGACTATGATCCCCGTCACTTCGAGACGGGAGTAGGTCTTCGGATGGCATCGTGCCTAATATGCCTAGTAGTTGGGCGTCAGGTCTTCCCCATCGTAGCCAAGTCATCGGCTTCTCTTGACGCCCAGTGGGACTCTGTAAGGGCTTTGGACTAGTGACTATATCAAGGGGCTCTCTGGCTACATCGACACTTTATGGGCCAGTCTTTCCAAACAGACCGAGCAACGTTGTGCTGGACATGCTGGGTGAATATGCGTTCTGACAGTCACAGTCCGTGGAGCATTGGCACCTTTGGACCCCTTGGTGACGTATTAGTCTCGGGGAGCGCCACATGTCGGTTGATGACATCATCATCTCAATCTTTATAAATAAGGGTCTTGAGAATTCATTTGGAGGACTGGAAATTTTTCAGAATTCATTCTCATAATCACTTTCTCACTCTATAATTCTAGAGAAAGAAACATACATGACCTTGACTCTAGACCTAAGCATCGGACTGTGACTGTCGTTATATATTCACCCCGTGACATCGTCCTCACAGCACTACCACCCTTAGGCTTTGTATGGGAAGCCCTTGGTCTCTGCCCTTGCTCCATCATTGCTGTTTCACACATCGCCATACTTGATATCTGACTAAAACTGCATTCCTTGTGGCACCTCCACGTGACTGCGAACCCACTTCCATGGCATCAGAGATAATTCCCGAATCTAGTACATCCTATCTGATTAAATCAAGGATAATTATTGTATTAGGGGCAGATTATGTCCCTAAATTTGGAAAAAAAAAATGCTTTGAGATGATGGGATGAACCGGCGAGTTAGATGACTTTTTTGAGTTTGTAATTTTTATCAAATATTCTGCTTTATCTCCATATTTCGGATTGAGATGGTCCCTTTTATTGTGTCTTGCGCCCCAAACCTCTAAGAGTAGGTCTTTTAGGCTACATTCTTAAAGATCAACTTTTTCTCTCTAGAGCTTTTATACCATTTCTCTTAGAATTGGTAGATCATCTCTTTGGAAAATTTAACACTTCATAATTCATTTCTATATACTCTTAAGTCACTTGCACCGTGGATCCCTCACAAAGCCTTCACGAGTCTTCTAGGCAAGCGAACTCGCGAGGTATATTTTGTAGTTTTCTAAGCTAGCTTTATGTAATGGTCTAGAGCTTAGTTGCAGGAAACTCCTAATATGATGATGTTTCTCTCTCAGAAACTCGCTTTTGCGATCCCAAGTTAGGAGCTCCATGGGATCTTGTCCCAAGCTAATATGGGAACTCGATCCCGTTAGCTAGATAGAGATGCATGGAACAAGTGAGAGAATACCTTCAAGTCCTTAAAGCCTCTTTGTCTGTTGTTGCTGGCTATGTAAATTATACTAAACAAATGATAATACTCTTTATGCATTTATTTATTCAAGCCGCTCCCAACCTCAAACTCTTCTTGGTGCTTACGCTCCCCCGCCCCTATTCCCGCTCCCGCCCCGACCTCGCCCCCGCTTTGTGCAACTAAGGTCTAGAGTAATTTCCCTTCCCCGCGACTTCATTTTATTTTCATAAACATTATTAAAAACAATGTCTTCATTTCTTAGTTCGAGTCTATGACCGAAATATGCATTGCTTTTCAGAGGGTCTGAGTCGAACTATGATGATTTTGATTCTGGATTGACCGACCAGATACGTATGCCATTTGATCCATGTTGTAGAACTCAAAGTTATATTATAAAATTATCTTAGGGTCTATTTTATTGCATATTTGTGTGTTAAAAGACAAAAAAAATCAATAGAAATGAAGTAGAGACCAAAAGGGTACGGCAGATGCCTAACACCTTCCCGTCGTATAACTTACCCCGAACCCATTTTCTTTTTTCAAAAGATTAGGAGTCCTTTGGACATTTTAGAGTCATTTTTAGGGTTTTTGTTATTTTTATTTATTTAACAAAATAAGATGGTGACTGCTAAAAAAAATTGACCCATTTTTCGGGGTTTATGGATTTTTTCGAGGAGGTTTGCTACGGTGGCAACTCTACTGGGGACAAAAAAAACATAAAGATTAGGTTTGAAACTTTTTTATTGCTTTTTGGGCTTTTGTATTTTCTTTATGTTGTTGTACAATGTGCTATGACTGCAATAATTGTGCTCTTATTTTGATGCCTCACACATGCGCACGTTTGTCCCTAACCCACCCACTTTAGGGAAACGGTTAAAACCCCTGGGCTTCCTAGCTATCGCGGCGAATTCAACTGCACTCTTAGCTCTAAGGCCTAGTACTAGAAGGACCTCCTGATTTCTTGGTATATTAAATGACTTGTACACGTACTGGTGATTGCTCTTTATTAACTGTCTGAGTTGTGAGTGTCAGATTTATAGTACAAGTCAAGTCGACGGAGTGACCTTGTACTGACGTTGAGAGGGAAACCACACACCCAGACCATTTCAGTGTTTTATTTTGGCCTATGGCGTATTAGCAGGGAAACCAGCCAAATATTTTGTAAGCTAGATGATAATCTCGTAAAAAGGGAAGACTCTAACAAACCGACTAGTTTGTTGACCTAGTAACATGACGGTTAGTTAGTAAGTGTTATACTTGCAAATTTGAATTGGTTGGCTTATATCCTAAACCCACTGACCAACCAGCCGGTTAACCCATTGGGTAATCAAAAGGTTAGTCAGGAGCCTGACTTCTCCACAATTTTTCCAGTCCAAAACCCCCCACGCACTGACCAACTAGCCGGTTAACCCGGCCACTTTGTTACCCGATTGTTAGTCAGAACTTTGACTTTCCAGAGTTACCCAAGATTCTAAGCCTCCAAATTTCCTGACAAACCGGTCGGTTAACCCATTGGGTAACATGACAGTTAGTCATCACCCTGGTCTCTCCACAATTGTCCAAAGAATTAATAAATAACTCACTGACCAACCGACCGGCTAACCCACCAAGTTACTGGACAGTTAGTCAGATGCCCTGTAATTAAAAACATGTCAGTTCCATGTGTGTGGTTTGTGTACTTAAATTTTCACATTCTATGTGCAGTTAAGGCTAAAAGAGGTTGGTATCGAGATTCATCCAGAAAACTCACATGAACCCCAATGGCCGAAAATTACCCACATTTAGCAGATTTAATCCACATCATCGGCGAACTAAAGAAGGATTTTCAGGCCGATTTAGCATCTCTGGCATATCAAGGGGCACAGAGAGGAGTAAGAGAGAACAGGAAGATGAGTCTAAGATTGAGGAAAAGGATGATAAAAAGAAAGCCGAGTTTGAATTGCAGTATGAGTCAGAAGATGAGGAAAGACCCGCCGCCCCATAATGGAAGGATAAGGTGGCTACACTCGAGTCCCAAATTGCCCCAGTGAGAAGAGCAGATGACCCGCTAGACCTCAGTGCAATCACCCTAAACGCAGAAGACCGATTGTCACCCAAGTTGAAGATGCCTGATATGAACAAGTTTAATGGGACACGGACCCCAAAATCCACGTCAAAATGTACACGCGTGCATTGGCCCCTTATGGGGTCAACGAGAATTAGTTAATCCATCTTTTTCACTGCACCTTGACAGGAGCTGCCTCTCGGTGGTTCCTAACCGTAGAGGAAGCCTGAGTACGGACAATGGAGGATGTAACACGGGAGTTTGTGAATCAATACCAGTACAATGTAGATTTGGACAACACCCATAGAGACTTAGAGAACACCAAGCAGGACCCAAGGGAATTAGTATCCGTTTTTATTATGAGACGGAAAAACAAGGCCGCTCAGATGGTAAACCGCCCAACAGAAGAAGAACAAATGAACATAGTGAGGAATAATTTGTTATGGGTATACTATGAATACATTTTTAGACACTATCATACATCGTTTAAGTCTTTGATGTGATCCCTAGTGCAGATTGAAGATGCCATCAACAAGGGGACCATCTCCTAAGAAAGGAAGCCTAGAGCCGTTCAAGCCGGTTCCAGGAAATCCCATGCCCAACCTAAGCCCGCCATTGCCAACAATGTCAAAAATGCCCAAACACAACAAGTAGTGTCCTGGGAAGGAAGTACTGTGCATATCCCCACGTGTTTGATGTCTCAACTAATCTTTTCATATTAGAATGCATTTGTGGCCGGTCGTTAACTCTTTGATAATGTTCTTCTTGCTTAATAGCTCATATATTGTGTTCAAATAATGAAGACATGTGGGATGTACCTCATGGCGCTTCATTTAGACATGAGTAAGGCCGATAAGCGCTTGCACTGGGATTTTCTTCCATCTTGCCTTCTTAGGTTCGATTTTCTGGAGCACTACGCGCAAGTAATTATGCAAATAGTCTGCTTTCTTCTATTCTGTAATAATGAATGAAGCCCTTACTATCCGTTTTGAACTAATATATGAACGTCAATAAGGGGTCCTAATTTCGCTTAGCTTTTTATTCTATGTTCTAAAGATTATCAACAACGCTCGGTCAAGCTAAACGGCTAGGGCCTTTTATTCTATGTTCTAAAGATTATCAACAGCGCTCGTTCAAGCTAAACAGCTAGGGCGAGTCCAGGGCATTAAGGTGGGAAAACATCACCATCAATTTCTCACCTGATGTATGCGAATGGTGAAGTTCCTCGATTATTTGGTTTTTTGTCTAGGTCTACAGATAAAAATAGCATGACACCTTAGTATAAGAAGTTATACCAACTCTCATAGTTTGCGCATATGTGAAGCCAACCCACAACCAAAATGAAATGTTAAAAAGGCCTCTTAACTTAGCACTTGGAATTGCCCAAATCTAAGCTTGTAGAAAGTGTAATTTCTATGCTTAAAAGAGAGAGTTAACACAAAACAGAAGTGGAAACTCAGCAAATCCAGAACCGCTGTGGCCAAATATATCAACTTGGTTATACATATACTACTAGCCTTTGGAAACCATCTAATCTAATACACTAGTGCCCAAACCACCAGACACAGGAAGAGATTAAGAGACCAGTGTCATTTCAACAGCTTAATATAAACCAAAATATTCAAGTTAATCATTCAATGGTTACTTCAACGCTCAAAACTATATCCCTTGCCCAGCATCTGCAAACTACAAGACCAAATAACTACCCAAAGGAAACTCCTGCAAAACTGCCTGATTCAGATGACATTGGCCAGCACACCGAGTATGGTACAATGGGACAATGCTAGTTTTACAATTAACTTAACCAGTATCCCACCCCAACAAAAACAATTCTTAACCATCATTTACATTAAATTCTTCAAACCGAGGGAAAACAAAAAAGGGGAGGGGAGAAAAAGAAAGGGAGGAGAATAATTATGACTACCTGCTCTTGCTCATTGCCCAAACCGGACTCAATTTCTTCATCCAGTAAATTCTTTCACTGAGTTTTTGGTTTTTCAATCTTCACATACGGAAAAAATCCCATGATGTACGCAACTCTGGGATTCCATTCTCGTTGCTGAGCTCGACAGAACATCAGGAATGTGTTTGCAAAATATGAGTTGAAACCCATAAATACATGCCAGATAGCATGACCTTGTGGATTGAAGTACCACCGGGAAATGTCCTTACAGAAAACACGATCACTAAGCCAGCAAATACTCCCGATCAATAAGGTGCCCAAATATAGTTTTGCAAGCCGTTTTGCAGATCTATCATCAGTGTATATATAATACTTGTACATCCTAGGGATGCAAAGAAGACAAAGCACCAAGTAATGCACCTTGAAACCAATTTCAAAACGGATATTCGAATGCAGAATGGCAAATACTGCACCATACAGGAATAAGAAGGTAGGCATTGTACTCCGATAATGCCAATCTGGCGAGTACAGTATGTAGATATACAGAAGCATTTCCCACACCATTGGAGTTTCATCACCTTGCTGCTGCCTGAAAGTTGACAGGAAAACAGCATAATCAAACAACAGAATTGTCAAAATCACACTTATTCACACATTAAGCTGTGATTTTAAGCAACTGTTCTGGGTAAAATGAATATATTTTTGCAAATAAGGGAGCCTCAGATATGGCAACATTAAAACTTCACATTAAGAGTAACTGCACAACACCACCATTTACACCTGGGGACAAGTTGGTCATTAGCGTCGTCATCGGAGACTAATCTAGGAGAAAATAAATCCTTCCCGGATTGCCGCCCAATTTCTTGCTGAGCCAACACCAAAAACAGTTTACATATTCCAACACGAAAAACTAATTAGATTTTTCTTTAGAAGACAAATAGGGCAGCCTAGGTTCTTGACATAGAAGAAAATTGGATTAGTTTGTCACAATTACTGTGCAGTAAGAGAAAGGACACAAAATGGACCCCATCAGTCCATTACAAGTTTTTGGTGAAATAAAAGAAAAGATCTGTACATTTAACTTCAAAAGGACTTAAAGCTAAAGTAAGCCGGTATGAATACCAAGACTACTCGCCTACCCACATTCAATAGGCATTAGGCAAAGTCAACTACTGCATCTTGCCATGATATAACGCATACATAGTTGTCAATATTGCATGAATAGGCATATATGTAACAAGATGAACTAGTTAGTAAGTAAGAAATTGGCATGGTACCGCCATACAGCATCCAATAGGAACTACATATCTTGCAATAAAACAAGGCATGAAAGTTTCAGAAGCCATGCTTTTACATAATTATTCTTATTTGGGGGCTTTCCACTTTCGAAATTTTCATCATTAATACTTGTCACTTATTTGCAACCAACATATCAAGTCTTGTGATGAGAAAACTTGATGTGCCACTACACTGGTAGGCCTTAAGATAATTATTCCTCGATGTATCAAAATTTAACTACCAGAACAAATTGATATAGGCTTTCGTCAACCATAACCAAGTTCTGTCCACCAACGACACGCAAAAATTTAACCCTAATCAGTACACAGAAAGTCAAACATGTTGATGTATTAGATAAAGCTTTACCACTCAATTGGTCAAATACACGAATATCAAAGACGGGTAAGACTTTGTACAGTACGCCTTATGCATAACCATGGCTGGGGCTATTTAAGATGTATGGGTAAATGATTCAGCCAAAAGCACCAAATCGCAGTGCACCTGCAAGACCCCAGAGACACCAAGTCTTCCAAGGCACATAAGAAAAGTTACAAATAGAGATTCCCCTCCAGCAGGAAAAAAAAAAAGATGGACCAATTGTCAAATGGCAGGCAGGGCATCATCCAAACCCGAGATCCTAACCAGGCAGCAAGCAACTTGAAGCTCACATTGGAAGTCGTGAGCATCCCTTAAACCACCTTCTGCAAGCTGTTGGCAATGAAGTATGGGTGGTTTATTTCAGGGTGCTGCTTGGACACGGATGGGAGACACACCGTGTACTTGAGGGGCTAATATATAATTCTGAAACAGTTTTCTGCGGGTCCAAATCGAATTGTTACCTTTTAAACTTTTGGTTAATACTAAAAAGGGCCGAAAAAGAACCTAAGGCTTTCAGGAGAGAGAGATAAAAGAAGCAGCAGCAGCCACTGGTGGTAGGAGGCAGAAGCTGCAAGTGGCAACTTGGAAAAATACGTCGGCAGTTAAATCGACATATTGAGAACAAGGGGTATCTAAAGAGAAGAATAATCTACAAAACGAAGAAGGAGAAGGAGAAGAATCAGAGAAGTAATAACTTGAGATGCCTTAAAGGCTTCAGGACGCTGCTTGTGTAAGTCTCGTAAAGCAACACTTTGTAGTTGTTTTTTTGTCCTTGACCTCTTTCACGTGGAAAACTGCAGCCAACCTTCTTTTTCTAAACAGCCCCAACATACACAATATTGTACAAGAAACCGATAACAAGCTTAATTATACAATCCAGTAATTCTGAAAATAACCTCACAAACTCTAATATTTGGGAAGAATAAATTTTAGTACTCCGAAATAACTCCATATAATATTTTCCTGCAATATATATTAGTTTATTAAAAATTGTTTGTTGTAAATAGGCCGCACCATATGCTCAATTAGAAATGGCAAATCCTTATACCCACACCCACGTCATATCTATGTCTGCATCGCATCCGTGATTCTTAGGTTTTAGGGTCCAGAGTTCCAAATCCAGGATGGACACACATGGCATGCCATCATATCTAACCCAGGTACCCATGAACCATCAAACTCATCTCATATGCGGGATAACACCCAGCACAACAAACGCAAATAGCCCTTAAGCCATCCTTGAACCCACCCAATCCATGGCGACGTTTGGTCAAATTCAAGTTATCTTGCTCCGATACTCATCTATGTTACATAAAGGATCCATTGACTAATGAAACTCTGAATGTCTTAGCTATGGCCTATACCATCACCCCATATCATTGGCATGAATTTATTTCAAAAGCCAACGCCTGCATCAATGATATTCAAACCAATTCACAGCAAAAAACAATTCATTTTGTTCTAAATGTTCCAAATGCCATCACATTCACATCAACTGTTCCCTCATCCCCAAGGGTTTCTCTTTGGAGCACAAGACCAACTCACTAATTGCCCAATGATTAGTTATTTTATAATTAAGCGAGTTTCCTACTTAATCATCCTATTGCTGAGACTCAAACCTAGTCACACGATGGTAGAGCTGAAAATGATTGATGAATGTAAAGCATAAGCCCATGCTTGCTGATATTGATAAACACGCATCAAGCATCATGTAAAAGGGCCATAAA
Source organism: Escallonia rubra (assembly GCA_033065855.1). Classification (NCBI taxonomy): domain Eukaryota; kingdom Viridiplantae; phylum Streptophyta; class Magnoliopsida; order Escalloniales; family Escalloniaceae; genus Escallonia; species Escallonia rubra. The sequence continues at coordinate 116,274 of JAVXUO010000333.1, read as the reverse complement.
TTGTACCAATAAAGAGGCCCTGATAGTTAATTGTGGACATCTAACGAAACAAATCACAACGAACATGTGCTACAAGATGCCACTGGTGCCCTTTCTCCTACAAAAAGCACTCGAGATGAAACTTATCAGTCCATTTTGCCAATTACCTTATATGACAACTCAACCACCAAAGAACCAAATTGCGTAGCTTGCGACTCCTTCACCCATTTATCATCCCAGTTACTACTGATGTTACACTCGAACCATCACGCCCATCACCGCAGCCACCAGCACACCCTCAGTGTAGGTTTAGTTGATTAAACTGACTATGACACACACAATACAAGGAAATATGTTCCAGCTAACGCCCCTCGCCCAGCGTCCCCCTGCCTTAGAATCTACAGAGACAAGTGCGTTAAACATACAAGGAGCCTCAAGCACAGAAATCTTCAGAAATCAAGACACGAGGAAAAATATAAATTTGTCATCCCATAAGCTCCTTTTAATACTAGGAAGATAGAAAAAAAAATCTTTCTGGCATTGCACACATATCATGGATATCAAAGCGCTCGTACTTAATTGCTATGACATAAGAAGAGAAGGGATTAAAGTTGATTACAGGCCACTGCAACACACTCTTGTTCTCTCTTTTAGCATTTGGAAGAAAAGGCATGGAGTAATAAGCAACTATGTCGAGTTTGTTCACTAATTCGCTTCGAGGCTACACCTAGGGTTCCTCCCCGTGCTTCTATATCCTACCCCAAAGACAAGTCCTAATGTAAGCAGCAGAGCGATCAATGAGAAAACAAAGGCTAACTTTTTTTTGCTATTCTTCTTTTCTCAACATAATTGATCCAAAACACGCAATGTTGCCCGTTTACTAGTTTTGTATGCCTCACATCCAAGTTCATGTTTATCATGTCCAACGAGTGGCTAATTCATGATCCACTCATACTCAAGTGGTTGTCAATACAAGTCAACACAACTGTCTTGATTCATCTAACTACTGGTAAGGTTATAACTACAGGCCACCACCAAACCTTCCAACAGGCTTCAACAATCCTTTCTTCCTTGCTGCACATAGAAACAGCAGATCCAAATAAGACTAATTGTGCTACAACTCATCTATTGTAGAATTATTTTTTGTTCAGGGATAAGTATTTATACAAGAAAGACCTTACTCGTCTATGCCTATGGCTTAGTTCTTTCCTACTCACCAAGAATTCAGCGTACAAGAAAAAAGAAATAGTCCAAAAAGAGAAAAAAGAAGACTGCCTTGACTACCTATATCTAAGGCAAGATGGACACTATGATGGCATAATTGTATCACTATGATAGCGAGGTAGACAAGGTTTCTCTATATTCCACTTTCTTAAGCTTAAAATTGAATAATGACCAAAAATTTTCCCTTCAGCATTCCAAACATACTCTGGTTCCTTTTATGACCACCGAATAACTGTCATTTAATAATGGGATGCAGTAGAAAAAACAAGACACCATCAAATAATTTAGCAGATTCAGCAGATAGTAACTACAGAAGCATCTATTAACACCAAGAAACTAATGTGTTTGCTGTAGGCTGTAGCCTAACTGAGTTAATGCGATTGTGATTGTAAGTGTGAGTTGGAGAACAAGAATATAGATTATCATCCGAGCTACAATATTCCAAACATATTCTGGTTCTTTTTGTGACCAACAAATAAAATTGTCATTAACCAAGGGGATGCAGTACCACAGAACCAGATACCGTAAATAATATAGCAGATAGCAACTACTGAAGCATCTATTAACACCAAGAAACTAAAAATGTATAGGCTTTAGCCAACCTGAGTTTAGTGTGGAAGTGATTGTGAGAGTGAGGTGGGGAGAGAGTACAAATATCCATCAGAGCTCCAGCATTCTGAACGTGTTCTGGGTATTTTTTAAACCACCAAAGACATTTTGTCTTTACTAAGGAAATGCCGAACAAATACTAGACACGATTAGATATTAGCAGATAGCAACCACTGAAGCATTTTACTAACACCAGGTATGCTGTAGGCTGTAGCCTACCTGAGTGTGTGAGCTTGAGCATGAGCGTCGGAGAGAGAGTACAAGTTTGAGAGCAAGTGGATCTAATGGAGGATGGTATTTCATCTAAATGCTAATCTGGCAGGTTAGCAATTTAATTGTGCAAAGATTTTCAAAACTAGGGGACACACTACTTGTCCTCAAGAAATCAAACACGAAAATTAGATCCATGCCCCAAAAAATATAATGGCTGGCTTCAATTCTGAACAGTTCATGGTAAAAGCAACTCAGTCAACTCATTAAGTAAGGCAACTAGAGGGTGGCGAAGATTGATACTTACAATCGCTGCAATGTAGCATGGAACAGCATGCTCCCAATGGCAAGTATAATATTTGATACGTGGAGTACGCTAAACCTTTTCTCGAATCTTTGTCTTAGAGCATTTATGAGCCCAATGAGTGCCAATAGAATGCATGGAACATTTGATACTGTGTTGAAAAACTCGGCGATGTAATGAGAACGGGCATAATTCTGCTCACACCACTCGGTAGTTGATGTAACGGGGCCCCAAAAGCTTGATATTCCATCTCCCATTCTTCGATATATATGCTTTATCTGTCTACTCGTACAACCAAAAGAAAATTATCTGAAATTGTTGCTAAGGTCACAAAAACTAATGCCTGTAAAATCCACGCAAGAAGAACCTCGTTAAGTGTACAGGACTTAACAAAACAATCGTAAGATTAAAGTTCATAACTGACCCAGTAAGTTCTCAATACTAGATGAAATTGATGCCCTAGGGTCTCAATACATCCTTCCCACATAATTTTTGACCTTAAAACCCAAGGTCCTTATGCTTTTATAAAAGGAAAAACGAATATGTTGCTATGCCTTCGATAAGTTGTCCAAGGCATGGCCTTGGAACAATGTAGCTGGATTGATTTTGGGTTTGAAATGACAAAAATACTCTTTACGATCTTATAAAATTAATGAACCAATCATCCTAAAGCAAAATCTAATGATGGATTCCAATCAAATTTAAGTACTTTGTTGGTAAACCAAGCCCCTAGGTATAGGGTAACATCAAACATCTTCTTCTGCCAGCACTAAAAACGCAACAACAAATGATCACGAAACTAGTCCAAATGGCAACTAAAAGTCCTTATAGGTTTCCCTATTTTTTTTTTTTTTCTTTTTGGGGGAGGGGGGTGGGTTTAAGCGATGTGCCCATGTCCTAAACCAGCAAGGTCTATCAAAATTAATACCGCAAAAATTACGTAACTATGCGCTAAATACCATAGAGCGAGCCATCTTATTCACATGTACATAAAATTGCCGACAACACAAACCACGCAATAGCCACATTATGTGAACTAACAATCCCTCCATCGCTTATTTTTTGTCACATTATAAACAGCTTCCTACGACAAACATAGAGAGTAATACAGAAAAAAGAAAGAAAAAACACATAATTTCTAACATGATTCCACCGACAAAAACCAGAAAATCTAACCTAAAGTTTAGCGAGCATTGTTCCGTTTAAACGCAGGCAATCAAATCGAAAGGGATTCGTGCGATAAAGACATCGAAAAAGAGGGACTCACCTTGGGAAAAGATCAGATCTATGTAGCCTCCATTGGAGTCGAATAGATCTTCGTCTCTCTCTCCCAAATTCGTACGCGCATATAATATATGTATATATATATGTGTATATTGTTCGAGTTTGAAAAGGAAACGAAATTAGAATCTGTTGCGTCTTTTAGGGCTAGTAGTAAAGTAATGGGAACAGGGGGCGGGTCTCGGGCGACACGTGTGAGATGGGTGCCCACGCGTGCGAGGGATGTGGATCGTTGGATTGTGTTCCTAGTTTCGGGGGTTGGAATCTCGTCGATGCGAGAATCTTTAACTTTACAGCGGTTGAAGGACGCGTGTGCGTGTGGGGTACGCGTATGACAGCCCTTCGAGCACCGCCGGCTGGTACGCATTGGAAGGCTTGCAATTTAGCAGGATTGGACACAACCAAAGGGGAACCAAGGGTCGGATGATGTCTAACTTGCTCTCAAAAATTTGCATTCCCAACGCGTCTAACTTGTTCTAAAAAATTGGCATTCCGAATGGTATTTCTTCGTGTCCAATCCATAAAAGTTTGAGTGGACGCGAATTATTCACGAGTTATCCATAACTATAAATTACTTTGATTTAATTTTTTTTTACGTGTATTAATTACCATCTAAATCTACTAACTAGTATATAAGTATAGTGAAGTTTCAAATGGATTTAAATATAAACTTCGAATAATGTATTAAGATAATATAAAAGAAAACGAAAAAGTCAAGAGTCTCGAAACAATCTTAAGAAGCCTCCTCCTATAATAAAAAACTAAAGCAGAAAACAAAGAAGATTTTAAAGGTCTTTAAACCTATAGGCAAAGAAAAGCATATATAAAATGTATACATGTAACTTATGTTATAGAAAAGTTGGATGGGCTGAATTTTTCATGGGCTAGGTACTTTTAAAAAGCTTTGTCCATGTACGGTTTATATATATATATATATATATATATATATGTGTGTGTGTGTGTGTGTGTGTGTGTGTGTGTGTGTGTGTGTGTGTGTGTGTTCTCAACCTATTCTGGTCGCACCCAAAGGTCCACTGGGATCCCATTTTGCATGACACATCCGCACAAGCAACAGTCAATATTCAACGCTCACAACCGGTCAAAGCGTGCACGCTCAAGTCACGTGCACTTCTTACTTCTTCTACGTGACTTCGTCACCAAGAAACTCATCATTGCGCGACTGCTCATCACGCTTCGACCGTCGCACATCGCCCGTCGCCTGTCGGCGCACCTTGGCGCTTGCCGAAGGAGGTCGGCCTCGGCCTCCCCCTTGGGGTCGGCCTCGGCCTCCCCCTTGGGGTCGGCCTCGGCCTCCCCCTTGGGGGTCGGCCTTTGGCTTCCATACTTAGCATTTTCACTTCTCTTCAAGAGACCATACATCACTCCGCGACCACGTCGCCCGGACGTCACTCCACGACCCCGTCGCCCGGACGTCACTCCGCAACCCCGGTCGCCCGGACGTCACTCCGCGACCCGGTCGCCCGGACATCAATCCGCGACCCCGTTGCCTGTCGTCCGGACGTCGCCCGCGCACTAACTCCGTGACGTTCGTCGTCCGTCACCCGAAAGTCATCTCCGCGACCCCCGTCGCCGGCGTCCGGGCGCCACACTCCGTCACGACCGTGCGCCACGCCACTGATACAGCCGTGCCCCTAGGCTCTCTATCACACTACCGTGCTCCCGACACCATACGCACTCCGCAGCGCCGATGCGCCGTGCCGCTGATACTGCCATGCCCCCAGGCTCTCTGTCACACTACCGTGCTCCCGACACCATACGGACTCCGCCGTGCCTGTGCGCCGCGCCGCTGAGACAGCCGTGCGCTCAGGCTCTCTGTCACACTACCGTGCTCCCGACACCATACGCACTATGTCGCGCCCATGCGCCGTGCCACTAACACAGACGTGCCCCCGACACCTTACTCACTTCATCGTGCCCATGCGCCACAATCATGTTACATGCCCCCTCGGGCACCACACTCATTCACCGCACCTTGCCTTGGACGGGGAACATGCTTCGACCCATTCTCCGGAGTGTGCAACATCCTGCGGGGATAGGCGACTCCTCCGGGACACTATCTCCACCAGGGAGCTCTTCAACTCCCCTTCCGCCAGGTAGACGGCTCCTCAGGGATGCTACATCGGCCAGTCGGGTAGGCTGATCCTCTGGGATGCTACCTTGACGCGCTCCGAGTGCTCCGACACAAGGACCCACCCGCGAGGATAGGCGACTCCTCCGAGACACTATCTCCGCTAGGGAGCTCTTCAACTCCCCTTCCACCAGGTAGACGGCTCCTCCGGGAAGCTACCTTGACGTGCTCCGGCATAAGGACTCACTCGTGGGGATAGGCGACTCCTCCGAGACACTATCTCCGCCAGGGAGCTCTTCAACTCCCCTTCCGCCAAGTAGACGGCTCCTCCGGGATGCTACCTTGACGCGCTCCGAGTGCTCTGGCACAAGGATCTCACCTGCGGGGATAGGCGACTCTCTCCGGGACACTATCTCTACCAGGGAGCTCTAAGTGCTCTGGCACGAAGACTCCCCTTCCACCAGGTAGACGGCTCCTCCGGGATGCTACCTCGGCCCACGGAATAGGTGACTCCTCCGAGACATTATCTCTGCCAGGGTGCCTGCATGACTGGCCTACGTGCTCCAGCGTTGGGGGCTTGCGTTGGCACCCCTAGGGACTATGACCCCCGGGTCACTCTAAGACGGGAGCAGGTCCTCGGAGGGCATCACGCCTAGTTCACCTAGCAATTGGGTGTCGGGTCTTCCCCACCGCTGACAGGCCTGTGGGACTCTACAAGGGCTTGGATTTGAGGCTAGATCAAGGGGTTCTCTGGCCACATCGATGCTGTGGGAGCCAGTCTTTCCAAACAGACAGAGCGACGCTGTGAGGAGCAGGCATGGTGAATATGCGATCTGACAGTCCGTGGAGCACCGACACCCGTGGACCCCCCGGTGATGTGTCACTCCCGAGGAGCACCACGTGTCGGTTAATGACATCATCATCTCAATCTCTATAAATAAAGGTCTTGAGAATTCATTTAAGAGGTTGGACATTTTCAGAACATATTTCACTTTCTCACTCTAAAATTCCAGAGAGAGAAACATACAGGACCCTGACTCTAGACCTAAGCATTAGACTATGACTGTCATTGTGTATTCATCCTACGCCATCGCCCTCGCAGCACTGCCACCCTCAGGCTCTGTTTGGGAAGCCCTTGGTCTCTGCCATTGTTCCACCTTTGTTGTGTCCTACATCAACATACTTGGCATCTGACTCGGACTGCATTTCTTGTGGCACCTCCACGTCGACTGCGAACCCACTTTCATTGGCATCATTTTGGCGACTCCGCTGGGGAGGTGAGCATCATTTTGCAGTCTGCATATCTTCCACACTCAATCTCCATGCCTATACAACGAAGAGTTACGAGGGCTACCAAACAAGGCCTCATCCACACCGTGCAAGAGGAGGATCACCTCGGCGAATAAGAAAGGACTAGTGACATGCGTCTCTAAGACCAGCCACTAGCTACCGCACCTGACATACAAGTTGCAGTCAATGCGGCCATGCAGCAGTTCATGCCCACTATAGCCAACCTACAAGACTCGCAAGCCACTCTTATGACTGTCATCTTAGAAATGTAAAAATCAATCCAAGTCTTGACTTCACAATCACCGACTTCCCGAAGCCTTAGAGCTCTGCACCATGTGCCCATTACTCACCCCATGTCATCCCAAGCTCCAGGTTTGGCCCCTCCTGCTCATATCCAACCTTCAGGGATGGGCTAGTTTTGGACACTACTCAGGTCCCAGTGTCACGACCACCGCTGCCTTGGTCCTCCGGGCCCTCGACAGTAGGACTCGCGGCACCTCAGCCCCCAGCGCGATGCCTTACCCTTGCTCGAAGCACTTCAGAGACTCACGAATCAATTGAGATGGAGCCTAACCCGAACATAACCAGCCGAAACCTAAACACAAGTCATTCCCCCGGCTTACTCCAGTCGACCTTTCCTGACGACCGGCCTCCAGCAGCTGACACTACCCATATGCAGACCATGCCCCAACAATTTGCTCCCCACCACTAACCCCTATCTACCATCGTCATCCCCTCAATGCCTCAGGTTGCACCATCTGGGGGCGATGGTGCCCGGATCATCCCGACAGGGCACAAACCTTCAAACGCGTCGTACGTCACCAAGCATGACTTTAATGCCTTCCTTCACCGTCTCAAGCAGTCATCCTTACCCCACTCTTCCTCTAAGTTGTCAGGCCATACTCCCTACTCTGGCAGCCTCGCTACCAAGCCCTACCCTGTCAAGTACAAGCAATCATCCTTCACCTTGTTCAACGAAAAATAGGGCAACGCCCGTGAGCACCTCACCCGTTTTGTTCGCTCCCTGGAGCACTATGGGGAGGACGACACTTTGAAGCTTTGGGAATTTCACAAGTCCCTCACTGGCCTCGCCTACTCTTAGTATCATCAGATTCCTGACAATACTATCCACTCATGGTCCGACATGGTCCAGCTCTTCCTTGACAAATTTTACTATGAGACAGAACGTGTGACCATCGTTGACATCGCCGAAATTCGCCAGAACCCCGGGGAAGACTTGAACACCTATGTTACACGATTTCATCACAAGTGCTTGGAATGCACTGACTTCAGCAAAGATGAAACCCTTGTACCCATTTGCATAAAGAACATGAAAGACACCTACAAGGTCTACCTTGAAAACCTCCAGCTTCGACTATCGCACATCACCCTTCGCCTGTCGACGCACCTTGGCGCTTACCGAATGAGGTCGGCCTCGGCCTTGGCCTCCCCCTTGGGGTCAGCCTCGGCCTCCCCTTGGGGGTCGGCCTCGGCCTTCCCCTGGGGTTGGCCTTTGGCTTCCATATTTAGCATTTTTACTTCTCTTCAAGGGACCATACATCACTCCGCGACCCCGTCGCCCGGACATCACTCCGCGACCCCGTCGCCCGGACATCACTCCACGACCCCGTCGCCCGGACATCACTCCGTGACCCAGTCGCCCGGACTTCACTCCGCGACCCCAGTATCCCGGGCGTCACTCCGCGACCCCTGTCGCCCGGACGTCACTCCGTGACCCCGGTCGCCCGGACATCACTCTGCGACACCGTTGCTCATCGTCCGGATGTCGCCCGCGCGCCAACTCCGCGACGCTCGTCGTCCATCGCCTCGACGTCGTCTCTGTGACCCCCGTCACCGACGTCCGGGCGTCGTACTCCAACACTCTGCCGCGCCCGTGCGCCACGCCGCTGATACAGCCGTGCCCCTAGGCTCTCTATCACACAACCGTGCTCCCGACACCATACGCACTCCGCCGCGCCCGTGCCCCGCACCGCTGATACAGCCGTGCCCCCAGGCTCTCTGTCACACTACCGTGCTCCCGACACCATACGCACTACATCGCTCACGTACACCGCACCGCTAATATAGCCGTGCCCCCAGGCTCTCTGTCACACTACCGTGCTCCCGACACCATACGCACTCTGTCGCGCCCATGCTCCGCGCCACAAACACATACGTGCCCCCGGCACCTTACTCACTTCATCGCGCCCAAGCGCCACAATCATGTTACATGCCCCCAGGCACCACACTCATTCACCATACCATGCGCACCTTGCCTTGGACGTGGAACATGCTTCGATCCATTCTCCGGAGTGTGCATCCTGCGGGGATAGGCGACTCCTCCGAGACACTATCTCTGCTAGTGAGCTCTTCAAGTCCCCTTCCACCAGGTAGACGGCTCCTCCGGGATGCTACCTCGGCTAGTCGGGTAGACGGATCCTCCGAAAATGCTACCTTGATGCGCTCCGAATGCTCCGGAGCAAGGAATCACCCGTGGGGATAGGCGACTTCTTCGGGACACTATCTCCACCAGGGAGCTCTTCAACTCCCCTTCCACCAGGTAGACGGCTCCTTCGGGATGCTACCTCAACCAGTCAGGTAGACGGTTCCTCCGGGATGCTACCTTGACGTGCTCCGAGTGCTCCGGCACAAGGACTCACCTGTGGGGATAGGCGACTCCTCCGGGACACAATATCTGTCAGGGAGCTCTTCAACTCCCCTTCCGCCAGGTAGACGGCTCCTCCGGGATGCTACCTTGACGTGCTCCGAGTGTTCCGGCACAAGAACTCACCCGCGGGGATAGGCGACTCCTCTGGGACACTATATCTGCCAGGGAGCTCTTCAACTCCCCTTCCACCAGGTAGACGGCTCCTCCGGGATGATACCTCAGCCAGTCAAGTAAACGGCTCCTCCGGGATGCTACCTTGACGTGCTCCGAGTGCTCCGGCATAAAGACTCACCCGCGGGGATAGACGACTCCTCCGGGACACTATCTCATCTAGGCAGCTCTCTAACTCCCCTTCCGCCAGGTAGACGGCTCCTCCGGGATGTTACCTCGCCCAGTCAGGTAGACGGCTCCTCCGGGATGGTACCTTGACACACTCCGAGTGCTCCGGCACAAAGACACACCCGCGGGGATAGGCGAGTCCTCCGGGACACTATCTCCGCCAGGGAGCTCTTCAACTCCCATTCCGCCACGTAGACGGCTCCTCCAGGATGCTACCTTGACGCGCTCTGAGTGCTCCGACATGAGGACTCACCCGCGAGGATAGGCGACTCCTTCGGGACACTATCTCTGCCAGGAAGCTCTAAGTGCTCCGGCACGAAGACTTTCATTCTGCCAGGTAGACGACTCCTCTGGGATGCTACTTCGACTCGCGAAATAGGCGACTCCTCCGGGACCCTATCTCCGCCAGGGTGCCTACGTGACTGGCCTACGTGCTCCGGCGCTGGGGGCTTGCATCGACACCCCTAGGGACTATGACCCCCGGGTCACTCCGAGACGGGAGCAGGTCTTCGGAAGGCATCGCGCCTAGTTCACCTGGCAGTTGGGCGTCAGGTTTTCCCCACCGCTGTCAGGCCTGTTGGACTCTACAAGGGCTTGGATTGGAGGCTAGATCAAGGGGGTTCTCTGGCCACACCGATGCTGTGGGAGCCAATCTTTCCAGACAGACAAAGCGACGCTGTGAGGAGCAAGCCGAGTGAATATGCGATCTGACAGTCCGTGGAGCACCGGCACCCGTGGACCCCCCAGTGATGTGTCACTATCGGGGAACGCCACATGTCGGTTAATGACATCATCATCTCAATCTCTATAAATAGAGGTCTTGAGAATTCATTTAAGAGGTTGGACATTTTTAGAACATATTTCACTTTCTCACTCTAGAATTTTAGAGAGAGAAACATACAGGACCCTGGTTATGGACCTAATCATCAGACTGAGACTGTCGTTGTGTATTCAACATGTGCCATCGCCCTCGCAGCACTGCCACCCTCAGGCTCTGTTTGGGAAACCCTTGGTCTTTGCCCTTGTTCCACCCTTAATGTGTCCTACATCAACATACTTGGCATTTGCCTCGGACTGCATTCCTTGTGGCACCTTCACGTCGACTGTGAACCCATTTTCCTTGGCATCAATATATATATATATATATATATATATATATATATATATATATATATATATATATATATATATATATATATATACGAGTTTAAAATTTTGTGCTCAGAGTAAGTAGGCGCTCATATTTTTACAGACTGGTAGATGTTATCCATGGGTTGTTCAGTCCAATTGTAGGGGTGAGCGCGGTTCAGTTGGTTCGGTTTGGAGGCTAAATACCAAGCCGAACCAACCAACCTCGGTTTGAAGAAAAAAAAACGAACCGTAGTTGAACGGTTCAGTCTCAACGAGTAGAACGAATTGAACGGTTCGGTTTGGACGGTTTAATCAGTTTGGGCCAAACTCAATTTTGGGCAAGTTTAGGCCCAAAAATTAATAACTCATACATACTAATAAGCTCCAAAAAAACTTTTAATTATAATTAATACTCCCTCCGTCCCTTTTTAAGTGATCAGATTTCTTTTTTGGGCTGTCCCATAAAAAATGATAATTTCTATTTTGGGATATAAATTTTCTTAATCTTCCAACTTTGCCATTTTATTAATTTATGTAAAATAAATTCACAACCTTCATTTATCATGCAAGTGTAATCTTTCTTCTTCGTCATCGCCAACGGCAAAGCACCCACCACCGTCTTTCTTCTTCGCCGTCACTAATGGCAAGATTACCTTTCACTTTGTAGCATCTACCACAAACCTGCAAATTTACCCAGTTGTACCATTCCAATTTTGGTGGAAGTGGAACCCGTGGTGCCAACTAAAAAATTCAGAACCCACAATTGCAGAACTACTACCTTCGAATTGTACCATTCCCTTCTTCTTAGATGAAACATCAGCTGCAAACCCAATAGAAGAATTTGCTTTTCCTTGCCGCCATATTCTCCAAATAGAGCAGCTTGACACGGAGAAAACTGTTGCAGTAGCACGAATTACTGCATTTTTCAGCTTTCCATTTTGACTTTGCTCCAATAAGGTTTCAAAAATGGCTTGTCATTGGTCATTGGTCAAGTTTTTCCTTCCTATGGTCATTGGCTCAATATACTGGAGAAGAAGCAAGGTGGAAATACAGAGCCCTTTCATGGCTAAAATGCTCTTAATACTTGGGAGAACAAAGGAAGTTTGAAAAAAAAAATAATGTTTCTAAAATCTACCGCCAATAACAAAGAGGGAAACAAACAATTGAAAAGAATGAAAGATAAGCATAAACGCCTAGTCGGTGAACATGTGACGCCTAGTCGGTGATTGGCGAAGCCTAGTCGGTGCAGAAGGGACGATTTGCATAAGCGTAAGGCAGCATAAGGCGATCAAATTGGCGAAAGGCGTTAGCCTTAAAGAGGGTGTTTGACACCATGCGCCTTACGCCTCACCCACCGCCATTCAACGACTTACGCCTTAGGATCGAAAAGGCATAAACAACCTTAACCAGAGAAGCCCGAACTGGAACGGTGAACGAACAAATTAAAAAGCTCAAACTAGTAGAGGATCGAAAAGGATAAATGAATAAAAAATGAGAAGAAACATAAAGTTCAAACAACCTGGAGAAGCTTGTTGATCTGTTTCGGAGTCCAAGCTTTTGTTCTCTCTGTTCTCATAAGTTCCATTTTGCCCTAATTTGCAAACTGAACTTGTTTGGGCAATTAGTTTGACAAAATTTCAGGAACTTCAAGGAAATTTTTTTCAACTTACGAAAGGAGATGGCAAATTTGGAGAAAGAGGATGGGGACGGTGAGAATTGATTTAGCGTAAAATGGCGGTGGGTGGGGGTGATTTGCATCTCCTAATGAGACTACTATGTCCAGCTGTGGAGTGAAAATTTGCTATTTCTCCGGTCTTTGTTTGAGAAGAGGATAGCCATGGATGGAGAAAGAAAAGAAAAAGAAAGCAGTGAGGAGAGAAAGGAGAGGACATGAGATACGACTGAGTCAAGAAGCGTGTAAGGAAAATAATAGGAAAAGGAAAAGATAAAATAAAAAAAAATGGATATAATGGTAAAAGGATTATTTGTAAGTGAGGGTAACTTTGGAAAGATGAGTTTATTGGACTTTTTCCTTAAAATTTGTCCAAGTCAAACGTGATCACTTAAAAAGGGACGGAGGGAGTAACACTTAGTGAGATGTAGGTGGCGAGTGAAAATTGTGTGTTATGTTAAGGGATTTAGAGTTTATTTTATTTTATATGAGTGGTTAGATAACTAAGGTTAGTAATAAAAAACTAGGATTAGGAGAAAATATAGATTTGTTATATTATATACGGTTGGTTCGGTTTATGCGGTTTTAAAAAAATCCAAACCGAACCACTTAACCGAATGTACGGTTTGGGGGAAAAAAAACCAAACCGACTAATTTTTTGATCGGTTTAGAAATAGACGGATTGGTTGATTCGATTTTAATGGTTTAAATGCTCACTCCTACCAAACTGTATCCTTTCATATTAGGTGTGTAAAAATAGACGGACTAGGATTGGGGTGTAAGACCTCAGATAGTCTACTTTAAATTATTTTATGTTTTTGGTTTTTTTTTTAGTAAACTTTGGGGGGACTTTTGATTAAATGATACTCCCTCTGTCCCAAATAAATTGTTCATCTTTTCTTTTTGGGTCGTCCCACAAGAATTGTTTACTTTCCAAACTAAGAAAGATTCTATAGGTATTTTTTCATATTTATTTTTTTGCACTTTTTTTATTCAATTTCTCTCTCCACCCAACTCATTTTCTCTCGCTTAACCTACCTTCTTTCACTTTTTCACTCTTTTCCCTCTCCAGATTTAATACTCCACTAATTTATTTTCTCTCTCTTGACCCATTTTCTTCTCTTCCTCTCTCTAAAGAGTAGAAAGAGAAACATGCAATATATAACATAAATTCTTAATCTATGTGCAAAAAGAAAGCGATCGAATTATGTGAGACGGAGGGAGTATGTCTTAGGAAATATTTGGTTATTTAAGAAATTTAAAGGCCTAAGACTAGTCAGTTTGTCTTTTATCAATAAATGGAGTTTGGAGATATTGGAGAAAGAGAAATCTTGAGCTTTGAGGATTTCATTTTGATTATGATTTTTTTAATTAATCTTAAACTATGTTTATATAGCTTATATATTGGGGAGTTAATTTGATTATTTAGGTATTGAATTTATTGGATTTTAAAAAAAAATCTAGACTGACTTTTAGCGACGGACACACATTCGTCAGTATAAGTGATTTTTACCGATGGATTATTCATTAAAAAAGGTCTGTCGCTAAAACAGAATTGCGAACTTAAAAAAAAAATTGTTAAATATATATAGCGACAGACCTTCACCAACGGACTTATACCAAGGGATTTATCCATTGTTAATTCATGTTTTCGATTTTTCCCGTTCTTTTACCCTTTCTCTCGAATAATTTTAAAATGACTTTTAAAAGTCTAGATTTTTGAAATTGTTTAATGGCCTTTAGCAAGGGCCAAAACTCCGTTGCTAAAAGTCATTAAATCTAAGAAACCCTACCCTTCTTTCTTCTCTCCCCACTACTCACCCTTCCAATTGCTCTCTTTCTCTCTCTCTCTCTGCCTAAATTGTAACCACCCATGTAACATTCCGGAATTTTTCGGAACGTTAACACTTACTTAATCACTTACACCCTCTTCTGCCGGCTGACTTCACGGTGAGAACCAAAACAGAATATCCTCAAACTCATCAAAATAATACCACAAGCCTTTAGAGCAACTAACCATTAATTAAATCATATTCCTAATAGGCTATCATAATTGGAAATTCTAAACTAAGTCCGAAAAACTTAAATAATGATGTTAACCCACGCATGGGTTAATTCGATCAATACTATCTTAAATTTTTTCTCGCTCGGCTCTAATCCATACTCAGGCAACCTGCGGAAAGGAAATCAAAGAAGAGTGAGCTTTTGAGAGCCCAGTAAGGTCGATCAAAGATTAAAATAACAAAACGATTCGGACGAGTTTTCATATAGAGTCAAACAAAACTTTTTAAAAGTATTTTCAATAAAACACAGCATTTCAATATAAACGAACGATTCAAACAATTTTTACATTCAAATCAAACAATATCTTTTCAAAACACTTTTAAATGAAATTTCAATTGTTTCGCTATAAACACAGGGACGAGTATCAACTCAATCCCTCAATTAATAGTTATTCAAAACATTTTATGTATAATAAAACAAGAATAGAAAACGTTGAACATGAGCAGTGCAGAAGCAAAGTCACCCCGGCAGTGCTCGATACGCTTACATATGCATATGTACACTGACTAGTCCATCTAGGTACTAGTTAAACCCATCCAATAGACCATCCTTATAACGCCAACAATATAGACCATCCTTATGGCTCCCAAGTTACTAACTCATGTCAATATTGAGAAGCAATAAATGCATTTGAAAATATTCAAGGAATTTAAACAAAATTGAAAACGTTTTACAATGATCGAATTAAGCAAACAGATGAAGATAACGAATTTCAAACGATCGCTATCAGGCTCAATTTAGGGTTTCATAGACAGTTTCAAAGCAAACATTTTTATTTCAATCATAGAAATCAACAATCAATGTATTCTGTAAAACTGTTATTATAAACATTTGAAACAGAATAACGAAATGGGGTTCGGATAAAATTCCTTACCTCGGTCCAAGCTATGCGATGCTACCAACCTCGATTAATATTTTCTGAATAAACCTAGATTGTAAATTTATTTGTTAGAACATAATTTATGTCAAATACGCACTCACTCTCTCCAAAATCGCGTACTCAAAACAGTTCTCGCACACGGTCAATCTAACCGAAAATCATATACACTCTTTAACGTGTACCGACACTCTAAAATTTATAATAATTTACACTAAAACATTTTTATAACTTAAAACATTATCAAAAGTCAAAATGTGAATTTCTGAATTTTTGAATATTTTCGAATTAAAATAATTTCCTTAAATGCAATAAGAACCCATAAATTTCCAAAATTACTTCTAGCTTAAAATAGAGTCCCATAATTTTTATAAGAACTTTAGAATATGTTTAAAAATTATAGAAATTGAAATCAGAATTTAAAAGACATAACAACTATTTTTTAAATTTTCATTTTGCTAAAACCAATGCAACATGGGAATCATAGCAAATAAACTCCAAAAATTATCAAATTCAAACTGAGTCTTATTTATACTATAAATACTTTACTATAAGTTTTCCGAAAACATTTTCAGGGTTTAAAGGCTTCATAAGAATTTTACAAATCTGAAATTACAGAAAATATTAAAAATACATACAATTTCAGAAAATTTTAAAACTTTACCAGAAATTCTAATATAGCCTAAGGTATTACAATCTAAAATTTCACGTGCTAACGATAAGTGTGCGCTAGCGTATACACGTGCAAAACATAACGCTAACTCAAATACCTGCTCCATACTTCGCTTCTTCTTTCCTACTTTCCTACGCAGTGGCAGAGCCAGAATTATTATTTAAGGTGGGCACAAAATACATAAAAAAAAAAAATCACAAAAATAATTAAATATTAATGTATAATTAATATACATCATCATACACCGTCACATATAAGCAAGAATCAAATGTAAATTGTGACATATACACTGCATATTGGAGTTTAACAAGAATCAAATGTACATTGTCATATATACATCCGGAATATACGGACCATAAACTTGTTCTAGTGTTATACAAACAATACATTGGAATGTATAAATTGAAAAACATATATGCATTAGAAGTATTAAATTTAAGTAAAATTTACACTGGATAAATCAAATTATATACATTCTATTGAGTTCAAATGCTCAAGGTTAAGAGTTCCAAATTTGCAATACTTCTTTAGAGCAGTATATTCCAAATTTGTAATACTTCTCCAGGTTAAGAGTTCCAAATTTGAGCAGTATATTCCAATTCCAACTTGTCCATTCCTAATTCCTCCCACTCTCCAATTGCAATTTCCAATTCCTAATTCTCAATTGCTACCACGAGCAACAATTGTCGCTTTATCAATCTGAATTAAAAATCTCAATCTCAAATAAACAATCTCATCATTCCCAATTCACATGGTCACCACGAGTACCGAGCAGGTAGCAATTGCCACAAATCCCAACTAGAAAACTCAATCTAGAGATTCTAAACTATAAATCCACGAGGCAATATTTGTCAAATTCTCAAATGTCAAATTCAAAATCGAATTAAAAATCTAATCTAGTACTGAGATTTGAGAAAAAGAAACTGCTCAATGAATTAAAAAAGAAATTCAATCAAAACGGATGTTACCTTTCTAAGACGTCAAAATTGTCGCTGATTGGCGACTATTGTTGTGTCGTGAGTGACTAATCGGAGAATGGGAGGAATCTAATTATCTAATTATATATATATGAAAGCCGAAGCTGAGAGAAAATGTCCACGTCAGCGCCTACATGGACACCCTCTCCTTTTGCCACGTGGAATTTATTTTAATGTATTTTCGTTTTCCTTTTTTGTCACATGTTTCTCTCGCCTATTTAATAATTTGAATTTGAATTCCAAAATCATCTAATTTTGTGACATGTTTCTCTCACATAGTCAACTAATTTGATTTGAATTCCTTTTTTGTTGCAAAATCATTTATTTTTGTTGCATAACGATCTCTTTATATACTATCTAGATTTTTGGCTGTAAAAAAATTAATTTAATTTAATTTTCGTCTTTCTTTTTCTATGACATGTTTCTCTCACCTATTCAACTAATTTGAATTTGAATTCTGTTTTTTTTGCAAAATAATCTATTTTTGTTGTATAATTATCTCTTTATATGCTATCTAAATTTTTTGCTCTCAACATTTAACTAATTTGAATTTGATCGAGAGTCTTCTTTGACCATTAATTGTTTCCAAAATTGCCATTTTAATTTTTATGTAGTATCTATCTTTAGGACCATCAATATCTCTTTGGTCTTCTCCTAAATACCAAAGAGATATTGATGGGTATGTGAAGGAGTCTCTCATATCCACCCACACGTTGAACACATGTTGGACACATCTTTAGAGGCCGTTTGGGATTGATTCTCAAAAGTGAATTAAAATTAAATCAGAATCAGTTTCTAAAATTAGCTTTAATCCATTTGAAGTATAACAGATTAAAAATGTTGAAAGTGTTGAAAGTGTTTGGATAAAAAGATATTAAAGTAGATTTAGTGCGGTAAAATTACCATATAATGTAAACAAATTGAAAGTGAGCATTTAATGCCTTTTATATGTGAGGATATTTTGGTAATTTCCTTGGTCAAACCTGATTCTCCGAAACTGATTAAATCTTAATCCTAGAAAACGAGGATTATGGATTTAATCAGTTTTGAGCACATTTGAGCAGATTTAATCAGTTCACTTTTTTTTGCCAAACACTTCAAACCTTATTTAATCTGAATTTAATCAGGTTTGACCATTCTAGAATCAATCTCAAATACCCTCTTAGAATAGTTCCACTTTTATCCAAGAATAAGTTCCTCTCTCAGCTTCTCTTCTCCGTCTCAAATAGGAAGAAGACTAAAGTCAAACTTTAAGCCTCTTCTTTCTATCCTTTCTCTCTCTCTCTTTAGTACACTAAAATCATTAACCATCAGTTTTGGGATTTCATCACCCAATTTCTTCCTGTTTCTAAGTCCTGATTTATCTAAATCTTACTGATTTCCTTAATTTTCTCACATAGTTTTCTCATAAACATGATAATTCTGGAATCTTCCATCATTATCACATTACAAATTCAGAATTGTTGCCTCATCAGAAAGGGACTCTCCTGTTTACGTATCTTCTTCACAATCGCACCAACAAGAAAGAGAAAACGAAACAGAGTTGCAGTTTACGTAGGTGAGTAAATTAACACTTTTTCGTTCTCTTTTTAAATTTTGAGTGATTTACTATATGGTGTGTATTTCAGATGAATTTACGAGGGACGTGTTGATCGGCTTCTTTTACTTTGTATTTCTACATACCAACAAATTCAGGTACGAGTGGTTCGCCATTACACATTCTTTCTTTGCATTATCGACTTCTTTTTCTTTCCTGGGTGGCGTTTAATTGGCGATTGTTTCTGTTTTTGGTACGTTTTTACTGTTTTGCGTTTTGGGCTTTCTGTAAACATGTTTCTGGTTTTTTTCTTTCGTTCTATTTGTTTGATTTAGTGATATAATCCTTTTCTTTGTAGTGTCTTATGGATGATGTTCAATGTTTGCCATTAATTTTTGTTTTTGTTTCCACAAAACATTGATGTTTCTACAATCCCTTCGCCCCTTCACCTGTAATCAATTCTTTTTTCTTCCTCTTTTGAAAATTTCATTTTTCAGTTTCTGATATCTCTCTATGGTACCCAATTTTGTGATTATTGGTTGAATTAATGTCACAATTTTGTTACTAATTAATTCTGTGTACTTTAAGATTTTTTTTAAAGGAAATTTAAGCGTCTTCTAGCAACGGTAACAAGAACGTTGAAGTGGATAGAGCTCCTTGAGTATTGATCTTGATCGTATTAGTTTTGTTTTTTGGGTAGTGACTTTGTTATGCGTGGTGATTTTTGAGGTTTATTGGTGATTTTATATATATATATGATTATAAAACAGAAGGACTTCTTTAAATGTCTCATGATCCAGAAGTTTTGTGAATAGGGTATAGAGAAATGGTGGGTTGTCTATGATGCAGACAAGGGCACTTCAATTAGAATTGCAATACTGGCTTGGTAGCCACTAATTAGTTGGAATTGTTGTCACTGGCCGGAAGAATTTGAGTGCTGAAATCCACATAATGATGAGACCCCCGGGAGTAAAGGGGGATTTCAGTTAACAATTTGTCATCCCATTATATTTCCTAATTCCCATTTTTGGCATCTATCAGAACCATCCTTATATCAGTAACAGGGTAACCCTTGAGCTGCCATTTTGAAAGTACCCCTTTAGCTGCTTGAACCTGGTGTTAATCAAGAGAGATCCAACTGTGAAGTTTCAATTGCTGTTTTGAGAGACAACAGCCACATCAGTGATAAATTTACTGCAAGAAAATGAAAGAGACCGAAGGAAATTATATATTTGTATCGGGTGTTTTTAGTTTTGTTTTTCGAGTAGTGACTTTGTCATGCGTGGTGATTTTGAGGTTTATTGGAAATAAGTTCCGAATTGCACAGGTTCATTACAGAAACCGCGTGAAGGGTGATTGGTCAGGAGATATTGATTCAGCTCATCAGTGAAGATATTGATCCTGGTTAGCTTCATTTTTTTTTCTTTTAAAATGAATTTGTTCTCTCTCTCTCTCTCTTAAAGTATCTCTATGTCGCTTTCTGCTGCCTGTTATTGAGAGAACATATTTAATGCCAAAATTGATTTGGATCGTATTAGTTTAGTTGATTTCTTGAGTTGGGTATGCTGGCATGTCCCGTTTCTTTGTATTTTACCCACTTGCTAAAAATTGCTTCATGAAATGTAAGAAGTTTTCTCGGTATGTGCCAGTTTCATAAAGAAGTTGACCCAGTTTTAAAGTTTTTCAATCTAATAGTTCTAATTGCAATGAAATATGGGGAATGTCCCAATCCCTTAATTGGACCAGATCAATTGATTTTCATGAGAGGTGATATAGGTTGGAATCAAATTTTTTGCACTATAGCCAATTGAATTATCGGGCAAGGATCTAATCGAGCTCTATCAACGAAGAGGCGAGCACTAAGTTTTTAGTCCCTATTCGGAAAGCGAGCGTTGTGGCGGTGGATACTATTTGCGTCGAGGAAAGTTCGGAGCATCATTTTGCTCGACGTCATCACCTTGATTTACGGTAATCATTTTGATTTTAGTCCCAAAAATTGTCACAAATGACGTGATATTAGGTCAGGTTGTGTAGTAGTTGTCACCCAGTGATCTGCTGTTAAGATGTGGTCCCAAAAGTTGTCACAGCCATATTGCCTCTACCTTTAGCATCTGAAAGTTTGGGTTGAATACTGTCAGGATATAATTATTTACTTTTGTAATTACATCAAAAAAGGTAACTATGACAACAATCTCTTTCAATGTTCTTGCTTTATACCTTTGTACACTAACTTTCCTCCTCTTTAGAACATGAACATGAATTGTTCGTGACATTTAATACATTAGTTCTCTTTATTTTGCTTTCCATGACTTTAATTTTGCACTAAAACAAAACATGCAGTAATTTGTCATACCAAGATATTCTTTAGTGAGACTTCAAGTTAATTAAAGATAGAAACACCTAATCTATAGTAAATACTACGTTTCGATTACTGTTCATTGTGTTATAATTAATAATCGGCAATCATAAAAAATAAAATTTTATGTTATAATATTTTGTTTGGTGCAGTATTGTATTAAATAAGCACTCTAACGTGACTATGTGATATATTTGCAGCGTTTGAGGCATCAATGTGAACGTTGCTGATGGAAACTTCGTCAACTATTTTGCATTCTAAATTTTCTTTTTAAAATTGTGTTCAGTCCATGATTATTAAATTGGTTGAAACAAACGTGTTGTAACTTTAACTTGATGTTTTGGTTAGATTGTAATTGTTTCAACCTGCACTTGCCATCGCTTTAACTATTTTTGTATATTATTGTATTTATAGTCATATATGACCTTTCTTAGTTAACACCTGATCTAATATTATAAAAAATATTCCCGTGTGCAACGCACGGGTTCAAAACTAGTTGTACGTGAATGGACAAGTGCGCATACTATGTCGAGCTGCGCAGATTACGTTGCAGCTGGACCAGCCGTCGGCGGAAGGACTGACGAGGGAAATGAGAACAGCCTGAACAGGGAAGCGGAAAACTGGTTGAGCGGTCGAAACATTGAGGCCGTGGCGACGTGTCGGCGTGAGGCGTGACCCGTGAAGCCGGTGAAGGGACTGAGGCGTCGTCCGTCGCCGACTTCCACCGACTATCGCTTGGAAGATCGTGAGAGTCTGAGAGAGAGATTTTTTCAGCCAGTAGTGACATTGGGAAATGGATTTAATAGCGAGAGAGACTTTTTTTACTCGATAATGGCCTTGAGAAATGAAAACAGACCCATTAATCTTTATCTCTTCTTTTTTATTTGTTCACTTTATTTATTTGGTGTTTGGTCTTTGCACATTTGTGTGTAAATTTAACATTTAAAATGACTAAAAAGATAACTTTTATACCATTTTTTGAAAATTTAAGGTATTCTAACACATAAAATAATTAACAAGACATCTTTTTAAATTATTTTTAAAATTTTTAGGTGGGCATTTTTGTTATTAGGCATCAAATATACTAAATAAAAAAGAACCTTCATGGAGTGGCAGGTGGGCACCGGCCCACCGGTGCCCCCTGTTGGCTCCGCTACTGATTATCGACACTTTGAAAAAATGTCATAAAATAATTCTAATTTGCGACACTTTTAACGCAACGCCGCAAGTTTGCCGACACAAATATATATGAATAGCGAACTTGCCGACACTTTTTTATGTGTTACAATTTTAGTGTCGCTTTAGATGCTTGTGATACTAATAATGCGACATTTATGTATGTGTGAGACACTTGTGCAAAGAAATGTCATAAGAATTGATTACTTGGGCTCCGTACGTTTACAAAATTCGTTTTCTGGTTTTAGCAATGATGATGAAAAAGATTCATTTTTTGCGTACTTTTACCATTTTCTTTTTTCGTTTTGAATAAAATTACTCAAATAGTAACAAAAAACTGAAAACACTTCAAATGCGTTTTTAGTTTTTTTTCACTCAAACTTAACCCAATTTAAGAAAAATAGTTAAATTTTTTTTTAGTGAAAATGATAAAGATACATGAACGGATTTTCAAACTGAATATGAAAATCATGAAAATAAAAACAGAAAATAATTATCGTAAGCGTACAGGCTAAACGACTTCGTTTTTGAGCCGCACCTACCAGGCATATCCGTTGAAACGTCGGAATCTTCCTCTACCTCTACTAAAGAAAAGATGGAACCCCACACTCCGGCCACACACAAAACACCAACACTGGCCAGTCTCTCTCTGAAGCTGGATGTACAGACACATGCCCATCTCTCTCACAAAGCTGGATCTGTAAACATACTCGCACACCAATCTCTCTCTCAAACCTGGATATACGCGCGCGCCCCGAACCACCACCCTCTGTGAAACCTCGGGTCAGATTACCCATTTTCACCCTTCATTTTGAGAAGAGGTACCTCTTCTCTAAACAATCGCCGCCCTGCCCTCCAATCTGTCTCTCTTACAGGCGTTTGCTCGATCATCATGGATTCATGACATCCAATCAGAGGTATGAACCTAGATACCCCTTCACCTAATTCTTTCTCTATTGATCTCTCCCACACCCGTCTCGTTTTTCCTATTCTATCTCTCAAACCCTAATTAGCTTCATCTAACATTTTTGGAATTGAAAAGTTAACATGCATAGACTTCAATTCTGGAACAAATCGGCAGTTTTTTTTACTAATGAATAGTATCTAAAAAGCGCCCTTTCATACTAATTTAGTATGATTTGTTGTTTGCCAATTCTATTTTTGACAGTTTTTCGGTGTTTTAGTTGATCTGGGGTATTTTGGGCACTTTTTGGTTAACGAATGGCATCCTTAGGCTCAAGTTTATGACAATTTCACCTCCGCAATTGCAGTTTCTATTGAAGTATATGTAGTATCGTCAATTTCTGTAAATCTTACGGGTGTTTTAGGTTAGGTTTTCCTTGGTACAAAGTCGTGTAGAAGATAGCCTATTAGGGCCAAATGGGTAAATGATGCTCTGGTTCTTTTTTGCTGTTTATTTTTAAGTAGCTTTACATTGCAAAGAGAAATTTGGAGTTTGGTTTCAGGTTTGATGATTCTAGGTTTGATCGATGTATACCTGTAATTAACATGGCATAGTGAGTATGGAGGAGCATTTGATGTTTGAATAGTTAAACTTTCATTGTTTGTGTCTCGTCTTGATTTGGTTTGACTGAACTTTTAGTAGATGAGTAGTTATAAGATTGTTGTTCGTAAGGTGGTTCTTATTTGATTTCAGTAAGTAGCTGAATATGATCTTTAATGTAGCATAGAACTGTTTAATTTTATATTTTCTGTGTTTGCAGATTCTTGTTCCAATGTTCCAATGTTCATCATGTAATCATCACCTATTTGTTGTAAATTCAAACTACTTTTATTGGGAAGCACGTTGATAAAGAATACGACAATCTGCTTCATTTCCTGCCTTTTGATCAGTGTTTTGTTAGACTAGTACTTTATACAAGTGCTCTACGTAGATCTGGCATTTCAAAGCTTAAGTGGAGCAATTTGTACTTGATAAATTTTTTTCCCTGGAAGTACTTCTCTTTCTTAGAGAAAACCACGTCTGATTTCCCTTTTCGTTACGCTTGAATGCGACCCAAATGTAGTCCGTCATACTCTTTTTCTTCCTAAAGATGCAGATTCCTCACGAGTCATATGTTAGAAGGAACATGAAGTTATTGCATCGAGGTTACTTGGTATGGAGGTGGCAAACGTGCGGCGGAGGAAGAGGAGATCGATGGACCGAAGGAGCCTGCTCCATTGAATAAGAGTACGCAGCTGCAAGATTTTCAAATTCCCTCTTATATTTTGCAAATCTCTTGTAAAACATCTGAAACAAAGATTATATATGTCAGAAGTCGCGAATGCTTGTAGAACTAAAATCCCACTCAAAACATCAACGCACTCTGAAGTGCCAATCCTTCGTGGCTTACTTGTTGCGACGCGCCATTGCTGTAATGCAGATGAGTGGGATTTTACTTCGTCGCAACAAGTAAGCCACTAAGGATTGGCACTTCAGACTTCAGAGTGCATTGATATTTTGAGTGGGATTTTAGTTCTACAAGCATTCGCGACTTCTGACATATATAATCTTTGTTTCAGATGTTTTACAAGAGATTTGCAAAATATAAGAGGGAATTTGAAAATCTTGCAGCTGCGTACTCTTATTCAATAGAGCAGGCTCCTTCGGTCCATCGATCTCCTCTTCTTCCGCCGCACGTTTGCCACCTCCATACCAAGTAACCTCGATGCAATAACTTCATGTTCCTTCTAACATATGACTCGTGAGGAATCTGCATCTTTAGGAAGAAAAAGAGTATGACGGACTACATTTGGGTCGCATTCAAGCGTAACGAAAAGGGAAATCAGACGTGGTTTTCTCTAAGAAAGAGAAGTACTTCCAGGGAAAATAATTTATCAAGTACAAATTGCTCCACTTAAGCTTTGAAATGCCAGATCTACGTAGAGCACTCGTATAAAGTACTAGTCTAACAAAACACTGATCAAAAGGCAGGAAATGAAGCAGATTGTCGTATTCTTTATCAACGTGCTGCCCAATAAAAGTAGTTTGAATTTACAACAAATAGGTGATGATTACATGATGAACATTGGAACATTTTAGTGCAAGCTTAGATTTTGGAACTTGGAATTCCTGCGTTGTTGCCTTTCTTGAAAGCTGTGTGTCAGAGTAAGAAATCTTGGCAAGCTCGTCACACATGTATTAAGATGGTTCAGCAAATCGCGATTCTGATAGGCTGTGCAGTTCTTCCACACTTAAGGTCCCTTGTAGAGAACATGGCCTCAATGACGGGAATCAGAAGGTCATAACGATTACAGCCTTCTTTGGCTGCCCTAGCTGAGGCTTCTGCGACATATGGTATAGAAAGCTTTGACTCAGTTTTGAAGACATTGTGGAAGGGTACTAGGTCACACCGTGGGAAGGTCTTGGCTGCATTTTTTAAGGCTATTGGTTTTATCATTCCTCTAATGGATGCAGTATATGCCAGTTGCTATATAAAGGAAGTAATGATTGTTTTTGATTCGTGAGTTTCAGTCGCCTGATGCGGGAATGAAGAAAATTGGTGAAACAGTGTGTGAGTACAGAGGGTGTGGAATCCGATCACATTAGAAGTGACATTCTTCCGTAACTTTTGGGTCCGAAGGATGGCTTTGGATCATAGAAACTATAGGCAGCTTGTGGAGGCAACTGTGGAGATAGCAAACAAAGTCGGTGTGGCTGATATTGTTGGGAGGATTGTTGAGGACCTTAAAGATGAGAGTGAACCTTACAGGCGAATGGTTATGGAGACAATTGAGAAGGTGGTTGCGAATCTGGGTGCATCTGATATTGATGCTCGCTTGGAAGAGCTTCTCATTGATGGAATCCTCTATGCGTTCCAAGAGCAGTCCAGTGATGATGCCAATGTGATGCTTAACGGGTTTGGTGCAGTTGTTAACGCTCTTGGGCAAAGAGTGAAGCCATACCTTCCCCAGATATGTGGTACAATTAAATGGCGTCTTAATAACAAGAGTGCGAAGGTGAGACAGCAGGCAGCTGATCTCATCTCTAGGATTGCGGTGGTCATGAAGCAGTGCCAGGAAGAACAACTGATGGGCCATCTTGGGGTTGTCTTGCCCGAGTACTTGGGAGAGGAATACCCAGAAGTTCTGGGACCCAATACTCGGAGCTCTGAAGGCAATTGTCAATGTGTTTGACATGATGGATGACTATGTACCTGAAAGGTCCTTTTCTGATTTATGGATGGTAGTAAAAGTTTTTGGTTTGTAGTTTCTAATGCTATGAGGTTTTTCAAGGAATGATCTCTGCCGTCAATATGGCTTCCCTTATTATTATTTTTTTCTTTTTGCATTTCTAAAACCAAAAAAATTCTGTCTGAAGTAATAAGGTCGATTGTGATTAATACCTATTATCTTCAATGTTTTTTTTCTCCACAATTATTATTGGAACAAGGTCAATTGTAGTTTCATGGATTTAACTTCTACCGGTTCCATTCCAAAATAATTAGTTGTCCAAAATTGTAAGGAAATTTGTCTTGATTTTTCATTTTTACCCTTCAAACTCACTACCAAAAAAAAAAAGGGGGGGGGGAGGGGGGGTGTGTTTTGGCGAAACTAGAAAAGTGTTGCCAATGACAATAAAAATGTAGCAAAATAGTTTTCCGACACTTTATTAACGATTTTCGTAAGCGTCGTAAATTCATCCGTCGGAAATTTCCTGACACTTGTTATAAACGTCGGCGTTTCACTTACGACACTTTCAAGTCTTTTATGGGATCGATTGTCAACTCAGGTATGCGACGCTTTCGCAAGAAATGTCGCTAAGTTAGCGACGCTTTCACAAAAATGCCATTTTTATTTGGCGGCATTATTTTTGAAATGTCATTAAATTAGCGACACTTCCTTCAAGTGCCAGATTTCTTTAGCGGCATTATTTAGCAACGCTTCTTTTAAAGTGTCAGTGTTTATTTGGTGACACAATCTTTAATTTAGTGACACTTTCATCAACTTTAGTGGCATTATCTTAGAAATATCGTTCCTATTTACGGCACTTTTATGGCGATAGATAGAGGGGTTGTTTGCGCAGTGGTGGATTTGTGGTGTTGTTTCCAATTGTTGTTGGTGGTTGACTGACGACCGGGTGGTGGACTGAGGGTTAAGGTGGCTTTTGGCTCTACATGCGGTGCAAAAGGACGCGCTAGCGTGGGCGTAGGCCATGCTGGTGCCGAGGCACATTGCCTTGGCATTGCCAAGTGCAGCATGATGGGCATGGACCTAGGTTTGGCCTGGCAGAGGCGGAGTTGAATGTCATTATCTTTTTTAATGGTTAGCTTCTTCTGTTTTGATTCAGTATCTTTGCATTTTGGCATGTATGGTTTGTTGTGTTTGGTACCTCTATCTAGGACTCTAGGACATGATTATTGTCCTTGTATATAATTATTGTCTCCATTCCTGTAAGGGTGCATTAATCTCGTATGCAGATAGCCTTTGGTTAAGAACTATTTGGCAGTGAAGCCAATTATTCATTTATTGTCCTCAGATTTACAAAGAGATTTGGTTGTCACCCCTTGTCTGGGATTTAGCCTAGGTTTTATTTTTTCCTTTTCTTATACTCAATCATGTAGTACTTGTTTATTAATGATATGATGATGATTGATAAAAAAAATTACCCACAGCCCAAACAAAATAAAAAATTACCAATAAAAATCCATACTTTTTTTAATCGCCTAGTATTACTTCCCCTAGCACAGCCCGGTTTAGACAAAACTTAATAACCATCTTAATTGGAAGGAACATCCCACCCCTTCTTCCAGGAAAAAAGGGAAAAAAACCATAGGTCTTATAGTAAAATGGAACTCTAACATGGTCCAGAAATTCGGCAGGTCTATACGGCTTAGAGAAAGCTCACTTTTGACGAACTTATGGCAAGGTCCAAACACCAGTCTAGTTCGAGTATTTGGAACACAGCACTCCGACAATGGATAAATGGCAATTCACAGATGATTCAGGAAATTTGGTTCCATTGGCGTTAAATATGATAGAGTACAATGGTAACAAGAAAGGATCCAAGAGAGATGGAATGGGGTGAAGCTTAAATTTCTCTCTTGTTTAGAGTCAAAACTTCTGGCTATCTATCGTATTGATCCATTTGAAATGGATGAAACCTTGCAAACGCCAGCTGATGTGGTGAACGGCAAGTTTTTATAGCAGGCGACCAAATCCTTGTCGGTGTGTAGATCAGGGCAAAGTGTTTCCCAGACCTTTTTCTTAGGGTTCAAGACATCATCAGGCTTGCCCTCAAACCCGGCAACAGTTACCCTCTCTCCAAGAGCAGCTGCTTCGGGTGGATCAACCAATTCAACCTGAAATAGGACCAGCACCATAACACATGAAGACTCGTGTCTCATCGTTCTATTCAAAAACTAGAGGCTAAGTGGCATGTCAGTGACAGTCTTTATATCGCTCTGAACACAAGCAAGTGTGTTCTGAAGCATGGTGGTGTTCCAAGTCCTAGATAATATCGATTTATTCTTAAATAAACATCATAGAAAACGGGTTTTCATCAGGACTGTTAGATGACTTACCTTGGTATGATCACTACTAGAAGCAGCAAGAACCATCGCATGTGATTTTATACCCCGCATGGTTGCTGGCTTCAGATTGCAAAGCACGCAGACCTTCCGATTCTGAAGAACAGATATTGTGAATAACCTAGTAATTTCAAGTACGAAGAATAGGATAAAGACGAGAAAGAAACCTGCATTTCTTCAATTGGAATATGGTTCACAAGGCCACTAATAACTGTTCGAGGTGCTGCTTCACCCACATCAATTTCTTCCTTGTACAGAGAATCAGCATCAGGGTGCTTCTCAACCTTTGTTATAAGACCAACACGGATATCAAGTCTACTCATAGAAATTTCTGCTTCAGCAGAGGCTTTAGGTTTGGCTTCCGTAGCAGATTTTGCCGGCCGTTCCTTCTTCCCCTTTCCATCTGTCAAAGCAATCACATAGTTCATACATAGATACATCTTAATATGTAGCCCGCCATGCAAGCTTTTACTGATCTGCTAACATGAAGTCACAAGCAGAAGGTTTCAACTGAATTAATTCAAGTAGGTTTACTCAAGATTACAAAGAACGCCCCTCTTTTCAGTTCATGGAACGGGAATAGGAACGCAGAACGCCACTTACCCCAAGGGTACAATTGGGAAGGCTTATTTTCCATTTTATGAGAAGTACTGATTATATATAAAGCGGGATAAGTACTGATTATATATAAAGCGGGACAAACCTCATGTACACAAAATAATACCAATGGGTATAAAATTATTCAAATCAATAAAGCGGGACAAGGAACATTTTAAGGAATGCTTATAATATACAATGTAGTTTTATCTTCGTATGTATTAAGTACATGCAGCTTTGTATTCATACATGAACCTGGCCAGTCATGACTAATACTCTTGCTCAATAGAAAAACAAACCTTTCTTGTTAGTATGTTTTATTTAAATTATGCTAATTAATTTGGACAGCTTAAGTCCTTTAGTAAGTAGGAAACGGTATTTGGTCACTAATTTCTTGATTGTATTTTAAATGAAAATGGTCACTCTACCTGTGTCTATCGTAAATAACTTGCACAGCTGTATTTGCTGGTAAATTAGTAATGTGGCTCTTCAGAGTACTCTTTGACACAAGCCTAACGCTCTTATATACTTGTTTGACAAGCAGGGTTCTACATGGCACTGTTAAAGGCAAAAACTTGCAAGTTCCTAACTTGTTTAGGTCTTGTTGCAAGAGAAGTTAAAAAGAGTTTGAAAAAAGTGCATGTCCAGGAACATTGTGACCTTCCAATACAGGTATAAACCATAGACACCTACGACCAAATGAAACTATCCCGAAGCACAGTAGTATGCACTTCCGAAGAAAAGAAGGCAGCAAACATGTTGAAAATATCAACGAGTGAGCAGTTAAATGCCCGTCAGAGAACCTGAGACTGTTGGAACATCAAAATATTTCTTTTAAATTTAAACCATGTGTTAATCATATCATAATAAAATTTCCGAAAGTGAGGCAAAAGCTCCTTGTTCTCGCAAGAAATACTTGGCATGGCCAAATAGACCTACATAGATATCGTCAACTTGTTTTACCCATCTGATGAGCCATCGTTTCAGTTTTAATCCCATTTACAACCCTGAAATCTACCACAATCAGAACTTAATCCCAGAGGAAAATCAGAACAAAATAAATACTTAATGATATATACATACAATATATATATATATACACACATATATATATGCACAGATATACACACACATATATATATACACACACATATATATATACACACATATATATATATATATATATATATATATATATATTGAGAGAGAGAGGTGGGGGGTTGGAGCTGATTCTGAAACCTCTTGTTAACAGGTAAAATAGAGAAACGAAGAAAAGCTACTCTTTCTTTGCGGAATGACGAATGAGATTACATGCTACATACAAAAATAGGAAATGTTCAAGAACAATTACTTGCAAGCAGAACTTGCGGTGTCATTCTTTGGCAAATTCAAATTCAGCAGAAACAAATAATAACTAGAAATGTCAATAAGATGAACCAATAAGAATTGAAAAGAAAAGAAAAGAAAGCCACCTGAAACTTTTGTTCTCTTTAATTGTTCAGCAATCTTTGTTGCTTCAGCTTCTGCCTTGTCTTTCCTATCAGCTTGACTTCCAGCAAACTTTTGCTTGAAGAACTCCACTTCTTCATCTTTCTACATATCACAAAGGTCGCACCAAATAAGTACATTATCAATCAAATGCATATTTGCAATATACCATATATGAAAACCACAAAACCTAGTAAACTGTGCAACTTAATAGCACATATACCAGTTCCTTAAACAATGGCATTGGAGTTCCAATTGTGTGTCCGGCAGGAAGAATCTCCCACGGTCTTTTGGCCCTTTCAATATCTCCGTTTTCATCAGAAAGTGAAAATCGTGTTTCGGCAGGCAAATTCAGTTGATTAAGTACCTAAATGGCATGGAGATTGAACGGAGTTATTTCTCGATATGCCAATCTGAGCTACAGAACTGAATATAGCAAATTTACCTCTACAGAAAATGACGGTATAAAAGGTTCCAATAGACATGCAAGAAGATACACTAGTCCTACTGAAGTTTTCATGACTATTGAACAGGAAGGTTGATCTTCCTTGTAAAGCTTCCAGAACTGGCTCTCCTGTACACAAAATGATTGTAAGATAACAAGGTTGGTCAATAGCTGCAAACCACTCTCTGATCGCTCAAGATCACGGAGATATGCAGGATTAAAATGCAGGCTTACCTGTAAATATGCATTTCCCTCGCCAGAAATACTCATTGCTGTCTTCAATCCTTGCTTCATCTTAACCTACATAAAATATACGGAGGAATGTGATTACCTTGACATGAAAACAAAGAGACAAGTTTATACAGCAAGTTGTAAGAAAAAAATGTTGGCTACTCAGGCAGCAAAATCACCTTCTCCATCGCTTCTACATATTGTTCCACATAACTACCAACTTTATCACCCAATGTCTTTGTTAACAAATGCTCTTCTGCACCCGAAGCTTCAGGGATGATGTAATTGTATCCTGATCCTCTACCAGATTCTGATTCTGTCCAAGGAAATTTCACAAAGTACTGTTGGAGATGCAAGACAAAGAAAATCTATGCTCAAACTCGCAGAGCAAAATTCACCACCACTCCCATCCGTCCTCCCATAGAAAAGAAGAACAAAATAGAAGTGCATGAACAATAGGCTGCTAACCAACAGCCAAGTATAAGCTTAAGTCTGCAATATAACTCATGCAGCTTACTGGTAGAAGGCTTACTGAGACATAAGGTGTATAGTAGATGCAAACAGGCAATCAATCTTAGGGGGATTAGAAATTCGCTCCCAATTCTGATGTACTGCTTCTCGTCATTTCTTGTTTCTTTCCATTTTTCTGTGTAGGGTGTTCTCTGGATAATATAAAACAGTAGATTGCCATGTGCAGTCTTTTACATTTGTTGCGGGGTGGAGTGGGGTAGGGGGAAGGGCTCCAAAAAGCTTTTAGAAACAAAGAAATCATATGCGGCTAGACTTTCAAGATGTGTTAGGTAGCTTGTAAACTCTAGATAACAACACCATTCAAACAACCAGATGACCAACCTGGATCTTTAGCAATAAAGCTCAAGACTCGATTAATGAAATTGCCTAAATTAGCCAGTAACTCGCTATTCAGCTTTGCTTGCAAGTCCGCCCATGTAAACAATGTGTCTGATACCTGATTATTTTAAAGTCATTGTAATTAGTGGAGGCCAACATTATCTACCAAAATGAGTTAAGAGAAACGCGAGAGAGAGAGTGTGTGACCGTGTCAAATAAGATTGTAACAAAAGAGAGATGACCGTGCCAAATAAGATTGTAACAAAAGCCTACCTCAGGCCTATTTGTCAGCAAATAATATCTCCACACTTCTACAGGAATGTTTGTATCTTTTGCATCATTTCCAAAAACTCCAACACCCTTGCTCTTTGAAAACTTTCCTACACGTGCCATCAGAATCACGTTAAGAAGGTACTGTAATCAAGAATGGAACAAAGCAAAGAAAGAAATTCATGAGGGGGCTAAACCACAACCTGACTGACTAACCTGCTTCATAGTTTAAGTACTCAGTGACACTAATAGTCTTCATTAAAGTCCAGTTTTCACCAGTTCCAAGAAGTGTCGACGGAAACATCACCTGAAGGAGATTTGACTTGTAATTGATAAATCCGAAGCGTAGCACAAACAAGTTAAACACCGTCCAAGGTTTTTACTAGAAAGGATCAAGTAATCTAAAAACAATTGGCCCATTAACAATATAAAAGTGCATCGCCGATTTTCTTCTTCTTTTGGTGCACTCTCTCAAAGCATTTGAACTCATTCTCCCTGAATCCAAGTTACTAGGAATAGGCATGCATCCTTATGCACCGAATAAAATCTAAAACTAAGCTGTATAGTTCACTTCTTCAGGCAAACGGAAAACAATGCTAGAGTAGATACAGTTACTTGCCTAGGTAGCACGGACACGGTGTCGGTGTTACACAGACACAGCAATTTCCAAAAAATCAGATTTTGGACACCGCTATTATTTAATATATTTTTTATTTTATATATATATATATATATATATATATATATATAGAGTTAATTACGCCATTGACCATTAAACTTATAGGCAAATTTCATTTTGACCACTAGACATCAAATTGTGTCAAAGTGACCACTGATCTTTTAATTTTGTCCAAATAAGGTTATTCCGTTGAATTGAGCCTACCGGCGTCCCGTTAATTCCCTTTAGTGAGGGGTAAACACGTCAATTTGCCTGGACATCAATTTACTTCTTTTTTTTCTTCTTTTCTATTCTTCTTTTTCTTCTCCAATTTTTCTTCCTCCATTGCTCACTTACCCACCACCACGTTCTTCCTCCATTGCTCACTTACGCCATTGCCAGTGATCTCCCTTTCCAAGGGTGAAATCTCGCTTGCAAAGAGGGGTGAGAGAGATGTCGTCGGAGATCGAAAGGTTGAGCAGATCGATGGAGATTCCTCCTTCGCCGCGACGGCGCCTGCTGCAGCTGGGCTAGCACCTGCTGCAGCTGGGCTAGCACCTGCTGCAGCTGGGCTAGCACCTGCTGCACCGGCAGCCCCTATACGTCAATCTTGCCCAGAAGCTCCCCCAATTGCTTTTTTGTGATCTTTATCTTCACCTCCGTCGTCGTGAACGGAGGATCGCTTGATCCTCTGGAATCTCCCAGG
Source organism: Escallonia rubra (assembly GCA_033065855.1). Taxonomy (NCBI): domain Eukaryota; kingdom Viridiplantae; phylum Streptophyta; class Magnoliopsida; order Escalloniales; family Escalloniaceae; genus Escallonia; species Escallonia rubra. The sequence goes on along the minus strand of JAVXUO010000333.1, from coordinate 82,044 downwards.
AGTCCCTTTTCTTGGATCTTCATTTACGCTTGCTACAGGCCACCCAATTCCAATCGGATACCCATGTCCATGTTCATAGAGCATGTACTACTTGAGAAACAATTTGACGACACCAACATCGATTTCCAAACCAAGATCCTTGAGAAATCAGGTTTCAGCGAGGAGACATGCCTTCATCCCTCCCTCTGTCGACTGCCCAGAACAAGATCGCTCTCGCTAAGCATAGAAGAAGCCACAACAGTGATGTTCTCCATGGTTGCAGACTTGTTGCAAAAGTAAGATATTAGCCCGAAGGCCATCGACATTTTGATCACTAATTGCAGTATATATTGTCCCACACCTTCACTCAGTGCAATGGTAATCAACAAGTTCAAGATGAGGAGCAATATCATGGGTTACAACCTCTCAGGTATGGGATGCAGTGCTAGAATTATAGCAGTAGGTTTAGCCAAAGACCTGTTGAGAGCCCATCCAAACTCCCTGGCCCTAATTGTGAGCAGTGAGATCCTGAGCCAAGACTGGTACGATGGCAAGGATCGCTCCATGTTGCTAACCAACTGTCTCTTTCGAATGGGAGGTGCTGCGCTTCTTTTATCCAGCAGAGTCATTGTACAGGTTTTCGCCGCCGCTTGGGTCGCAGGAAAAGCGTGTCTCCGAGGTAAGAGAGCCCCAGTCTTGGCCTCCGAGACCAACGGAATTTGCAGAGAGAGAGAGAGAGAGAGAGAGATTTATTGAGGGACGGATTTGCCCCTAAATTAAACGACTTAACGGACTTAGATTTGACGGAATCTAACAGAGTGACTTAATTGAGCGCAATTGAAGAGTTCAGTGGTCACTTTGACACAAATTGATGTCCAGTGGTCAAAATGAAATTTGCCTAATAGTTCAATGGTCAATGGCGTAATTAACTCATATATACATATATATATATATATATATATATATATAGGGAGCTGATCCCTTGACAGCGCTGGCAAAATTGATTAAGTTGCTAGCGCGATCTGGCCGTCCATCCCGAAAGATGGACGGCCCAGATCTTTTTTTTTCGTTTTTTTTAAGTCCGTCCGCTACATTATGTAGCGGACAATTTTTTGACAAAAATACCCTTTGTGCCCATCCGCTACATTATGTAGCGGACTATCGAGACTACTGTTTTGACTTTTTTTTAAATCCATCCGCTACATTATGTAGCGGACGTATTTTTTCTCTTTCTCTTTCTTTTCCTCATTTAATGTTCTGACGGTTTCCTTTCTCTCTCCTCTCTCATCATTTTTTCTCTTTCTCTCTCTCCTTTCTCTAATTAACTTTCTGACTTTCTCTCTCTCTCTCTCTCTTTCTCTTGTTTGTATATCATTGTTTTGATGGACGAATTGTGGGGATTTGATGGTGAGGCAATTTTCTTGGCTCACCCATTTCACCTGAACCAATATTCTTTCCTCTCAAACAAGGGAAAGTCCCCACCACCATGGCTGCTTGCGTTCAAGCTTCAAGAAAGAATATGGAAGTTGACTCCCTTGTCCAAAACTGAAAATTGACCAACAGAAAGAAAAGAATCCAACACCAATTCCAAATACTTCTCAGACCAATGATCTGGGCAATATTTTCCAACTTTTCATTTCTAGTTTCTCCTTCCTCCAGCTCGTTGTTCAGAAATGAGAGAGAGAGAGAGAGAGGGGGGGCGCGTCTTCGTGGGTTTCTTGGTTATGGTGGTCGGAGCTCGAGGAAGAGGCGAACGCCTCTGCTGCGGCGACGCCGGAGTAGAGCTCGGCCGTGATGTGGGCTGTTGTCATTACTGCAAGGAGGATGGACAAGGGAGAGAGAGAGGAGAAGAAGAAGAAGAAGGGAGGGGAGATGAGAAAGAGAGTCAGACATTAATGAGAGAGAGAGAGAACAATTAAACATGTCAGGAGAGAGGAGAGAGAAAGGGTCAGAAAATTGTCCGCTACATTATGTAGCGGACAATTAATCAGACAAAAGAGAGAGAGAAATGGTCAGAAAATTAATCAGAGAAAGGGTCAGAAAAAAAGTACGGGCTTTGTCCACTACATAATGTAGCGGATGGGCACAAAGGGTATTTTTGTCAAAAAAAGTCAAAAAATTGTCCGCTACATAATGTAGCGGACGTACTTAAAAAAACGCAAAAAAAAAAGATCTGGGCCGTCCATCCTTCGGGATGGACGGCCAGATCGCGCTAGCAACTTAATCAATTTTGCCAGCGCTGTCAAGGGATCAGCTCCCATATATATATATATATATATATATATATATATATATATTCTACAATCTAAAATAACAAACAATAATGAAAAACTGTCAAAATAAGGAATTTAAATACAAGTCATAATTTATTTGGTCAATATTTATTTAGTCCAATGTACTGGAAATGTAACGACAAAGGGAGAAAAGAAAAAAAGAAAAGAAAAGAAAAGAAACAAACGAGAGGACAAAGGGTGAAAATAAAAAATAACAGGAAAGAAACGAGAGGGAGTGACGACAAAGGGAGAAAAGAAAAAAAAGAAAAGAAAGAAACGAGAGGACTAGAACAGGAGACGAGATGAGGATAAGAGAAGAAAGAGACCTGTGGGTCAGCGGCGGAGGACCTCCGGCGAGACTCTGGCGACCACGGTGAGACCTCTGGGGACGGAGACAGCAACAGCGGCAGTAGCTGACTTCTCTTCCTTCGGCGTCTGTAGCCGTCAGATCCATTGGCTTCGGCTTCGGATCTTCGTCGACTGAGCTCCTGCAACACCGCCGACAGCTCTGGCAACACCAGCGACACCGGCGACAGCCTTGATGTGGTCGGCAGACAGCAGACTCGAGGTGAGAGAGAAGAAGACGACCGTGAGGTGAGAGAGAAGAAGACGGTAATAGTTCAATAAATCTGAAATTGGCCCCAAACGTTCCGACACTGCCGATTGTCGTGTCCGGCACTCCTCGACGAAGTGTCCGACACGGTGTCGGAAAATAAAAATAAAAATCCGACACCGATTGGCAGTGTCCGACACGTGTCGGGCGGTGTCCGGAGGGTGTCGGGGTGTCCGTCCGTTTAGGACACCAAACCTCCACCAAGGAGAGGTGTCCGTGCTTCAGAGGTTACTTGATCTTTATATTATGTGTCGGCTGAAAGTTTGATATAAAGGATAACAAACATGCTTCCAATGCATAAAGCCTATGCTGGTTCCTCTTGCCAATTGTAGCCAAAACTGCAATTTAAAGATTTTTTTTTCCTCATGCTCCCAGATTTTGTTACAAGTCATGGGGTGCATGTTCTCCCATTTTTTGTTCTATATAATCCTTTGGAACATAATGGGTATCATATGTACTTATTAGTACCTTACTTCAACATAATACATGTCTTTCTATGTTAAAAGGCTAGCTGGCTTAGAAAAACTTAGGTTGATCGGAAAGTGTTCGAGTTAGTAGTAGGATTAAATTGTGAGGTAACCCCCCCTCCCTCTCTTGCCCGAGCGTATCATCAGGCTCTTGGTACTCAAAGGGTCCCAGGCAAGTGGGAACCTGCCACGCACAAAAGCATTGCAGCTTCATGCATCATAATAGGCATCGACAGCATTTACGTGTTACTATATCAAAATGTAACACATTATTTGCAGCAACAAACGCAACCAAATTCAAATTCTACAAAAACATGTACTTACAGTGTGGAATGGCACATTATCCTTGCCCATAAACTGATAGAGCTCAACATTTTCAGGATTTTTCCACCACTTCTCCCACTCAGATGTGTAGCATGAAGTGATTGAGACATATCCAATTGGCGCGTCAAACCAGACGTAGAAAACCTAGCAATCACATGTTTAAAGACAAACAGGATTTAATCTGACAGAACTAACTAAAAGAAGGGTCTGTATGGTTTACGCTGATGACTACCCAACCAATCAAACACCGACATATGTAGTAGTTGAAAGTAGCGCCATAACAAACCGAATGAGATGAAACTAACCTTGTCCCTGAATCTCTCATGCGGAACAGGGACCCCCCATTTCAAATCTCTTGTAATACATCGATGCTTCAATCCTTCTTTAAGCCATGCATTTGTTGCCTGAATAGCATTCTGACTCCAAGATCCAGCCACTGACATGCTGTTGATGTACTCCACTAATTTATCCTTCAGCAAAGGGAGTTCAAGAAATAAGTGGTTTGTATCACGTATACGCGGTGTGTTCCGGCAAACCTGTTTACAAATCAAGGTCAAGTATAAGTTGAAAAGGATATGAAACCAGAAAATGGAAAGTTCCCCCAAATATTGTTATTACAAATTCAACAACCTAGAACATCCGTACATTGAGAACCTTGTCAGCCAACCAAGTTAGAGTGCAGAAGTTATTCAATTCGTAAAAGTGCACTGACAAAGGCCTCCAAGAAACTCTGTTAGACATACAAAAATCATGTCAACGGACCTTGCACCTAGGATCTTGTAATTCTGTTGGATTCAAAAGCTTTCCGCACTTCTCACATTGATCACCGCGTGCAGAATCATAGTTACAACCTGGTGTAGGGCAGATACCTTCCACAAGGCGATCAGCTAAAAACCTTTGGCAAGTGTCGCAGTAAAGCTACATTTGCAGAAGAAATTCAGGTTCAATATGTACCCACAAACCAACACATGGTATAATATCACTTGCCAATTTTGACATAAACATAGGAACCTTCATCGATGGAGCTATTGAGTAAGCATAACTAGATACCTGCTGCATTGTGTTCTCAGAAAGCCAATGGTTCTCCATCAGTTTCTTGAATATCGCCTGGCAAACTTCGGTCTGCTGTGGTGTCGACGTGCGGCCAAATTCATCAAAACTAATATTAAACCAGTCATAGACCTGTTTATGAATTGCATGATACCTACAAAAGCAAGGAAAACATAACAGGGGTAAGAAACTGGAAGATGCTAGCAAATTTCGTTTGGTCTAATCGCACTACTTGAGGACCAACTTGGTCTTTGACAAGCAATCCGTACTATAAATAGCATACTAACGTCTAAACACTGATTTTTATGCTTTTGCCCATGTCAAATGACCACTAGCGCACCCCCCCCCCCCCCAACCCCCCCGTTTCATTGGTTTTGTCCCCACTGACTTCTTGCAAATTCATATGATATATTTGGTACATGTAAACATCGAATTGAGCTCAAATAGCAAAAATATATGTTCTCTTGTTCCATCGGTTTTTGTCCTTTGACCTTTTGCATATTCATAGGATAGATTTAGTACCATGTGAACACCGAACGCAGAAGCGGATGCAGCGGGAGGCACGTGCCCACCCGCTGCCTCCTTCTCTTCCCATTTAACCATGGCACATTGGCACCATTCTTTCACTCCTTCAGAGAGAGAGAGAGGAAAAACAAGTGGATAGTTTTTAAGGTGGTAGTTGGAAGGGTGAGTTTTAGAGAATGGACTTAAATGCTTAAATAAATTTTCACCTATTGATTAAATTAATGGTCATGATTTTTAGAAAGAGCTCCATATGTTTTAATAATGACACTAATATATGATGCTATGGTAAATGAACACAACAAATGGACATTTTACTGAAAAAATGATCCTAAAATGTGATGTTTGCTAAAACGCTTAGAAAAATACAACACTTACCAAATTATATTTAAATTAATAAGGGATCACAGTAAAAGATGCATTTAAAAGAATTTTACTCAAATAAACGTCATAAATAAACGGCCCTTATACCACATTTTGTTGACGCAACTCTAATCTTTATCTTTGTAGTCGTCTCAATCTTTGTTCTTTGAATATTGGCTCTTGGGTATAGTAAATTTGAATAACTTATTACGGAACATAAGATTGTCCCTTGATCTCTTTGTTCTTTCATACTAGCCGACAGATCATGTGCTCGACAAAAGGTGGGACACAAAAATTAAGAAGTCTATTTTGATCCAGTAAAGTATAGTTATGTGTAATGTGGAATTAAATTGGCACACAAATTTTTGGGTTGCCCTTTGATTTACTATGGGTAGGAAGTAAGTGTATGAATTGGCTACTCATAAAATTGTGAGTGATTCACTCATGCTTATTCGACATACGCTCGATTGCGTTGTTTGTTTGTTGGGTTTATATATTGTCACAATAGTTTTAATTTCATGTCGTGTATTAGGTGCCCACCCCGTACCCCGTGTACAGTTTCTAGCTACGCCACTGACCGAACGGAATTCAAAAGGCAGACATAGGTCAAATACCTATTGTTTGGTAAATCAACCAAAACAGAAGTGAAGTCAACATTTACATGTACTAACTGTATCCTAGAAATTGGTAGAAAATCAAATGCCGTAAGCATCATTTGGCAGGCCAAGCTAGGGTAAAAACGATTAGATAAAAGTCACCCTTTAGGTGCATGTAACCTATCCTAAGAACTTCAAAAAAAGTCAAAGCAAACAAATCCAGTCCAACCGAAGGAGTATCATTTTGAGCTCAATATAACGTAAGGTTTTGCAAAAAGTGAAATAAGACAAATATCAAGATAGCAAAACAAACACTCACTTATCGCAAATCTGCTTGGGGGTACAGTTCTCTTCCAGCGCCTTGGTCTCGGTGGCGGTGCCGTACTCGTCTGTCCCGCACACGTATATCGCGTTGTAGCCGCGGAGGCGGCAGTACCGCGCAAATACGTCGGCGCTCAGCACACCTGTAAAAAACCGAAACACGCGCCAACAGTCAAAATAAACACGCAGCGATTGTGTTGTACGTGTAAACGTGCGTGGGGAGGGAGGGGGGGTAAATTACAGCCGATGATGTTGCCGAGGTGAGGCACGTTGTTGACGTAGGGCAGAGCGCTGGTGATGAGGATGTTGCGCTTGCCGGCGATCGGCAGTTTCACTGGCGATTTCCGGTCGGTTCCACCGGAATCAGTCGGCAGGTCTCCCATTGAACCAATTGAGGCGTGTTGCTTGCACCGAGGATAGAATTCGATGCAGTTTGCAAATGGGCACTTTATTAACGCTGAAAAGTTGAGCTCAGTGGAGGTGGTGGCATAAGCAAAGGCATTTTTAGGGCAGAAACAATACACGTGTGGTTAACTAACTAACCTCGTCATTTCTCCTAATTACGAATTTGTCCTGATTACGAATTTGGCATCTTCTACTCCTAAAGCTTAATGCTGAAAATTTTGGCACCCGCTTATAGATAAGAATCATATGCTAAAAGTATAAAGAATCTATGTTGTAACGATTTTAATTAAAAAAGTATTTATTTTGTTCATACCGTTAAAAATTATAGTAATAACTTTTCGTCGTTGAAATATATTTAGCGATATTTTTCTGTTACGAGAGGTGCTTTAAAGCAGAGAATCCTAATCTCCCACTTTTAGATCAAAATTTAGGTCTCCAAGACTACTAAGAGGTTATTTTGGATTATTTTAGAGCGGTCAAACTTGATTAAAATTATATTAAATCAGGTATTGAAGTATTTAGCAAAATAATAATAATAATAAACTGATTAAGGTAGCGTTTGACATATATTTTAGGTTTTTTTTCTATCAATTTTATAAATCAAATTTCAAAATGGGACTGTTTTTTAAAACTCTATTTTGAAGTTTTTCATTTTTGGTTTCCAACCCCCCCCCCCCCCCCCCCTCCAAAAAAAAATTTACCTCTTAACTTTTGTTAGTATAACAGTAAAACTGCATTAATATCAAAAGAAGAGTAACAAAAGGGTCAAGACATGCCCATATTACAAGACATAGGTTGTCGAACAACCCTTAGATAAGTACATAAAGTAGTGCAAATATAAAAGGCTGGAAATGACTAAAACATGACACATCGGTGATGGGCTGTTAAATAAAAAGGCTAATCTTCATCGTGTGGAAGGAGCCATGGTGGTAAGCATGTTACAGACTTACCGGAGGATGTTTCAAGTGTGGCAACGTGGAGCATCAACTTCGAAACTATCCTTCAGTTTGGGATAACCAATTAGCCCTCAGCCCTGTACCTATAGTTAGTTTAGCAGTGAGTAGTACACCTTGTCTCGGAGGAGGTCAAAGTCAATGGGTCAAACTCAGCAGGGGCAGAGGCCTAGGACAGACCTTTTGCTATGTCTGCTCACGATATTGTGACATCCAATTATGTGGTGTTAGGTACACTTCCAATTAATTCCTTTAGATGCTCTCATATACTGTTTGATTTAAAGGTATCATATCCTAAGTTATAATCTGAATCATATACTATGGTGGGATATTTGAAGTTGTGAATTGCCGAGGCTGCTATTGATATTCTTGACTAATATTTTGGAGGTTATGTGTAACATTTGATAACATTTTTGTTTGGAAGTTACTTAGTAAAAGCGTAGTGCTTGGATATTATAATTATGTGAAATTCGATGATGATTTTTTTTATAAATTGGAGAGAATGTAATACCCCCAACCCCGATATATTTTAACGGATTAATTTAAAAAAATTAGCGACTATTTTTTTCTTAGCGTCGACGCATTTAGTAAAAACTTTTAGCAACGATTAGTGAAGCAAGATTATGTAACACCCGTTATATTTTTCTAATACATAAATTTATCGTAAATAGTTATTTTGGGCTTTTTCGTAATATTAGAAAGTTTTGGATGAACTTTAAAAATTACCTAAAGTTTAGGGGAGTTTTGGTAATTTTTCAGTCTAGGATACATATAGCTTGGGGAGGAAGCCGTGAAGTGTTTGGTGTGGATTGTGATTGTATATGTATGTGTGTGAGTGTAAAAGAAGTAAAGGGGGAATCTACCGAGAGGCAGTTAATGTGTGTGTGTGTTTGGTGTTGGTCGTAGGGTGATGACTATACCGTGCAAAGGGCTGCCGTGAAGCTTTGTGGGCGATGGCCATGGTTGCCGTAAGAGAGGATTTTAGTGTTGTGGGGAGGTTGCGGTCGTGCAAGGGCTGTGATGGCGGTGATGATAATGGGCTGTCAGGGAAGTGAGAGAGAGAGAGAGAGAGAGTTATTGTCGCAGTTGTGTGTGTGTTTAGGATTGAGAGGACTGCTGTTAAGGTAGTCTGTGTGAGGGGTAAGTGTGTGTTTACGGTTGTATGTATGTGTGTATAAGGAGTGTGTGGGTGCAATGTACAATGACGATATATTGTGTGTGTCTTGTTGTATGTGTGTTTGTATAAACGAGTCTGTGTGTATACGGGTGGATGGGTGAAAGTGTTGTGTGCTTGTGTGTTTGTATGCAGGGGTGTGTGTGTGGCTGTCGGTGGGGGGGTTAGGATTGTCATAAAGGCTGTGTGTGTGTGTGTGTGTGTGGTAGAAATGAAAGAGGCGCAACTTTCTTAGGGCCCGTACGTTTACAGTATTTAGTTTTTGTTTTTTGTAATGATGATAAAAAGATGCTCTTTTTCGCGTACTTTTATCATTTTCGGTATTCGTTTTGGATCCAAATATCCAAACAGTAGCCAAAATCATGAAAACAGCCTTGGGCTGTTTTCACCTTTTTCCAAAAAAATGAACTCAATGTCAGAAGCTGCTCCCTCCCTCTCTCTCCTCCCTAGCACCCCGTACAGAGCCATTGTTCACCCCTCGACCTTCGGCAAACTCTCTCTGCCCCTCCCTCTATCTCTCTTCATGTACTCTTTCTTCACCCACAACCCACAGACAACACCATCAACTCCCATCCGAAAGGAGAACTCGCCGGAATCCAGACGAAGGAGATGGGGTTGACGAAATCGCTGGCCAAGAATCATCGTCGCGAGGAAATGTCGCAGAAAGCTCTCCAGTCGATCAAGTCGTTGCCTGTGGAATTCAGGTTTGTGGGTTCATCGACTGATGCCGCTAATTCAGGCAACAGTCGTGGGATGACTGACCGAGACGATGACGAGTCACCCTGTGGCGGTGGCTGGACTGTGGCCCGTGGTGGTCGGCGGTGGAAATGGAGGGACTTGTGGGGTATTTGATGGGATTGAGGATGTTGGGATTACGGTGATGGTAATGAAGGGGAAGGGGAAGGGAAATGGGGACACAGAGCTGGGAACAGGGAAGGGGAAGGGGAAGGGGAAAGGGAACTCGAACAGGGAAGGGGAAGGGGAAGGGGAAAGGGAACTCGTGAAGGGGAAGGGGAAGGGGAAAGGGAACTCGTGAAGGGGAAGAGGGAGAATCGATCCAAAAAAGTTGGGTAAAAAAAAATGAGAATGGTAAACGTACAAGAAAAATTGAAAAAAATAATACGGAAAATGATAAAAGTACAGGAACAATTTTCAAACTGAATATGAAAATCTTGAAAATGAAAACAGAAAATGAAAACAGAAAACAAATATGGTAAGCGTACGGGGCCTTATTTTCATAGTACAAAGGAGGAAGAGTGTGTGTGTGTGAGAGAGAGAGAGAGAGAAAGAAAGAGTGTGTATGTGTGTGTGCGTGCGTGTGTGTGTGGGTGCGTGCGTGCGTTTATGTGTATATATGTATGTGTAGGAGGCTGCCGAGGGCAACTGTGTGTGTCAGTGTTGTGTGTGTGAGTGTGTGTTTGTGTGGGTGTTATGGTTTGTTTTAGTGTGTGTTTTTGTGTATATTTATGGGTGTGTTATGAGAGGGTTACAAAGAATGGGAAGAAATGGGTTTGCTGGGCTCGGGCAGATTGGGTTGGTACCATGTGTTTGCACATGTATATCACATATTTGCGTTAGGTTCGGCGCATGCATCGGATAGTGTACAGCGATTGTTAGCCTATGAAATTTTACATTATAGTACCTTAGGCTATATTAGAATTTCTGGCAAAATTTTATAACTTTCTAAAACCATATGTATTTTAAATATTTTCTATAATTTCAGACTTGTAAAATTCGTTTAGAGTCTCTAGTATTCATGATAAATTCTGAAAATATTATAGTAAAGATTTTAGGGTAAATTACACACGGCACCCCTGAGTTTTGCCTTAAATTACACACGGACATCCCTATCTTTGAAAATTACACTCCGCTCCATTTCTTTGACGGTGTTAACGGTGGGACGCAAAAAGACATGTTTACCCTCGTATATTAATTACACATTATCGTCTTGGATTTTGGAGAGACTGATATGTCTGGCTCTTCACTCTTGGCTACAGACATCAAGTCAAAAAAAATGTTGCAGTCTCTCGATAGTGTAGATCGCCATCGCCGATAAGCGAATTTTGTTCTGATCGGAGGGGGGGAGAGAGAGAGAGATATGAAGCATTGGGGACTAGTAATTCTAGTTATTTCCTTGATTCATGAAAATGGAATGAATCTCAAAGTTTTTCGATTGACCAGTGAATTGTTAGGTGATGACACTGGCCGGAATCGGCCATCGGGGACCAAATACGTTGCCGACAAAAGTGATTCCATGGTAGTTTGGAGGTTGCGGCGGGCGGTGCTTCTAATGGAGGGCGACGGTGTCAGGCATGCGGCTTTGGGATCACCGGTGATGAAGTCGTGCGGTGTTCAGTGTCGCAGTGGTGCGCGGGGGTGTTGGGCGGTACTTCCGGTGAGGGGCGTGGCCGGAGAATGAGGGGTGGTTGACCATGAGATGGCGTCGAAGATGGCGCCGGTGATAAATCTCGTATGGGAACAGGTTTCGACTATTTGAAAGATTTCTCTAAGGTGAAATCAAATATAAGAAAGATTTCTCTAAGGCGAAATCTTTCTTATATTTTCAAAACATTAATGACATTTTTCTAGTTGCAAAACATGAAGGGAACATAAAAGATGGTAATCAAGCCAGCGTTGATTACCCAAAGAGAATCCTCAAAGGTTGATGATTTTTCAAGAAAGGGAGGGCAGTTTGGGGATGAAAAATCCAAAAAGTAAGGTGTCAGGGAATCTTTAGACGGAGTTAGGGTCCCCGTCAATTTTGTGGGGCTCCGTGAAATGCGGGTACAAACCTGGGGGAGCGGAGTGTAATTTTCAAAGATAGGGGGGTCCGTGTGTAGTTTAGGGTAAACCTCAGGAGTGCCGTGTGTAATTTACCCAAGATTTTATGGTATAAATAAGCCCTAGATTAAGTTTGATGATTTCTAGAGTTGATTAGGTATCATTATTGTATCGCATTACATTTAGCAAAACAAATAAATTAAAAATAGTTTTAATGCCTTTTAAATTCTAATTTTAATTTTTATAAATCTTATATATATATATATATATATATATATATATATTTATTTATTTAAAGATGTTATAAATCTTATGGGGTTTATTTTTATCTAGAAACAATTATGGCTATGTATGGGCTTTTATTGCATTTAAAGAAATTATTTTTAATTCAAAAAATTATATTTTTATTTTATATGTTATTTTAAGGCATAAAAGTGATTTATGGGAATTAACATCAATTCTAAGTTATTGGTGAGCCTTGAGGAGTGTGTCAGGTTTTTTGGCTAGGTCGGTCGTCTGTGTGACCCGCTTGGGGTTGCGTGATTCCGGAATTAGAAGTGAGCATTGTTTGGGTAGTTGGTATTAGGTTTATAGTACATTAGCATAAATTATGTTCTAACAAATAATTTGCCCAATTTAGGATAATTCAAATGATTATTGATCGAAGTTGTTTAGCGTCGCATAGCTTGGATCGAGGTAAGGAATTTCATCCGAACCCTATTTCATTACTCTGATTTCAAATGTTTTATTATGATCTTTTACACATTTGGATGAAGTGAAGGATTCGGAGAAGAGATCGGGAAAAAAAGGCCAAATTGAGAAAGCAAGTAGATTCTTAGCAAATAGAAAAAGAAAGAAATGCCAAAATAGAAGGGATAGATACACAATAAAGACAAGTCTAAAGCCGAACGTTTTTTTTAATAGCAGTTTTAGGAACTTTATTGAACTTCGATTCTATGTAGGGATGGCAATGGGGCGGGTCGGATGCGGATTTTACAAAATCCAAACCCGCCCCGCTACTCAGTGAACTTTGCCCGATCCTATGTGAATTTAGGAACCCCGAACCCGCCCCGTTCCGCCCCGCCCCCGCTGTAGCACGCAAAAAAACCCGTAACCAACCCAACCCGATCCGACATGTTCTACTTGGTATAGCAAATATTTCACTCTTTTTAAACATGTATTACACCAAAACTTGCACCTGTGTCACAAAAAATAAACTATACACATCATATTAATGTCTAAAAATCCTAAATAAGACATTAGTAAATTACAACAGAGTTCAAATAAATTACAACATAGCTCAAATAAATTACAACATAGTTCAAATAAATAATAACATTGTTCAAATAGACTACACCATAATTAACAGTCCAATTAGTTTTCTCAGTGTCTACTTTCTATAATTACAAAGGAATGCTGCCTCTATGTCGAAGTCCAAGAGTTAGCTACTAGAGTTGCATCAAGAATCTGCCAGTCCCAAAACTTCATTTAAGACACCAATATGTACCCTGAACTGCTCGCCAAAGTCTAAATTTTTAAAAGTTCAAGCATCAACTCATACACACAACCCACTGGGCCGATACATGCAACCCCAATCCATGCCTTTCAAAGCCTCCAAATCTCATTTTCAGAAGACCAATCTGATGAATCTTTGCTAGCATGCAAAAATTAATTTCATCTAGGCTTGTGGAAAAATGCACCATAGAAGCTCAAAATGCCTACCTTAATAACAGTCTTACTGGAAACTACCTCCCAGTCGCTCCCAAGTGCTCAATGGGATGAATTACTATCACAGTCAGCTTTCAGCTCTACCACCTATTCAATATCAACCACATTTGACGATATCCAGTTTTTTTATGTTCTCCAAAATTTCAGCCAAATCTTGCCTCCAGCAACTCCTTTCATCTCAATTTCTTGCCCAGCTTGAAGCCTCATTTTGTCAACTTTACTTAACTCACTACCTCCAAAATCTCATTCTGAAAAGAGCTCAATACTATCTAAAGCTATACATCAACAGAAACAATTTTGGGAAAACATATGAGTAGAACCAAAGACTTCTGCACCATACCAACCAGACAACTTTTGCATTTCCAGAAAGTCAAAACAACACTACTATAACCAGTCCCGCAAAATATTTAGGCATGCCAAACGATTTTGAGAAATACAACTATAACTTTGAACACTTTCAGTTTCTCACACAATCATCATCGACATTTTTAAAATTGATGTTAGCAAATGATTGGTTACAAGAAGCACGCCATATGCTGAGTTCAATTGACATAATAGAGTATTGCCATTGAGAGCAACTGTCGATCTCACCATGATAGTTACTAATGGGGCTCCAACAAAGATTGGTACTACTTATAACAGGAAAAAGAACAGGAAATTACAAAGTGCATAGGTATGATGATTTTTTTTAACTAAGTTTTAACTTGTGAATCAGGAAAGATTTTCTCCTTCAAGAAGAAGATCAACAAAGATGAACAAAACATGGAATAGAGAGAGAGATTGATTACCTGAACGCATATTTCCTCAACGGTCGTCTTCAATTTGTGGCTGTACGGTGGAGAGTGGCCGTGCGCCGACCGCCATGCGGTACTGCGGTGGTCCGTGGAGACTGGAGAGGCAGAGAGCCAGCCGAGAGTGGAGAGCCGTGAAAGTGAGAAGGCACAGTCACACAGATTAGGGATTTTAGGGTTTGCAAGAAAAAAAATAGGAACATATATATACGGTATCCTATGGACGGCTAAGATCAATTAAAGAATTAGGGTACCACTAAGATTAACTAAAGAATTAGGGTGCAAGGGCGGGGCGGATCACGAGGTGGATTTAAGTGTATACCATACCCGCCCCACGCCTCGATCAAAGTTAAAATAACCCGCTCCTGTCGGGGCGGGGCAGAGATTCGTGGGTACGGATTTTTTTGCCATCCCTAATTCTATGATTGATATAAAAATATTTTTGGAACTACCCATGAAACACTAAGTTGAGCTTAAAGTGATCATTTGAAATTCTTTATTAATTCTCATTTTGAATTAGTAAAGAGATCATTTGAAATTCTTTATTAATTCTCATTTTGAATTAATTCTCATTTTGAAATTATTTATTGATTCAATCATCATAAAACATTTTGAATTATGTATATTTATTCTTAATATTGACATGAGTTAGTAAATCTGAAGAGTTATGAGGATAGTGTATATTGTTGGCGTTATAAGGACAGTATGTTTGGTTTGGGTTCAAACTAGTACCTAAATTGACTAGTTAGTGTACACATGCATATGTAGAGTGTATCTGAACACTGTCGGGGTGGCCTTGCTAATCTGTGCTTGTCATGCTCAATGTCTTTTGTTCAGTTTTATTGTATTTGAAGTATTTTTTAAATTTTTATTATTCCTGAGGAATTGAGTTGATACTCTTCCCTATGTCTATATCAAAATGTGTGTGGCTTTATTTGAAAATCATTTTAAACTTATCATTTGACTGATATGATTAAAAAAAATCGTTTTAATCGGTCTATTTTTTTTATTTATTTTTTGTTCCTTGATTGACCTTATTGGGCTCTCAAAAGCTCACTATCATTTGACTTCATTTTCGAAAGTGGTAACCATCATTAGGCTGCCTGAGTATGGATTAGAGCAAAGTGAAAGATTTTGAATTTAAGTTTTAGTATTGATCATTAAAACCCCTGCGTGGGTTAATATTGTTATTTAAAAATTTTCAAACTTAGATTTCATGTTTTATCGATGACAGTCTACTGAGAGTATGATTATTGGTTTAGTTGCTCTAATAATAGTCATTCATATGTTTGAATTTGAGGATATTATTGTCTTAGTGTAAATGATCGAATGAGTGTTAACGCTTCTAATTTTTCAGAATGTTACATTGTGTGTTGCTAGTGAGATGTTAAAGGAACCTCGTTTTATAGCTTCATGAGAAGGAATGTCATTCCTGGTTGAAGGGGTATTCGCGGCACTAGCCAACTGCGCAAATACTTTGGCATCCCGTAAAATGTTCGGATCGTCAGTATTAATATCACACTGATGGAAGCCAGATCCTTTATAACAAGCATCATATTATACTGGCGTCACCGAGGGGCGAAGTATGGTATAATTAATCATCTGGGACATAATAAAAGTTGAGTCAGAATGTATGAAAATATGATCTAGTCCATGAATTTTTGCCTAAGAGCATGCATGCAAAATTGAGAGCTTGTGCAATAAGAGGGTCACTGGCAAGACATAAGGTAGCCAACACGAACTCCAACATTAGTGGTTGCGCTAAGGCCTACCCCTATTTGAGACGAATTCGAATTGAAAGCCGCACATCTAGTAATATGGATATGATTTCTAGCCATGCTTACACAGTCTCTAGAAATATCATGTAATGAAAGTATGAAACCAATGACTCGTGGGTGGTGTATTCCCGCCTATGTTCGTCGTTGCAGCAAAGTTCCCAAGGGGGTGTCATGGTATTTCTCATAAAACTCTTTATAATAGAAGAACGAAGAGATTGAGCTAGAAGGATGATTTTGTGGGGGTCAAAGTTTTTCCGCCGAAATATACTCATTGCGGTGTAACCAAATATACCAAATGAGGGCAAAAAAAGAGTTTGTGGATGTGAAAATATGTATTAAACCTCAGAGCCAAAATGAGATAACCAAGCAATAAGCCAGTATCATAAGGACTAATATGGCAAAATGCTTATAGTTGTTGGACCACCCAGGTTGTTGTCTCTTCAGAGCGAGAATGAGATAACCATGCTTTATATGATATGTTTTGTTTTCTTTCCTTCAATTTTATAAACAAGTTTTTAAAATGGGACTATTTTTTAAAACTCCACTTTAGAGTTTTCAATTTCGAACCAAATCGACTTTCATAACCTTCTTAACGACCTCACCTCTAACCTTTCCTCTCAACCATACTCCACTCCTGGAGAGTTTGACTCAGATGCAACATGATCTTCACCACCAACAGGAAGTTACCCTTCAGGCTCATTGTCGCCAAGCCTATCTCACTACTAGCATTCTGACTGAACAAACCCCTGGCCCATCAGATCTTCGATCAGGCTCATGGCTTTAGGGTGACTCGTCCGAATATCTTTCCCTCTCGACACACCGGCACCGAAGGGGAAGAATGGTTCTTTAACCCGCGTCTCCCATATAACCCTCCGAGGCCGCGCTCTCCTCGTGTAGTCGAAGTCGTTGAAGTACCCACAACCGCTCTGTCGCCTACTGATCCATCCTCTTCTGCACAAGGTGCTCATCGATCTGCTCCGCCGCCTACTGATCCATCATCCTCTACACAGGGTGCTTGCCGCCGTCGGCCCTAGATTTTTTTTTACTCCTTTGATTGTTGCATTGGTTGCCCCTCTTTTTGATTTGACAAAGGGGGAGAACAATTAATTATTGATCATTCTTTGTACGCATCTTTAACATTTTTTTGCTGAATATTAAAAGATGCTCTTGTAGTTATTTCTTTGTTTGATTGTTAACTGATCAAGGGAGAGTATGTTTATATAATGTTAGAACTAATGTTGTCATCATAAAAAAAGGGGAGATTGTTGACTTATCGATTTTGATGATTCCAAATTTATTTTCTCTAACATTAATCTGACAATATTATTAAGATAAACATTTCAGGATTTGTCTTAATCAAACAAAGACAAGATCATGCCTTGGACATAACTTGAACCAAGATTTGGGATTGATCAAAGACTCGGACTACATTGAAGATACAAGGACATGTAGTCTATTTTATCCTTTTCAGATCTTCTAAGTCTTTCTTAAAAGATCTCACAGTAATTCTAGTAAAGAACCAAAACTGATTGTTTCAGTCGAAGGCAAACAGTTTGCAGTCAACTAAATTGGGCAGTTCCTTCTTTCTAGTCTTAAAAATCAGTTTTTAGTCGAAACTAAACTTTTTAGTCGAAGCTGAAGTTTTTAGTCGAAGCTAAACTTTTTATTCAAAGCCAAAGTTTTAAGTCAAATGAAATGGAGTTTTCAGTCGACTCAATTGGTCAGTGTTTTTACCATCTCTTCTCACTAAGTTTTCAGTCGACCAAATTCTCTTTGTAGCATTTGTAGTCGAATCAAACTTATGTTTGGGTCAAATCTTTTGTTTTGGACTTTCCCTTCATAACGGTTCATTTTTCTTCACCAGTATAAAAAGGGGTCCTTGAGAGCATTTAATACACTTCTCGCAAATCTTTTTCTATACTCTCAAAAACTCATCTCAAAACACTATCTCATCTTGTTCTCTCATTCTCATATATTCTCTGTTGAGTGAGTTCATCCTTGAGATAGTTTATTATAAGCTTCTTGGTTTGGTTCTTGAAAGAATATAGATCTTCCCACCTAAGAAGGCTTAGTTTAAGTTTATTCATTGTAACATCTGCTCAAGAAGGAGCTTATTTGTTGTATTCAAATTGTAATTTTTTTTCATTTGTAAACTGTTGGAAACCTTGGAAGGGTTTCGGAAATTGTACTGCAGTTTGAGCTAGCACCTGAAGCTAGTTGGTTAGTGAAATGCTCGAGTAGGTCTCCCTTGTGTGGAGTGCTCGGGGACTGGACGTAGGCTGGTGGGGCCGAACCAGTATAAATCTTTGTGTTGAATTTATTATTGTTATATATGTCATTACTTTGTAATCTCGTTTTTTAATTTATACTCAAAGTTGTAAAACACATATTCACCCACCTCTAGGTGTACTTAGGGACCTACAAATATACCATGGATGTTAACATTTGAAACAACTTCTTTTGATTCATCTTAAACATTAGCTCAGCGGCTTGCTCGCGTATGTAAGGCATTCTACAATTGCCTTAACATAATCTGCAACCTCGTACCCCAATCCACACCATCTATATTTTTTATCTCGTTCTCGTTGTCCTGAACTTTGTCTGGACTGTTCTTCGTCTTTGCTCTTCCTATATTTCTTTCCACTTTTCCTGTTTCTATCCTGGATTCTACCTCATCTCCGTCCTTGCTTCCTTCTTTCTTCCATGACTTCTCTACTCCTTGCCTCCACCACTCGATTTTCTGCTACTTTTGTAGCAATTCACCATTAGAACCTCCTTAATTGTCCCCTTTTAAGGGTATTGTCCACTTTTCAATTTTTTCTGTCATCACTGGATGAGGGCAAATAGGCCAACTCACCAAATTCCTTGATATACTTTTCCACCTTTCTATCCCTCCACTTAGCATAAGAAGCATGTCTCTAACTTACCCGACAATTCAAGCAAAATATTTATCATCAACATGTTACCTGCACATATTCTAGGTAACACAGGCCAAATAAACTAATCTCCTCAACTTGTTTTTGCTCGTTCTCAATAACTTAGAACTCATCTTGTACATATGACTGGCAAAAATCGTCTTTTTGACGTTTTTGTCCATCTTGTTACTTCAACTACCCTCTCTATCTCTCAATTCCACGTAATTGTCTACACTAAACCATCTCCCTCCCTTGAGATTCTACTCGGGTGGGCATCCTAAAAGTTTTGAAATCTACATTTTTTTCTTCCTTTTACTGGGGTTGTCATAATAGCAGCCACTAGTTGTACCGTTGCAACTCCCACGATCTTTTTGTAGAAGTCTCACTCGCTCTTTCTTAAGGTCTTCTTGACCTAATACAACTCCCTGCTTATTCCTTCCACTTACGTCCTCGACATTCACCAAAATCACTTCTGTTGAGGGTCTCTCTCGATTGGGAGCCCTCTCTCATCTTTCCAGTAAAGAGTAGCACGATATTTAAAATTGCGCACCACTATAACAACCTTCACACTCAAACAACTAATTATTTTCATCATTAAACAATACTAGTTCCGCATCGTCATTTTCCTTATCCATAACAATTTTAGGTCCGGTTACAAAGGCGGACTCCACTCCTACTCGTACCACCATCAATCTCAGAAAATCCATAACGCTCATTCAACAATTCTACACTTCAATGACTCTCTTTTAGAATCAGTCGTTACATGTCTTCGGGTATAACCCTATCAGAAGTGCACTCACAAACAACATGTCGTACTTTTCGGAAGCCCCACGAACTGGCGACCACTGTCTCCATTAATATCTAATTCGATACTCACTTCTTGTCCTCTCATTCAACTTTTAGTCTCTCTATCGTTTAGTTAACACCGCTTGTTTGGAACTCGAACTAACCTGTCGATTAGTCCTTTTTTCCCCATCACTTGGAAGTGTTTTTTCTTCCAAAAGTTCATCAAAGCTCTACTCATTCTCACCCTTGGGTCTTTATTCCTCTGTTCATGGTTTACACAATAAAATTGTTCAACATCTTCCATCTCCCTTATAGGTCCTTCTAATTCACTTCCTACTGGACCTTCATCCGGTTATTTCAACTCTAAGTCCATCTTATCTAGAACCTCCTCAGGGTCCTCTTCGGAATCTGACCTCACAAACTTGTCATTATCAAACCACCCTTCCAAATCTAAGTCAATTCTTCCATTTCCTGTATCAATAGCAGGAATGATGAGGTAACAATATATATGCCTTAGCCCACCTCAGACCACATTTCCTAATCATCCTCCTAGTTCAGCTAAATCATCAAAATTCTTCTTCTACTCCTCTCATCAACAACTTAGGCCTTCCACCAGACGTTTCGAAAGTCTACAGAATCATTTGCCTAAGCTCTGATACCAACTTACGACACCCTCAACCCTGGTGACATCACCGGGCTGGGTTATCGATCATAATCACATTCAAAACCCTGTGCCGAATATAGAGAAACTACACCTTCATACATCATTAGTCATTAATTGACGCTCCAAAATACGTCCTTACAAAACTTTTATTACAAACATACATCCTATTGAAGCGGAAGACTTTAAGTCTTTAAACAACATATACATTTACAATGTAATACACGACTGTAGTCGTGTAACTCCTATCAACTTATCTCGCAGCTCAATTATTATCTTACCATTTATAGCTTGTCTCACCTCACTCAACTTATCCTCTTGCTCAACTTTTCTAGCTTGTTTCATTTCCCTTCCTAGAAGTTCTCATTGGTCAACCTTATAGCCTGCACAACACAACATAAGGAATGAGCGCAAATCGCCCAGTAAAGACAACACGAGGAGTATCGTGTACAAGTGATTCGAGAGACTCAGATGAATAATAATCATCTCAACGATAACAATGAATCAAGAGTTTATAATTATTTCAGCATCAACATAAATTGACAAATGATATTTTCCTTTTATCAGACTGAGCGGCTTCAAGGCCCAACATAATAGCATTATTGCCATCTCCTCATGGACAAGACTGATTGACAAACTGACTATTCAAGTGAATACTAACACTAGAATTGTCAAAGTAAACATCAATGAAATACAAGTCATTAAAATCATTAATATCAAAATAAATCAAATGCAAAGCAGACTCAGACACGACAGACTGGACTTGACCTGACACGATAGACTCGACTCACGCGCCATGCATCCTCATTGCCAGTGATCATATTTCAAAGGCCATCCTCCTCATTTTTATGTCCTATTATACAGGATGTTCATCTCAGTTCCAAATAATCAAAGAGATGTTGTCATCAAGAAGGAAACTCACAAGAGTATTTGTCCCTAACCGCATTACAGCGGAAACAACAAGGCTTCATCAATGAAGCGGACTAAGAGAAAATTATTCCACCTTATATCCTCACAGCACAATCCAAACAAGAGATACCGGGTCAAAAGTTCAACCGATATTTCAAACATAACAATAGGAATTGAACATAAACATTATCAACAGGGCGGACTCGGGAAAAACTTAACCACAAGTCCTCAACAGCAAAACTCAACTAAGAGAAATATCGGTCATCAATAATTGTCGACATCTCACAACAACAGCACCACAAGCTCTACATGGCATCCTCAACCAACGATATGGCGGACTCAGGAGAAATTTGCCACAAGTCCTCAATAGCATTCTTAAATCGGAGAAATATCGGTTACAAATAATTGCTGACATTTCACAACAACAATGCAACCATTTCTTCATACATCTTCAATCAACGACATGGCGGACTCGAGAGAAACTTAACCACAAGTCCTCAATAGTGTCCTCAATCAGGAAAAATATCGGCTATCAATAATTGTCGACATCTCACAACAACCCCTACACAACATCATCACTAATGTCAGGTATGCTAGTCGAATCGAATCATAGCATACTAGGACACAAATTAATCCTACCAAACCTCATCAATGGAGCGGACTAAAGGGAGTTATTCTACTTTAAGTCCTCAATAACATAATTTCAAATAAATGAATACCGGTAACAATAACTACCGTTGTCAAATCATAACTACAAGAGTCCAACAAAACATCATCAACATGGCATGCTAATAGTAACAATGAATTAGCATATCAAAATCGCATTGTCCTTACCTGATTAGCTTATAGCCGAAGCAACTCGCAACCTCTGATAGCAATGAGCGAGATCACCTGATCAAATAACACCTTGCTCGTTAGACATCATTCAAACATATATGTACTCTTTATTCTATACCTTCCTATTTAACTGTTATAGCGTCTTACGACGGTTAGAAAAACCGATCCGATAATCGAATCCTTAACCCAGCCTTATTGATGCCTCAACAATAACCACTACCATATTTTAAACGCATTAACAACATTCCTCATTTCCTCCCATTCCGGACACTTAATAACGCGCGTTCCCAAAATTTAGCTCCAACATGGCAAAATTACCAAAATACCCCATGATGGCCGCTACACCACCAACACCCAAAACTGCTTCAAAATCACTTTTCAGATGTACTACATTCATTTATGGACCAATAGTCCTTCAGAAAATTTTAAAGGGAAATTACCAAAACATTCCCTGGCGCCCATTACACTAACAAACATCTCAAAACAACCTTTCAGATGTCTTACACCCCTTCCCGGACCAAAAAGTCCTTCGAAAAATTTTATAGGAAAAAATTAGGGCTAATTACACCTATGTTCCTGAGGTTATGGTGTAATTACAGGCAAGGACAATAGTTTGGATAAATTACACTTATGTCCGTTGACCAGACGGAAAATACAAATACATAACGGTTTGAAACGAAAAGACCAAATTGCCCATGACTTAGGAACTTAATTTTTCAAATGCCATAGTTATCTCTTCCCCAATTTCTCTCTTCTCCCCCCTCCCCCAACCCCACCTTAACACCACCACAGCACCACCTATGCATCATCACAATACCACCGATCATCTGCCATAAGTCCTTCCTATCACCATTACCATCATCAGCACTGTATTGCCACCGATCTCGCCGATCTCACCGCCAGCCCCGTCCTCGTAAGCCAGTGGTTACAGTATCTACAATTCATCATTGTCCGATCATTTTAGATCTTCTTCCTTCCAATCACATGTAGCTGCAGTTGATTGTAATGTTTCAATGGTTGACTTCTGTGTTGAGTACAATTGTATCCTCTATGTTCCGTTTTACAGATGATCTAATCCCTTTACCATGTTAGATATCCAATTCATGAAGGAGTTATCTTGTCTGGAAATGGATGTTGAAACAGGAAATTCTTAGACTTGTTTTTTCATTCTTTTGCTCTCAGCAATTCACTGTTATTCAAAGCTCCCTCGCTTTCTTCCTTTGGAAAATAAGTCGGCACTGTTACAACTTTCCATGCTCCCATGGTTGTCATCCCTGGGTGGGGGGCAGTGGGGTAGAGGGTAGGGGGAGGGTGGGGGCAGCAACGTGACGGAGGAAGGAGGGGACGGTGACCAGTGAGGGGAAGGTGGGATCTACAGCTGGTGAGGGTAAGGTGGGATCTGCGACGGGGTGAGAGGAGGGTAGGATTGGTGACGGGTGAGGGGAGGTTGGGGGCAGCGAACGGGGTGAGAGAAGGTGGGGGCGACGATGGGGTGAAGGGAGGGTGAGGGACTGTGATGGGGTGAGGGGAGAGTGAGGGGCGGCGACGGGGTATGAGAGTTGCAGAGAGAGAGAGTATAAGGGGAGAGAAAGTGAAAAAATTAGGGTTTTTTTTAAGACAAAAAAAATAGGGTTTAAATCTGTACTAAGGGTAGTATTGGTATTTTAAAAATACGTAACGGATGACATCATCAAAATGTACGATTGTTTAATGGACGAAGGACATGGCTGATACCTTTTGAAACTTAGTGTCCTTGACTGTAATTACACCCTAACCTCAGGGACATATATGTAATTAGCCCAAAATCAAAATACCCCCCTCGGGGTGGCAAATTATCAAAATACCCCTGGGGGTTTCCGATACCAGAAAAATCCCAAAACCACTTTAAAACGCTATTTTAAGTGTGCCAAAGTGATTTTTGAGCTAAAAAGCATTTCTGAAAATTTTCGTCCGAAAATTCCGAACAGGTGTCCAAACCGAGTGCTTAAAAGTCGGTTCGGCCAAAAATAGCTATCGACTTTGGAACGGCATTAGGAAACGGAACATCTCAGCATCTTAGGGTCCTCATAAAATTTTCGCGCATAACCGCATTAGTTTGTTATTTTTAAATTCAACACGAAGTTTCACGATAACCGCATCAGTTAACCCCCTTCCCGACCTCCGAAAAATCTGAAAATTTTCCACATTGTAGATTTCATAAAAATAACTGAAATCTCTTTTTTTTCACTTTACCAGATTCTACCAGGAGTGATTTTTAAAAATTACGCCATAGACTGCCTAACCGTAGCCCCCTTTTAGCGACATTTACGGTTAAATTTCACTATTACAGCAATACCCACGCACACCCAGCATCAGCAACCTGCTGCTGCTGCTCCCCCACTTTACATAGCTTTAACACCCCCCCCCCCCCCCCCCCCCCCGCGCTAAACAATACCTACTTATTCTCTTTACAAATTTTTTTTGTCTTTTATTTGTTTAACAGCCCTATACACCTCTTGATTTTTTCACACCCACATAAATTCTAAGTTATAAGCCTCATTAAAAGTAAGAAAGAAAGATTTCATCTTAAACCGTAACATATTTCAAGGCTTGAATTCATAAAATTCTAGTTAGCATGAAGAGATAGGGAATACCCCAGGGATTTTTTTTTCTTTTTTTCGCTTCTTCTTCCTTTCTTCTTTCTCTTTCCCTCTTTTTCTTCCCCTTTCTTCCATTTCCCCAATTCAGCTTCTACTTTCTTTTTTCTTGTTCCACCGAAATGGTCACAAGACCTTTTAGTCTTGGCTTCTTTCTAAGCAAGGAGGTCTTCACCTCATGCTTAATGAAAAGCTTAGTCATGCATGCTTCTATTTTTTTTGTCTTTCAACCGACTCAACCCCTTCCCTCTTTAGTCCCTTTACTTTGTTTTAGTTAAAGGTTATAAGAATATGTTACTAACCCCCACTTTTAAAATTTATAACTTAGCCTCTCAACTTTTCCATATTTACACTTCGACCCCATAACCTTCATAAATTACATTTTGGTCTCAAAGACAAACGAACCGCTCATTTAAATTTCTACTACTTAATTGTCAATAAAAAAAAGTGCTACCAATAAAAATAACACCCTTAGTTAATCTAATTCACGGTTAGATTAATTTAAGACATTTTTTAGGATATTATAATACCACAGGCTATTACATTATTCAAATAATATTACCATTTTGTAGTAAGAACACACTCCACCAATCATTACATCTACAAGAAGATAAACTCAAGGATCTTCTGCTCAACGCATAACTCCCAATAAGGGTAGCATCTAGTGCTTCTCTTCCAACTCAGCATTCTCCACCTCAAAAGGTTAGATACCTCTTGGATGAGCTGGGGTAAGGTTGATGTGTTATATGTTGTAGCAGCAACAACAGTCTTTCCCAACTTTGATCTAAGCAGCCATCAGCAACATAGCAGCCATACTGGGAGGCTAGAACTGCATATGCATTTTGCTTGAAACTGAAAACGACGTTGCTTCAGAGTATGGAGACAAGGACAACAGATGGTCTCTATTTGATTCTTAGGACGACAGACACCGTGAGCACTATATATCAATTTTGTGTGAACATTAATTATCGATATTGAGGTTCTGTTCTCGAAGGATATCCTTAGTTTGAAGACCATTCTTGCATAGTAACCGAATTATTATAATTTAAACTTTGGAAACCAATGAACTTGGGGATCACTGCCTCTCATGTTCTCCCCTGCTGAGGCAGTTCCATCAATGGTAAGAGTCCAAATAAGAAGAGCAGGAAAACTAAGAACATGTGTCATAGAGATGGGAAATGATCAGTCTCTGGCCAAAAGAGCAGGAGATCTAGAATAGGAAAATGCTATTTGCCTTTGATGAATCATAAAGCTCACATGGGCTTAAAAATTACTTGCAACATCGCGAATGGTACGTGTTGCTGCTAAAAATATGCTCCGCATACTTTGCGGAACCCGAGCCTGGACCGATGACCTGCAAGACAGAAAACGAGTGACCGCCGGGTGGGGTTCCCGGCGGAGAACTCTCCGATGCTTAAGTCAGAACGCATCTACAAAATAGTAACTCTGAAAAAGCATGAATTGTGTCGTCCCCTGATACCTGGAGGGGTAGACCCCTTTATATAGCTGTAGGATGAGAGTCCTAGTAGGACTGGGCCGTGGGCCAGATGTGTTAGGATCGCGTTAGGATCCTCGAGGATCACGTCACAATCCTTAATAAGATAATAATTGATCTCCCAGTTTGACTGGGATTGCCGGGTATTCCCCAATTATTGGGAGTTATATTTGAGCTATATCATAAGCCCCCCACTTCCTTAGCTAAAAATGTTTGGCTGAGGAAGTTTATACCTGGTGTCTCGAGACACGCGTCAGATTTGTAAGTGATTCTCATCCACTTGTAGGGGTAACAATATTTATCTCTTCCATGTGCTCTGACCTAAGCGGGAGCTTAAGCCTTAGAACTTTGCCCAAGTAAGGCGCTAGAACCCTAGCTCTCGAGAGCTAAGTCTTAGAATGCCGCCTGAGTAGGCTATTCAGAATCATCTTTAGAAAGACGAATCATGGGATCTCGAGAGAGGACACAAAGCTGTGCATGCAAGTTGTTGCATGTGCTAAGTGTTTGAATGTCCCCTCGAGGGGTCACCTCTCCTTTGGAGGGTGTTCATTTTAAGCAAGTGTGTGTTCTTGAGCTTGAGCCGACCACATCATGCTTGCGTTTTACTTTGTCGTGAACTCTTATTATCAGCTAAGAGCTGGCAAAGAAGCCTCGCACTCACGCTTGGTTGGGTTTTGAATTGACAAAGAATGGTGGGGGGATGAAGTCCCATAGTCCTTTGTCGTTTCACGGGTTAGAACTGTAGCCAAACCGTTCGGATAGAACTCGAGCTCTATCCTATCACCCTTGGGGGTGTTCGTCCTTCGAGGGACCGCCCTAGAGGGCTGGTGGAGCGCGGAGCTCATGCAACTACCCTCGAGGGTTTGACAGAATTTAAGAATTCTCGTCATACACACCCTCGGAGGCGGATGGAGCGCGGAGCTCATGCAACTACCCTCAAGGGTTTGACGGAATTTAAGAATTCTCGTCATACACGCCCTCGGGGGCGGATGGAGCCGGAGCTCATGCAATTACCCTCGAGGGTTTGACGGAATTTAAGAATTCTCGTCATACACACCCTCGGAGGCGGATGGAGCGCGGAGCTCATGCAACTACCCTCGAGGGTTTGACGGAATTTAAGAATTCCCATCATACACGCCCTCGGGGGCGGATGGAGCTGGAGCTCATGCAATTACCCTCGAGGGTTTGACGGATTTTAAGAGTTCTCATCGTACACGCCCTCGGGGGCGGATGGAGCTCGGAGCTCATGCAGATACCCTCGAGGGTTTGACGGAACTTAAGAGTTCTCGTCGTACGCGCCCTCGGAGGCGAATAGAGCGCGGAGCTCATGCAAATACCCTCGAGGGTTTGACAGAACTTAAAAGTTCTCGTCGTACGCGCCCTCGGGGGCGGATGGAGCGCGGAGCTCATGCAAATACCCTCGAGGAATTGACGGAACTTAAGAGTTCTCGTCGTACGCGCCCTCGGGGGCAGATGGAGCGTGGAGCTCATGCAAATACCTTCGAGAGTTTGACAGAACTTAAGAGTTCTCGTCGTACGCGCCCTCGGGGGCGGATGGAGCGCGGAGCTCATGCAAATACCCTCGGGGGTTTGACGGAACTTAAGAGTTCTCGTCGTACGCGCCCTCGGGGGCGGATGGAGCGCGGAGCTCATGCAAATACCCTCGGGGGTTTGACAGAACTCTCGTCGTACGCGCCCTCGGGGGCGAATGGAGCGCGGAGCTCATGCAAATACCCTCGGGGGTTTGACGGAACTTAAGAGCTCTCGTCGTACGCGCCCTCGGGGGCGGATGGAGCTCGGAGCTCATGCAGATACCCTCACGGGTTTGACGGAACTTAAGAGTTCTCGTCGTACGCGCCCTCGGGGGCGGATGGAGCTCGGAGCTCATGCAGATACCCTCGGGGGTTTGACAGAGCTTAAGAGTTCTCGTCGTACGTGCCCTCCGGGGCGGATTGAGCTCGTAAAAATACCCTCGAGGGTTTCGGTCGAAGCAACGTGTACTTGTGGTTATGGCGCTGAATAAGAAGGCGCGGGGCATTGAGCCCGTAATATGGCCGCTACTATGAAGCCCCCTGTCTGAGAAGGCACAGGGCATTAAGCTCATAATATTGCTGACATCATAAGATATGAAACTCCCCGCCTTTGAGAAGGCGTAGATATATAAAGACGTCTTTTCGGCTTATATGTAGGGCCCAATCGCAAGAAGACCATATGCGTTGGTAGCATGCGCTGGTGTGAACATTTGACCGTTCATAGTCGGTCACTGTATGACAGGATAGATCACAAGATAATAAGAAATGCTGAGTCGGTAAGATGCTGCAGCAGAAACCCTAGGCATGACTTCCAGTTGCAGGGTGCTGTGAATTTGTTCCTCGCTTTATGAAGCGGTTTATACGTCACCATTTAATGTTTGTTGGTGCGGTCTAAGCCCTTAATGCTTTTAAAACGTGTGGCATGTGCGAAATAAAGGAGACCTCGTGGGTCTAAAATATAAATGTGCCTTTTTGTGGGGGTTAATGTAAAAAGAGAGAATTTGACCTATTCTCTTTTGTCTGTCCCCTTTCTTTCATTGACAGAAGAGTAGCCACCGGCTTGGTAATGCGGCGCCGGTGAAGGATGCCACGGTCGTGGCGGCGCCGTCGCTGGCGTGAGGACGGAAGGGTCCCTAACGGCGGTTGGTAGCTAGATCTGGACTAGGGGCCAGATTTGGACGGAGACATGATCGCCGTTAACCACGTGGACCGGATTTGAACCGGGTGGCGAGGTGGCCGGCGACGCTGCAGTGAGGCGGCGCCAAGGTAGGGCGACGGTGAAGGACGGCGGCAGTGCCTTTACCGTGGGAGTGGTGGCGCAGATCAAAGCTGTAGACGCCGTTGCTGCGACGTTGATGGAGGGCTGTCGCAATGATGTTCCTCCTCCGCGGTGGCCATCGGCCGATCTTGGTAGAACATATCTGGAGGCGACAAGGTGGCGTCGGTGTCGGCTATCCATGGTGTCGCCTCCTTGTCGGCGGTGGTGGTGATGCTACCATTTGGCGCTGGTGGCTATAACGGTGGAGACGCATATGCCAAGGCAACTGTCGAAGGCACACGATGGGTGGCCTGAGTACACGCCTCGTCGGCGCCTTGCTAGAGGAAACGCCGCGTGGCGGCGCTAGGGTTCTGACCCATGGCCGGTGGTGTGCCTGGCTTCTTCATCATCTCTATTTTTTTTCTTGTGTGATTGTGTGGCTGCTCTGGCAACTTATTGGCGGTCGTGCGGTTGCTAACGGAATTGTTGTTGGTCGTGAGGTTGTTGACGACGTGACATTAGGGTGTGATGTCGGAGAGTTTGTTGACGAGGTGCTGCTCCAGCGTTGATTATGGCAGCGACGGAGTGTTTCCCCTTGTTACGATGGCATATATTTGGAGCCACGGTGGTGGTGGTTGTGCCGGTCGGCGTTGCTTCTTCCTTTTTTCGTTTTGTGATGATGACGGCAGGGCAGACAGTGGCTTGGCTGCAAACAACTTGTTCTGTTCTGAACCTTTTTTTTTTGTTTGGTTACCAATGCTGCTCTGACAGCTTTGCCGTGGTGGTCGGCGGTTTGTAGTGCCCGTGACCCCGGTGGTGACGATAAGGGCATGAGGCTGCCTCTGTACGCACTGTTGGTTGCGGTAGTGACCATGGGGCATGTAGGCGCTGCTGACGGTGGCACCGTTATGGTTTATGGTGTTGACCATAGGGGCAAAGTGGTGCTGAGTTACCTTCTTCACAGCGACGCGCGGCGGCGGCACTTGTGTTGGTGGTTCCGACACATTACTGTCGGCCGCTTGCGAAGCAACTGTTTGAGCTTTCTTGAGGTCGATTGGTTAGGCTGGCAGGTCCCACGGATGGCGTCAATCTGTTGCTGCTAAAAATATGCTCCGCATACTTTGGGGAACCCGAGCCTGGACCGATAACCTACAAGACAGAAAACGAGTGACCGCCGGGTGGGGTTCCCGGCGGAGAACTCTCCGATGCTTAAGTCAGAGCGCAGCTACAGAATAGTAACTCTGAAAAAGCATGAATTGTGTCGTCCCCTGATACCTGGAGGGGTAGACCCCTTTATATAGCTGTAGGAGGAGAGTCCTAGTAGGACTGGGCCGTGGGCCAGATGTGCTAGGATCGCGTTAGGATCCTCGAGGATCGCGTCACAATCCTTAATAAGATAATAATTGATCCCCCAGTTTGACTGGGATTACCGGGTATTCCCCAATTATTGGGAGTTATATTTGAGCTATATCAGTACGAGTGACATATATAAGTGTAAATCAAGAGACTATCAGGTTGCTAATTATCCGGTCATAGCCAAGTACAGATCTCATCCTTAATCTTGTATGTATTTAACAAGACGAGATGAATACATTTGCATGCTATAAACGACTGGGAAGAATGCGCGGGGAACACCAATGCACTTGCATGCTATAAAGGACTGAAGCTACCAACCGTCCTGCGTAAGTAAGGAATCGAGAACTCTATTGCTTATTCTCAACAATATTCAGTCTAGCAGAATCGTCAGATCATCATAGGTGACTTTTGAAATAGTAAAGGGGTATCCCATGGTAGGTAACAGAGGGAGTACCAAGCTCCATGCATGCCCACAATTCAAGCTACCATGAGAACCATGTCACATGAGACCCAAGCAAAAAGATAAAACTCATTTATGAATTTGGCTCGAGACTAAAGAGAGAAGAGAGTTCAGTAGAGCATGATTCACCGAACATAACAGAATGAAGGTGTGTCTGCAGAAGCCAAGATGAATAAATCATCTACAAGAAATGCTGATATGCGTACCCTTACACTTAAAGTGATATGAGAATATCTGTGTATGAGAATAGTCAGGGCTGGCGGGAAAGGTAGACAAGGGAAGGCCTTTTCTGCTGCAACTCTTACAAAATTTTAGGCTAGACAGAGGAAAATACTCCATGAATGTGAATTGGCCCTGCGAACAGGGCCTTTATGGAATCTCATACTTTCAATTATATAGGAGTATGAGACTCCAACAAAACATTAAAAATGATACTAAAATGGGTCTCCTGCACTTCATTGCTAAAATTTGAGGGCAGGGTTAACCATGATTTAGTCTAGCATTAGCAATCAGTTGTTCCCAGAAGTCCTTTTTCAATCCCTTTAATGATTCCACAATACAAGACACACCAAATTTCCATTGTACCACTCTATCAGAGTAACCTTGAACAGATATTTTAACTGTGATAACCTGAGGCATGGAATTAGCTAATGAAACCTGCATTACATTCTCATCCAACAAAACTAATTCCTTGAAACACCCTTATGTCAACTCCTAACACGGGGATTGAGATTTAGAATTTGTGTCACCCCCTCTACTAGAACTGCTCTACTAATTTTTTCTAGAACTTCCTTTAGCCGTTTTTTGAGTGAAAGTTGCATGTTAGGACTTGTTCTTTTGAAATTCAGGCAGGTCCATTTTAAGGTGTCAAATGAGCTGGTCTTGGGCCTGCCCAGCCCGGGCCCAACGAGCTTAGCAGCAAAGCGGGCCGGGCAGCCTTGGGCCTAGGGAAAAAAGGACGTGCTGGGCCGAGTTCCCTCAAGAATATAAGGGTTCAACCCTAGTCCAAGCCCTTGGCCTAAAATTCAGGGCCAGGTTTAGGACAGGCCAGGGCCGGCCCAAAAAAAAATCCTTTTTATTCTTTCTAATTTTGTACTAAACTAGATTTATGATAAATTTGTTTATTGGTCATCCTTCTTAATGATAAATTTTCAGAATTTTAGCACCCAAAAATGTCTTGCTTTGGGATATGGATGGAAGTTTCACTTTGCTGGGCTGCTTTACTTTTCTTTCTTTTTTTGGTTTAATTGTGTGTGTGTGCGCACGCGCGCAAAAGACTGAATAATGTCCAATTAGAAGAAAAGCAACAGACACAAGGATGACATTCCCAAACTTTGCAGGGCTGCTTAGGTTCGCATAAAAATATTAACATACTTCAAATATATTTTTATCATTAGTTTTTGTCATTTTGAGAAAGGATACAAAGTGAAAAAAAAAGGTCTGTTTGGACATTCTCTTTTGCTTTTCATTTTTATATTTTTTTGCTATAGAATTCCGCGTTAGGTGCTAATGCAAATAGAACGACAAATTACAGCATATAAACGCAATGTAGAAGATAAAGTATCCTAAAGAAAACCATATGATACACTTTGATCATCGTAAGTAGCCTCAAAGGAAACGCTTCAACCGTTTCGAGGGCTCAATGGCCCTAGAAAGCTGCTGGTTATGGACCTAAGCTATACCCTAAACTTGTACTTCGTTTTCTCAATTTTTTTAGACAAAACATCAAATGAAAAAGTGGAAGAAAAAAATGGCCTTGAAATGAAAGCCATTATCTTTAATTCATCATTTTTTGTCGAAAAACATATAAAAGAGTTCATCATTTATCTTCTACACACTTTTCTTTTGAACTTGATATAAGGGCATTCCACTTTTGACCATATACATTGATCTTTTGTCACTAAAGATGTTTGGTGACAAATTTTTATGCCCTTTGATGACACTTATTTTACCAATAGTGATAAAAGTATTAAGGGTTAATTACACTCATGTCCCCGAGGTTCGGGTGAAATTACAGTCAAGGACACTAAGTTTCAAAAGGTACCAGACCGTGACCACAAGCGTTAAAAAGGTAACATTCGTGTTTATCCGTTAAGTATTCGTCCAAAAAGTGTATTTTCTATTTTAATTTCATCGATATGTATTTTCAAAATGACAATCCTACCCGTATATATTTGTTCTCTTTTTTATCTCTCTTCCCCTTTCATCAGCCTTCCATCATCTCTCTCTTCTTCCATCATCATTGTAGATATCATGAGGTTGCAATTTGAACTAATTAATTGCAAAGGATACCTAGACAACTACTCGATCTACACTATGGTTTGGAATACTGCGACGCAGAGGTATGTGTGTGGGTGGGGGGGGGGGGGGGTTTACTTTGGTGGTTGTAGAGGTGGTCGGTAGTGGTTGCGGCAGAGGTCGGTGGTCGTGGGTGCAAAAGTGGGGACGATGGCGATGCATTAGGCCGTTGGCGGTGTGGGTTTTGTATGGGGCAGTCGTTGACATCTACGACGTTTCCTTTCAATACCACTACGCACCATCCCGACCTTGGCACCACCACTGTCGAGCAGCTATGGAAGTCAGTGGGGTGGGGGAAGGGAGAGGGACGCCAAGGTAGGGTGGGGGAAAAAGGAAGGCGGTGGTGTAGGGGGAAAGAAGGGGACAGCTGCGGCGGGGAAGGGGGTGGAAGGGGTGGCAGCATGGTGGTGGGAGGGGCAGTGTCGTGTCTTACATGAGTATGCCTAGTGTATAAATTCTCATAAATTCATCACCGAAGGAATTTACCTAATTTGAAACCTTAATAGTTGAAACCCTAATTTTAGAACTAGGGAGATAAAAGTATGACATGGTAAAGAATTTACCTTTCGAATCATGGGCAATATGGTCATTTTGTCCAACCGTTATGTATTTGAGTATTCCGTTTGGTCAACGGATATAAGTGCCTATTTTCCAAACATATGGACACGCGTGTAATTTCACCTAAACCTCAGGGACATGAGTGTAATTAACCCAAATATCAAAGAATGTATACTGGTACTATATTAAAGCTTGCTTAAAAGATTCATAAAAATCAAAAGGCCACCTAGGTGTCACACAGATTAGGCTATAATCTTAGTGCCAAAGCTCTAAGTCCTGACAAGTGTAACGCCCCACACAATTTAGGAGGTTGTTTTTTGCACAGACTGACTAAACTTGTCATGTGCGCGATGATTGAGGCAGTTCTGCCCAAAGAGCGTTGAGGACTTGGTGATGATCGACCTACAGATGTTGATGCACGAGGGGGAGCATTTGCGAGCAGAAAAATGAAGTTTCTAGTAATTTTCACTAGGCATTGATAGGTTGTTCAAGCCTTGTTTTTGAAACTCGGCCAATTACAAATCGTGATGTTTTACCATAAGTTCCTCAAGCCGAGTTCCAAAGCCCGAGGAGCTTGGTTGGTTTCACAATCTTACCGAGAACCATCACTAGCTTCTCAACAAGCTTTTGAAAAATGAATGAATAAAAATGAGCAGCATTAAGTTACGGTTGCACCTCTACCGATGAACAAACAAACATGATGATTAATCAAACCCCCAAGGCATTGGGTGCGATGTGACACCGTGCAAACTTGTGCTGTCAAAGAATGAGCCTAACATGCACACTACTGCAGAACATATAGTAACTATCTGCAAGAGATAAAAACATACCAACACCCAGCTTTGCTTCCCTCGTAGCTTATTAACTAATTAGCGCAACCTTCATATGAAACAATGATCTGCAAAATTTCTTCAGAATCTTTACATATACCAATTGCATTCTTTCTAGAAACAGGAAGAGAGGCCAGGCTTTGTATATAATGCTCAACAACAAAAGCATTTCATAGTAGTGGGAATAATCCAGCTACACTTCTGCAGAATCCCAGGTTGAAAATCGCTTGAGATGCAGATTTTTATGCATTTCCTGACAATTGCTTGAAAAATAAAAAGAGAAGAGAATCGTTTTTCTTATCCTTTTTTTTTCTTTCTTTGTGGATAGGTACTATACCGAACACTCGCACATTCATGCACCAGATTTAGATACTTGCCTTAGGGCATTCACAATCTCCTCTGTAGTCGCTCCTTCACTTGTGTAGGCAACCAGTGGACTCTCTCCTGGTACAGTATCATCTCTTATGTAGCTTCCGGTTGTTCTGAGCAACTCTTCAGAACCATTCTCCACCACTCCTTTCATAATTAGTGTCTTATGCGTCCCAGATATCAGTTCTTCGTAATCCGTATCTCCGGTTTCACCAAGAATCACAAACATATTGGCCACATTTAATCTCCAGCGGACAAAAAGGTACCTATTAATTACATCACAGGAGGAGACAGCACTGGTCAGCATTAGTAAGTCCACATGATGAATTAATATTTCAGGCGTGTTCCTAGTCCACCTAAAATTGAGTTGGTGTCCTATATAGAACACAAAAATAAGTCTCTTTGGAGAGAGAAAGAGAAGAGAAAGAGGGTTGTTGGGGGGGTTGCAAAGGGGGTGTTGTTCACGGGTGACAGTAGGTGGGGAATCCAATGGATGGGCAGAGACTCCAAGTTTGATGAAGAGAGGTGAGTGCTTCGTCTCTCGACATGTAACAACCTTTCACTTCAAGACTGGAAATAAGAGAGCAGAGATAGGCTTTCACCAAGTATTGCTTTTTATGTTTTTCTTTATGGGATAGATTCTTCCTTCATCATATATCTACTGTGTAAGAAAACACATGGTTGCAACATTCCATTTCAATTCCCTGAGATATACCGTTAATATATTTCTTCCATCCTTCCTTCCTCCACCAACTTTAATATGGGGATCAATAGGAATCATTGACATTTACAACATTATCATTCTATTAAGACCCGCAATCAAAATCAGTCAAGCCCAGGCTACAAAAAACGTAAGAACTAGCTTCCTACATATTGTGTATAAAAAAGGCTCGTCATTTTAGAAAACATATTACCTAAGCGCCTGTGCTCGAGATGCAAGGAGAGGGATAACTTGCATCCTTGTTGAGTTCCTACAATACATCAGATGGCAGCGGAGACCCCGCATCCTAAGCTTCTGTCTCATACCATCCACTTTCTTTGCCTGCAAAATCCACAAGCACCACCCAGCACCTCATAATAAGAAAAAGGTACCAATTAGCAGTTTACTGCCATTAAACTGGTTTAGGGCATATATTCACCTTACTGATATCCTTTATCAAGTAGGAGAGGCAATGGGAGTTGCTCGAATTCACGTCTTCCTCAATGGGACTTGAGGAATGGGCAGACTTTTCTTCTGAAGGTTCAGGTGTATTCATCAACTTCCAAATGGTTTTCTTTATACCATCAGAACCCCAACGGTAGTCAATGTGAGACGCATAATCTGGATCTGGACAAAGTTTTCCTTCTTCTTCAGTATAAGTGCCTGGGTAATACACTTCACTCCCGCTGCTACAAATCAAAGCATCAAACTCATTTGCTTTAATATTTCCTGATTTCAAGAATGCCGTCAGTTCCGAGATTGACATAGCTGTCGACAGAGCAAAACCGGAGGATCTTGCTATTTGAGGGTCTAATTTGATGGCGCTGAAGAAATCTTGCACAATCTGAATCATGTTATTTTCTGGAGCTCCATCATTATCATAGCAATCAAGTGCGATGACAATCAATCTGCGCCGCCTCCTCAACATCGGATATTTGCTTGGCACTTTATCAATCACTCCTGTGTCACGTTCAGAATCTTGTGACCCTGTCTCTGGCTTTTTCATCTTACTTAGAACCCGCTTTACTTGGTCCTGAAGCTCAGGATCATCACCAGCTGCCGCTAAGTCGATCGACTCATTTAGAGATGTTTTATCCCCATCGACAGAGAGCCTTAACGACATATCTTGCACATCCTTCAGTGAATCATTAAAGGACTCTTCCTCAGCTAATTCATCCGCTGGCGTGTCAGTTTGCCACATGGGATGCCTCATCCTGCAGGCTGCCACCCTTGTTAGGTACGTGCGGCAGTGTTCAGGCCATGAGAAGAGGTGGATATTTTTCCATCCATTCTTTTGGCATTCCTGCCATAAATTCTTTTCTGATACTAGTTTGAGCAGTGCATTGGCAATTGCTTGCTGATCGTGAGGGTCCACAAGCAAACCATTGTTGAGTGCCTAAAACAGTAGGTAGAACAAAATTCTCAGATGAATTGAATTTTACTTCACTTCAATTCAGATCGTAACTAATGGAGAAAACAATCCTACAACAGCCTATAGAATTCCAGAGTTTTGCATTCACGTCCAAACTTTTTGGTGGTGTCTTTGTGAAATCCAACGCGAATTGAAATAAACTATGAATGTTCTTTCCAAGTTACATTCAATCATTTGTGATGGGGTGGTAAGCTGGGGTGCAAAAGAGTTGGTCAATGTTTACCCTGTGAATATCAACTGGGCCACCATTTTTAGTCGCCACCATAGGAAGTCCATGAGCTGCAGCCTATATTAAACAAAAGAACAAATTTCATGATCTGACTTTTGTTACCAAACTAAAAACAAGAATAAATACAGGACGATCAAGACTAACCTCGATCAAAGTAAGACCAAAAGGCTCAACCAAAGCCGGATTCACGAAAACTCCCTGTCATGAAAAAACTACATGGTAAGTCACAACTGTAACAATTGCAAAACATGGTAATACTGCAAATAGTATATTGAACCTTTGTTTTGGCAGCGAGGCGATAGATTTCTGGAACATCGTTTTGGTTGTGGTGTTTAGGGAAGGCCACTTGCCCATAGAGGTCATACTTATCTACCAGTTTCAATACTGTTGTGAGTACACTAGCATTCCCAGCAGACAGCTCATCAATATCATCCCTATTTCCCATGATAAGCGTCTGCATACATGGTAAATCACAGTTTTCTTTACAAGCACTTGAAATTGCAGTTCTGTTGGCTAGTGATTAACAACATACTTACAAGATTAGCAAGCTCCCTTAACGGACGGCATTCTCCAAAGGCTTTTAAAAGAGTTGTGATGTTCTTTTTAGGATCTGGTCTCGATAAGGCCAAAATCATTGGTTTATGGGGGTTTGTCAGAAATCGCATTACCTACAGAGACAGCTCAACTGAGAATTGAATGATAACACTAAATGTTGATTAAAAAAAATTGGAAAAACAGAATTGTGCTCACCTCTGACCATATTGGTGGGATTGCTTTTGGAGAAGCCCCATCAGTGTTGGTAAGTCCTGTGAGTTCCCCATCAACGTCATTATCTTCTTGGACCATAACATTGCTGAAGTCCATTCCAGGAGGAATTACCTGCAAGATTTTGTACTGTAGTGACAAATAGTTCATCTAGTGGTGTACAATGCATTTAACATTTGATCATTAAAGGCCACCAATTATTCCCGGAAGACAATATTAAGTTAAATGGGCCACTCTAAGTTAACACTGTTATTAATGCTGTATACCGAAAAACATACATGATACGCCCCATTGATGCACCCTTGATCATAGGGATGCCTATTAGATCGAATCGTGCTAAAGCATATGATTTTTACCTTTTCCTTTATTCATAAATAACAAATTCTTTTGCAGTCGTATGTAACCCAAAAAACAAAATTTTAAAAACCAATTTTCTGAGAACCAGCAATTTATGAGGTTCACTTTATCTGATGGAACTGAAAGGGTTATTAGAAATAATGTGCTTTGCTATACTTTTGACTAGTTTTCTTGGCTAATAAAATGGGAAAAGGCGCAAAAGGAATGACTACACAATAAGCAGTCTTACCACCATTCTTGGCATGTACCGACCATGGCAATTGACCCCTCGTCTAGCACGGGCACGCAAAACTTTCTCGAGCTTGACATCAAAACCGTCATATAGTCCCCATTGTTCATCAATTTCCTGTTTGGTGCTTG
Source organism: Escallonia rubra (assembly GCA_033065855.1). Classification (NCBI taxonomy): domain Eukaryota; kingdom Viridiplantae; phylum Streptophyta; class Magnoliopsida; order Escalloniales; family Escalloniaceae; genus Escallonia; species Escallonia rubra. The sequence goes on along the minus strand of JAVXUO010000333.1, from coordinate 43,183 downwards.
TGATTACAAGTTCTGCTGCATCTAGTGAAAGCTCCTCTGCTTCTATCCTCCTCATTATCTTATATGTTGAATTGATATCCTCCTTTGATTGCCTTCCTTGCTTCAGAAGCTGTTCTAGCTTATTTCTACCAAGCGAATGTCCTGTTAGAACCATCGGAACATTTAAAGCACCTGAAAGAAGAGCGGCACTATCCCCTGCATCTGCATAGTGGCCATGGATTACATAGGGCCAAATCGGCTGGCCCCCGCCAATTTGTTCACCCAACACTTTTGACATGTTAAGAATGTGAGCCAGAGCTCCATCAACAAATTCTTGTATATGGGGCCACAGTAATTCCTTATGAAGATATTTGTCACGAGGGCCAAAGGGTATTCTTATTATATAAGCCCCACTGCTTTCTCCTACATCAGCAGCATCAGCATCTTCAGGACCTGCTGTAAGCATCTCAGTGGGTTCTCCGTAGCTCCAATCTACTTCAGGTGAGGAAACTTGGCGGGTGAACAGATCCACCCTATACACCCCGGGCATCCTAGCAAGTGCCCGAGCAAGCTCGACCACATATTTGATCTGCAATTTGATAAAGCAGGCAACACCATTGAGAGGAGAGACTAACATTTAAAAACAAAACGTTAAGTAGGATGCCAGATTCACCTGACCACCAGTATCAGAATCCCGACCAAGCTCCATATTTTCTCCACGGACCAAACCATGCAAACTGGCGAAGACGATAAGTTTAAATCACAAATTTCTAGAATCTTGCCATACAACTTAGCGCTACAGCTAATTCAGACCCATGGCTCAAAGGATGCACATTGACGTAACTTCTATCAACAACTTAGCTAACTTTTTTGTGAACGTTGGATGCATGAACCTCGAAGAACTTGGAGAGATATAGCAGCGAAGGCGGTAAATAACTTATCTTATCAGGGAAATTAAGATTGCGTAGAAAAAGATGAGTCATCTTTTGTGAAAATGGTGCTGTATTATGACAATTTGCATGTGTAGGAATTGAAATAAGGCACTAATAGCTGTTTATTCACTATCGACTCTTAAGGTACTTTTCATTGAAGTCATTTTCACCACCAGCAGGAACATAGATGCTGAACAAAAATAAAGATAATCAACTCACGGAGCAACTATGAAATGACAGATGACTTAAGCAGAAGGAGCAACAGTTTCCATCAATAATACACGAGTAAACAAGAAGGAAATCTAAGCTCAAACTTGAAAGTATTTTACCTGACAAGAATAATGTACAGTTTCTTCTCCTTGTTATTATCGGACCATACTTCCAAGTTAGAGAAGTTCCGCTGGAACCTTTTCCTCGGGCTGTCAATTGCTATAGCCTCTCCCAAGAAGTCTCCTTTCTCTCCCTCAGACAAATCCTCGGACATGTCTTCGGTCACATCCCTGCGCCCTTGCTCCCTCTCCCACCTCCGGTTTGCCAACCGCTGGAAATCCTCCCATTCCAACTTTTCAAAGAAAAGCGAAGCATGTCAATCTTTTTCTATAAGGTGACGAAATATATATCGAGCTTGCAAATACCAATTTGTCAACAGCAGGGTGTCTCTTTGCTAGCATTCTGAGAGTGCTTCTTTTTCTTTTGAAAGCGAAAAACAAGCAGACTATTTATATCTAAAGGCAATAAAAGCTTCTGAGATGCCATAGCAGAAGTGCTTATGGTAAATTTTCTGCAATCATGACGCAAATGACTGACCATATTTCTGTTTACTTCAATGCGAAGTATTATGATTATTTGGCTGCTTTCTAGAGGTGAATTATACAAAGTAAAAAATCATAGCACTCCCTACAAGTAGACAGTCCAAAGTGACCAGATTATCCATACTTATAAGAGTTGGTATAAATCATCTTACATGCACATACACATTCCTTCTAGACAGCTTCATTTTTATCGATGATCATGAGGCAGTGAATATTGGCAATTAAAGAAAATTCAAACACATGCACCAGAAGCTGGAAGATGGGGCAGCCCACATCTTCCATCCATGATCATTTGATCAGCTTTAGTAAATTTTGCCACCCCAACTGTGTGAATCGTAGCGAAAATTGAATACTAGAACATATTTGAAAATATTTTAGGGATCTCTTTAAAAAGCTAAACACATATTTTTTTCTCCTTCTCCCTCTCTTTTGTGGTCTTCCTCTCTTCTGTGGCACAGTAGCAACATCCAAGCACATAAAATAACGAAGTATCCAAACAGATATTAAGCGCAAGACATCTTTAGAAATGCAGCATATGAACTGTTGAAGTTCAGTACAATCAACTTCAATCTAATAGGAAGGGCTCCCTTCTACTAGATCAAACAGCAACGAGAGAGAGTATTATCAGAAACCAATTGATTTAGAGAGCACCAACGTATGTACTTATAATAATTGCCTTAAAACTGGTTACGAAGACCTTTAACTGTCCCAGGTGTGTGCATAAAATTTACCTATTAGCTACAGAAGTTCACCTTTTAGCAACAAAGAGTATGTAATTACAGTGAAAAAGCATGGATTAGCATTTTCCAAGTCAATATAGATACATGGATAGAGACAGGCAGAGAGAGAAGAGATCCATTTCTCAAAGAAAACTAAAGGAATAATATCACTTTTATCCTTGCATTTAGGGGTACTTACACTCTCAGACTCACATTTGGGAAAAAATGACCTTTGTTCGTTGACCACACAAAATTCAAACGGCCATAACATTCTCAAGAAATTAACAATTATACCCTTGGTTAAGTAGGTCATATCTCAACTGCCCATGCATACCCAATGGAAGATGGATATATTAATTGTAACACCCCCACCACCGCCCCGTTGCCTCTAACGTAATACTCCACTGTTGTCCCCCACCATCTCCACGCGCCACCGTCGCCTCCACAATAACACTTCCCACCGCTGCCTCCACCAAAACACTCTAACCACCACCTCCACCGAAACAAATCTCAGATTAGCAATTCTAATTTGTTCAAAACCCATCCACCCAAACCCATCTCAGATTAGCAAAAAAAAAATTTGTTTTAAATAGATCATTGATTTTCTCTTTTAAAAGTCAAAATCCATATCAACGTTTTCAAACCTAAATATGGAGAACTAGGATCAACTTAGAACTACTAGTATGGAATTGAATTCTGAAATCCACAAATTTCTGCAAGAGAAACGAGCTGTTTATCTTTTTATTTTTTTATTCCTCAATTTGGAGATGGTTACAAGAGTTGGATAGGGAGTGGTTGATGGGGAATGGTGGACAGTATGGTGGTGGGGGTGGTGATAATTTTATGTTGGTGAAATGAGTGGTGTTTGTGGTAGCTTCATGAAGGGTTTGTTAAGGGTTTTTTTGGAGATTCCAGTGGTCTTTGGAGGCTTTCCAATTTTGATAGCAGTGGAAAATCAGTGGGGAATAGCATTGTAGGTCAGTTGACCAGTAGTCGAAGGTGGTGTTGGGATGTGGGTTGGAGGTGGTGGGCATGTGTAGCCGTTGGTGGTAGTGGTTGTGGTAGGATTTGTAATGTTTGTGGGCTGTGGAGATGCTATGGACATATGGTGGGGGCTGTGGTGGCCTGGTGGGAAGCCGTGGTGGCAGCAACGAAGTTAGAGAGGCATAATAAAACTTTATATGTATTTGAAGAGTTAACGGTAGTATTGTCATTTTCAAAAATTGCCACTTAAAGTAAACCTTTTAATAATTAACGTTACGGAACCCAAATGTTGGGGGAATCTCATACACTTTTTCTACATTTTTTAGATGAGTGTCCATTTTGTCAAAATTGGGTAGGTGACTCTAATTTACCCCTAAACTCAAGGATAAGGGAGATATTCCCAAAACTAAAAATCATTAACAACCTCTAACATGTCCGACATTTCTAGAAGCTCGCGGATTAATTGTGCATAAAATCCCATAGTTTGGGGCCGTTTGCATGAAACAACCAGACTTTTTCTTTTGGCATCCACCACCCTGAACATCCATTTTGGTGTTCGAGTCACCAATGGACGAGAAAACTTGAATGTATGTTCAACTTTTGAAGGTATAACGGGGACTTCACCTCCTTGTGCTAACCTAACTCACCTCTTTCCCCATGCCACATGCCTCCCCCAATCTCCGAACCCAGCCGCCAACCTCTTTCCCCAAATCCAGCTGCCACCACTTCCCATCCAGCCACCCCATTGCCGTTGCCTCCTTTTCTCTGCAACAATCACCATCTACATGCAAGTTGATTGGTGCAATAGCTTAATTTGGGGCTCCGCTTATGGTTTTGAATTAGGGTTTGCTTTATATTTTTATTGAGCAATTGGGTTGGTACCCAACTACAAATCTCTTTTAAGTTGGGTGATGGGCGACAATGGCAGCAATGATGGGTGCTCTGGGTTTTGTTAGGGGTTGATGGTGGCGGTGGTTGATGTCGCGAAAGTTGGAGACGGAACCCTAGGATTAGACATGAGCTGATAGTGGGAGGAAAGAGGAAGAAGAAGAAGATGTGGCTGCCACAAGGGTTTGAATTTGATGATGTGGCTGTCACATGGGTTTTAACTGATGATATGACTGTCACATAGGCTTTTGCTGTAAATTGTTGAATTAACCATTAAGATCAAACAGGCATCCAAAAAATTCAAGTTTTTTTTCCGTCAATCAGTGTCTGAGCCTCTGAGGCACCAAAACCAAAATGAAACTTCAGGGTGATGCGTATAAAAAAAAAAAAAGAGTCTGCGGTGTTTCGGGCAAACGAACCCAAAATATGGGGTTTTATGCAAAATTATTAGTGTACACGTCAGGTTACATCCCTCCCCTCTTTTACATCCCCTAATAATGCCTCACCATCAATATTCTATCTTCTGCTTCAAAAATGTCCTAAATAAAATGTTGCAAACATAATAAAGTAGGGTGCAATTCTAGCCCCACCATATATTACTAGGAGTACCCATTTATTACTACCCATCACAAACTCAAACAAATTCATGCAGATGCAGGGGAATTGTGCAGGGCATTTATTCACACACACACACACATAATATCAGCAATATGTGGACTGCTCATTCCAGATGCGGACAGAATGGGTAACTTTACCGGCTGACATAGAAACAAAATTTAACGTTAACATTAACAGATAAAGGGGCATGAAACCTGCTTCTTCTTGCGGGCGAGATGCCAGATACGCCAGCACATGTTCTCGAGCCTTGAGCTCCTCTCCCTGGTATTCCTGGTGGCCACCACCTTTATCCATGTCCTGTGCAAATCAGTCTCGTCCACGCCGGTCACCACCTCCTCCACAAAGTACTTGGTTGGGTTGAAATGGCCCCTGTCCCTCACCTTCACCTGCGACACCTGCTTGTTCTCCTCTATGGCCGACGCCCCGCTGTCCAGTATGGCCTCCAAGTACCCGTTTATCCACTCATTCCCAGCCATTTTTGTTACAACCTCGGTTCAGAAAGTATTTGTGGGTTTCCAAAAGAACAGAGTGAGAGTTTTGCTAGGAGAGGGAGTCCTCTGTGTGTGGGTGTGTGTGGGTGTGTTTGTTACGTATTGTATGGGGGGGGGGGGGGAGAGATTGGAGGGGGAACCAGATGGCGGTTAGTTGTGGGGCTGTGGAGTTACACGTGGAGTGGGGATTTGAGGGCTGTTTAATGGGTCTATGACAACACTTGTGATGGCTGGGTTGGGTGAAGGGGTGGGGTGGGCGGGTATAACTCGCGTTTTCCAAGGTTGTCCGCTTCCCAATGCGAGTTGGGCGCCCGCTTTGGCATGTTTGTCTGGCTTTGCCCACACGCTCGGATTTTCTCCTCGGCTGGGGAGGGCCATTTATTTGTTGCTTGCTATTTTGTGGAAGGGCTGCAAAAAAGAGTCGCTAATTCTTAGAAAACAACGCTACCGTGCTTTGGTAACAAAATGCCGCTAATCCATCGCTGCAGGGAGACCTCAATCCTCATGTATTATTTTGAAGTTCGAATGAAGCTCAGGACTTGTGTTTTCGGTAGCTCGAGAATTAAAACGAGTTGCGGTGCTTTTAACAATGACATGGATGTTGCTCGTAAGAGCGGACAATACTACTTTCACTTTAGTATATGTTTTTTTTATCCCTTTGTTGTCAATAAAAATATGCTTCAGTTATGACTATTTAAACTTTTAGCGATAAATGATGATTTGATAATCGACTACCCTAAATAATGGGCCTCGTTTAGGAATTGTTCTCGATGAGCTTGATGCAAGCTCACGAGTTAAAACTGTTTTACCGGTATAGATCCGAGAGAGTATTAATGAACCTTTTTAAAGTTTGGCATCTCAATCTTCATAGAGAAACAAGGTATGACCTGACAAAATTTACTGATATTACAACATGAAGTGTCTGGCATCTTAACCATTTGAATGATAAGCCTGGAAATTATTGTTCACTTGCCACGAGAGAGGCATGAAAAGCAACCTTTAACTTTTGCTCCCTAAACCATAAGTACGTGGCTGCAAAATCCATCCTGCTAACTTGCGAAAGCCACCATGAACCGAACTTTATCACCTTGTCCTTCTTGCCTTAAACGGGTGAAAACCTTTACACACAAGTACCTATCCCAGGCCACAAATCAGTCAGAAGCCAGCAATCATTCTGTGATCTCATCCAGCGCACATGGTGCCCGTGCATGCAAACAAAAAGTTGTAAGGCACATTTTGGCAAACAGGCATTTGTGACGCTTTTGGCTTGCTTCACTCGTTCAGTGACACTTGGGATCAGTAAGAGAAAAAAATAGAACTTTACGAGACAATTATTTGAAAGAGAAGCTGTTCTCTGTGGCTCTTCCCCTCACATGGCTGTCGTTCTCATTTGATTCTAAGTGACTAGTGAGTCAGTGTGTACTCGTTCTGCCACAAATGAGCTCTTTTTTAAGATATGAAGGAAGATCATGTCCCGTGTATTAAAGTGCAAAGTCACCATAAACTTTCCACGTTCAATGGCTAGTCTTTGATATCTGTTTTATCGTATCGTATGGAACATAATAGAACTCATGCAGTGGCGGAACCAGGATTTCATTTCAGGGGGTGCTAAAAATATATTAAAGTCACTAAATTTTTTAACATGAGTTACTCGTGTTATTGGTCGCTCTATAGGCGATAAAAGACTCAAATTCCTCGATATAGAAAAGAGATGAAGTCATTTTTAGCTTTCGTTTGGGACATAATAGAACCCAAGTCCTCTCCCTAGCGACAAAATTTTGTGACTTTATGTGATTATGTACCTCTTGCTGACCAAGAGCATTGATTCTTCCGCGGGCACAATGACAATTAACCATCGGCATGCACTTTATGCACTTCTTAATAGATCAGTTATCTGCATTTAGCAACAGTCTTTGAGTTTCACAATTCATCTAGTGAGAGGGATTATCATATAGTGTAATCTAATGATACAAATAGGATGAGGTGTCGCATAAATAATAAGGGAAAAAAAGTTCAATGTTATACAATTAAAATTAATTTGTGAAGTAAATTGTCATTTTGCTATTTTCAGATTATTTTCAACAGTTCATTTTGTAAGTGACTTTAGAATAAAGAAAAGAAAGCTTTAACTTGCGAGCTACTAAGTTTTAATTCTCGTAAGTGATTTACGTTTTTCTTTATTTTTTAGTGTTTTTTTTGGTGTGCGTGTGTCTAATACGTGACACACACATCTGCGCTTATTTGGAGGCTCCGAGAGGCAATTTTATACCAATTGTAAATTGTAAATTGCAACTTGTCATTTATTTGTCTTCAAAACAAATAATTGTCGACAATAGAAAATTTGACAACTGTCCTTCAAGATAGTATTATGTTTCTAGTGTATGTATGTATACACCATGACAAATGATTAAAAGATTAACTTGACATTTACCCGATAAAAAAAATACTACTTAAGTCACACACACACACACACTCTCTCTCTCTCTCTAAAAAAACCCTATCTCTTCTTTGTACCCTCTTATAGCTTCCATAGGCCAACCCACCCGACCGCCCCACCATGCTTCAACGTGCGTGGGGCGGCGACCGTCTCTAGCGTCATCATATTTGTCATACCTTTTGCGTGTTTATGATTTGGTGTTTTAGAGGAGTGCAAGGTGGGTGGATAACAGCAAAAGTGGTTGGGGTTTGACGACCTAACGACGGTAGTGTTTGGATCTAGCCAGATCTGGTAGATCTGAGTGGTCCACTCGATCTGCTAGATCGTCACCTTCTCATCAATGGAGGTATGAGCTTTTTTGATTGCTTAAAATGAAGTAGTCTTCGATTTGCGAGCCAAGTAGACCGTCGCCAGGGTGGCCAGAATCTCACCGACGGTGACTAAAAATCTCACCGGCTAATGGAAGTGGTCAATTTTTTGGTAAGGTACAAGCAGTCTTCAGGTGGGTTCCTGGTTCCATTTTCTAGGGTTTGGTTTCTAGGTAAGCAGTGTTGTCCTTAGGGAGGGAAGTGGTGGGGGGATAGGGCCCTCGAGGAGAGGGTTAAGGGTGAGGTGGGGTGTTGTGATGCTTCAGGGCCCTATGAGGGGCATGAAGGGATCTGAGGTAGTCAAGGGTAATCTGATTGAGGGGAGGGGAGGAGCTAGGGCTTCTACTATTGGAAGTGTCCCATGTGGTGTCTGTTAAGTGGTTTCTTCGACGTTCCTGCGTCTTTTGGTGTGGTTTCGATAGTATTAGTGGGTGATTACATACTTGTCGTGCCGAAGACTTTTTGTTATGCGTTGTGATGTTTCATGTTCGTCTCCTCTAATCATGTATTATTGTGTATGTTTTTTCTGATATTTTTTGTAACCCTTTTAAACTTGGCGTGTTACTTTTACTTGGGCTAATGTGTAAGATATGTTCTGTATTAGCTTGATTATATTGTGTACGAGTTTTATTAGGGAGTTAGTTTTTTTCAACAGTTGTGGTCATGTATATAGCCATGGGTATGTCGTGATCTAATTGTAATCTGGGATGTCCCGAGGCAACTTGAAAGCCTCTGTAACTTTTAATTATTAATGTCATTTTCTTATTATAAAAAAATTGACCTTTAAATTATCGTCAATTTTTGTGATGAGGTGATCAGGTCCATTAAACAGGGCTATGTGCAGCCAAAGTATTGCCACCAATGAGGATGCGGCTGATCATCAAATTTTTTTATTACTCCCTCTCCCTAATTAATTGACAATATTTTCTTTTTGAATGTCCCAAAAAAATTGACTACTTTTCAAATTAAGAAAGTCTCGATAGTGATTTTTCATGTTTACCCTTCTTATACTTTTTTTTATTCAATTTCTCTCACCACATTTAATTCATCGACTAACCCATTTTTCTCTCTTCTGACCCACTTTCTTCCCTCCATCTCTCTCTCTTGGGATAAAATGAAAAAGTCATAAAATATAACTTGAAACCAATAAAATAACCCTAAAGGGGGGGGGGGTGTGAATAGGGTTTTAAGACTACTTTAAAAATTAACAAACAACTAACCTCAATCTCAACACAAATGTAAAACGATAATGAAAAGAGAGAAGGGTTTAGAGATACTTGACAAGGAGATTTAAATGGTTCGGCTTGATATACCCTCAAGCCTACATCCACCTCTTCAAGGAAGTCCCTTGCAAGAGCACTAGAATCCACTAGCAACAATTTTCTTCCGGGTCAAGATCAAAACCCTTACAACACTTGGTGATATCCCCACACCAAGCACAAGCCTTGAATCCACAAAGCTTACCCAAGACTTGACAAACCCAAGCCTTGATCACAATCCTTTTACAAAGATCAAATGTGTACAAAGAAACCCTCTTGAAAGGAAATGAGTACAAATGAAGCTCTAGTGCAATAGAGAGATGAGAGAATTGATGACTTGAAGGATGCTCACTCTCAATCAAAGAATTTCTCACAAAGATGCTCTCTTTAATGATGTAAAATCATGAAGATGAAGAGAGAAAAGTTTAATTTATGAGCCTTGATGTTTCTCTAATGATTTAAGTCTTAGACTGTGGTTTACATGGTGTATTATGAAGCCCCAAATCATTTATATAGAGAGAAAATGAAATATAGCCGTTATAAGCAAAAAAGTGAGCAAAACTGCCATTGCAGTCGACTGTAACCCAATGCAGTCGACTGTAATCCCTCTAAAATAGCCGTTGGAGTTTTGTCCTCGAAAATAGCCGTTGGAACTGAATTTTGACCAATGCAGTCGACTGCATTGGAATACAGTCGACTGTATTCAATTACAGTCGACTGTATTCAATTACAGTCGACTGTATTACCCTACTGCCTATCGACTGCCTCACAGAACCCCCTTTCCTATTTTGGGCATAACTTTCTCTAGAAAAATCGGATTGAGGTGCCATTTTTTGCGTTGGAAAGATAATGAAAAGTTTTATCAAGATATGAAAATATTAGCACCAAATTTTTTTTTGATAAAATATGAGTAAGCTCTAAAGTTCACTCATTTTCAAGAACCACGCTTGTGTGAAAGGTTATGAACTCACATGCAATGCACAAGGTGTCCTAAGGTCTTTTTAGGTCATATTCATCAATCCAAGCATCAAACCAAGGCTAGTTACATAATTGTAAAGATCAATCAATAATAACTTAGTCTATGTATTCTTTCTTGCGCTTTGACATTGGACTTGATGAAACTTCCATAGCATATCCACCAAGTTATTTTAGGGAAACCTTATTTTACTGAGATGTTCTATTTTCTAAAATTTCATACCATTCCGAGGCCGATAGGTATTTTTAGTCGAACCGGCTTTTGAGCGCTCGACCTAGATACTGGTTCAGGATTTTCGGGCAAAGATTCTTTAAAATACTTTTTAGCCCATAATTGACTTCATGATGCTTAAAATAGTGTTTTAAGATGTTTTGGGATTTTTTTCTATGCCGAAAAACCCCCGGGGGTATTTTTGTAATTTTACCTATGAATGGTGTTTTTGGGTAAATTCACATACAGGAAGGTTATTTTAGCGATTTTACTCACAAGAAGGCTGTTTTGGTAATTTAGGTATGAGATTGGGTGTTTGGATAATTTTACCAAGTCCTGAGGGGTATTTTGGTAATTTTTCACATCGGTGGTGAACTGAGTGAAAACATATAGTTGAGTGTCTGGAATTAATTTGTTGCTGATTCATTTAACATGATACGATAGAAGGCAACTGAGATCAGATTAAGAGAAAAACATATGGATTCGGTTAGCAATTGTGTAAGTGACCAGCTGATTCAACTAGTGTTTCTATAAATCATATATGTTACTTACTTTTGATAAGCACTGTCTATCAGCTATGAACTATTTTGGCTAATTATCTGCTTTTGCCTTGGAGAAAAGAATTTTGTCAAAAAGCGCTTAATTTCTCGTTAAAAATCGGATCAGCACGTAAATGATATTTTGTTTGAAGTTATAATGGATTTTGGACTTGAACCGCTTTGTGCAAATGAGATGTTTTGGTGTTGATCTATTGTGATTATGAAATGTTTCGAAAAACTATTAATATGTTGTGAGATGGTTTGGCCATCTGTGGTTGAAAGATTATATTGTTATAAATGGAAATGTGGTTTTTGCTTACTCGATTGTTGTGCCCTATATCTAACAGGGAAAAGTTAGATTGTGGACCTTGGTCAACGGGGAGTTGTACGTTGACGTAATGCACATTACTACTTTAAGTGGTCGCCCCTGCTTCCACTATGATTATTATCCTAAGATGGGATTCCGGGTCTAAGTCAGTGGGATGATGTACGCCCACGGGTCCAAGTCAGTGGGACCAAATGCTGATCGCAACATATCGTTTGAGCCGGTGTTTGGTTGGAACAGTTTGGTGATGACGTTTTTGTGTTAACTTGTTTTTATGCCCTCAAATTTGTTCACTTTATTCTATTACGTGTTACATAATAATTTATTATATAAGTGTTTATTTACTCCATGATTTCATCTCGGAAAATTGCTATATTATAAACTGAGTTATTATTTTAACGTGCTAAGATCCAACTAGTTGAATCATTGGTTACTTATTGAGCACGTAAAAGCTCATTCCTTAAAAAGTAAGGCAAGGATGACGAGCATGAGATTAGAATTAAGAGTGGAGCTCCAGAAACTACACTAGATGACTTTGAATCCTACCCTAGGTGTTTCCGTAAGAAGGGTTGTAATGAGTTTGGGCATACAATTATATATGGAGTTGTACTTGGGTTTCAAGTAGAGTAGTTGTTGCCGTTAGAGACAATTTCATAATTATTGATAAATGTCTATTTGTATTCAGATTAGAACTGAAGTTTTTTTTTCCTGGAGTTGTATAAGATTCAGTTTCTGCTATAGTTGTATTGTTTTTAGTGAGTAAGGCCTGGTAGAGTCCTTGGTGGGAGCCCAATGGACCTGCGGCCGGTCATGGGCCTGGTTCACAGGCTCACCCGTGGGTTCAGGTCATGACAGGAAACTCTCTTCCTGGCATGGGATGCATCTTTAGTGTAACCAAGCCTTTCTGCCAGCACTTTCATTCTATTGCCAGTACTTTCCGTGTATGTTCCAAACATACATGTTAAGTCTTGCAATCCACTAGTAAAACCATCATTTGTGCTACCTCGTGTCCTTCTCCTCTTGGTTGGCTTTGTTTCAGTTGATTGAGTCATATATGCAATCATAGGTACATACACATCATTTATGTCATCCAAACCAATAGTACTCTCTTCGCGATCTAGATCTTCTACCGTATCGTCTGGAGGTTCAACTGCTTTTCCAGAAATTCGATCCTTGCCAAATATAAATCCGAGTTGATCATACTTGAATAATGGTTTACTTAGCAGGCACTTGGCTTTTGGGTGACTCTGCAAAGATATAAATAGTATCTCGTGCAAAAAGTTCGACTTGGCAAAAAAAAAAACTAAAACTAAAAGAAATAATTGGCTAGTTACCTTCAAGTAAGTTTCCCATTCTGTACCTCTAACCTCAACAGAATGCAGTGTCTCATTCCAATTAAAGCCAGATGATCCAAGCATATCCGTCACCGCATTGTACATTATTTTCAACCCCTTGGACTTGGACTCGATGTGAGGCGTTGCAAGAAGATTGTAACCCGGTTTTTTTTTCTTCCATCTGTTTCTCAATATGCAAAAAAGTTCCAGCCTTGAATCCTGATTCACTTTTCCTTCCTTCTTTAACACATTCTTCCATTATATATGTAAAAGTTTGTTCTTCAATGGTGGTCCAAACTTGACGATTTCCTTTGTCTTTGGAACTAGTCATTTCTGTGCAAAAAATCATAAGTTAACACGTTCAATTACAACAATTATAAGTCAATTCACACTCTTAAACTACAATATAAGTCAATACAAACTCTAAAAATACAACCATAAGTCACTCAACGTTCTTATAATATAGCCATAATTTAATCCACGCTCTTAAAATACAACCATAAGTCAATTCACGTTCTTAAAGTACAAACATAAGTTAATTCACGCTCTTAAAATAAAATCATAACGTCCACAAACAATATTAAACTACAATCTCATGCTTGGCCTCTTTATTCATCAAACATTGCTTTGGCCAAGTTGTCTCTCCATTCCGTCCACTGATCAGATTGAGATGTTTCAAAGGTAATGATTGCATCACCATCCAAGTCAACCTCCTTTTCAGTCACCATATCGAGCTTGGCCTCCATTGGGTCCACGGCCATTTCTGTTCGTATAAGATTATGCAGCAGACAATAAGTTGTAATTATATGTCCTTGTGTTTTAATAGGATAAAAAGATGGATTCCGCAAAATAGCCCATCTTATCTTCAAGAGGCCAAAACATCTCTCTACAACGTTCATAGCAAAAGAATACTTCAGATCGAAGAGTTCTTGGTATGTAGTTGGTGGAGATCCCCCTCTCCATAAAGACAGATGGTATGTTGTACCTCTATATGGTGCAAGGAACCCCTGCCCGTTTGTATAACCGGCGTCCACAAGGTAATAATAACCTAACATAAAGAATAATGTCTCTTAGGAAAGCAGTATACGTAAGTAGAAATATCGAATGACCTAACTTTTAACTACACAATTATCCATAGGAATCCTTAATCCATTTATCCTGCTAATAGCATATTTAAGCACCCTAGAATCACCCCTCCCAATCTAGCAGTACATAGATAAACTTCATATCCTGAGAACAAACTCCTAATACATTGGTTGGTTGCAATGTCACCCTTTCTTGTACGATATTTTGGTTGATCCTCCTCTGGCGCACGCATTCTAATATAGGTCCCATCTAAAGCCCCTAAGCAATTCTATAACAATAAGAATATAAAAGAAGGAATTAGTATCATGCTAAAAGTAGCATGCTTGAGAAAGAAAAACGATTTATAAAAAAATAGAACTTATGCGTACCTTAAAGTATTTTCATTTCTCATCGGTTCAATTATTACTGACAGGATTTGGTGCTCTAAGTAAAATGCCTTGTAAATGTAACACTGTGCGCAATACTACATTAGAGTGTCTGCTAACGGTTTCCCCCAACCTTTGGAACTCAAACTTGATTCTACGATTTTTCTCATGACGACCAATATATTCATGAAAATGGCTACCTGCTCCACTATACCTACATCTCCATTAGCTTTTAGCCCACCAGTCGTACGAAGGAGATAATACACGAAATGTATGTATATCCATCCTTAGTTGTTCTATGCTATTGATATCGCTGAAGCTAATTAAAAGATTCAACCTTTCTAACCGAGTTTGCTTTTTATAAGATGAACGTTCCTTCAACACAAATTTTTGGTAGTGCCTCTGAGCAATAATACAGCAACACAAGAAACATAACACATGAATTGAATCTGTAAATGTATCTTTTCAAGAATAAGGTAAATTGCAATCTCTTCATCTCTTTCATCTTTCATATTACGACAAATCGAACACCACTAATTTATCAACAAAAAAAAAAAAAAAAAACTCAATGAGGACACCAAAATGTAGCAGTATAATTTTAAACCCTTTTGCATTTCAACTAAAGGTTTCGTATTTTGCTCCAAGTTGCTAGAAACCCACCTTGTGGTGATTGTCATATGTGAACTTCCAAATGTTAAATTTGCAATCTTTCAGTGTACATTGAAGAACAAACATTGACATCACAAGCATAATCAAGAAAAGAAATCCAATATCAGAATCTTAATCTATCCATAACATATACTAGCACGAGTTCAAAAAAATTACAGGAGCTAGTTCCAAAAGTACTACGAAACGGGGGAATAATAAATTTTCAATAGAAATAGAGCATTTTTTAACAGCACAAAATTAAAGATTAACCCAATACGATGGAGAGCACATAAATCTCACAATCTCATAAATGCAAAATACAATCTAAGGGTCAGATATCATAGCATTCACTCATGGGTTGTGTCTGTCTTCACTGCAATTAGATATATTTATAAGAAGATTACTAGTTAATAACAAGTTTCCTCTGTAGTAAGTAGTTTAGCATAGTAGATTATGTGGAGAAGAACATGATTGAAGAAGAACTTCAAACACAGCCTAGTCGTCTACTAAATCATTTTAAAAAACATCTCACGCCTTCTAATTCTACAAGATTATCAAAAGAGCAAAAGAAAGATCTGAAATCGCACAATTTAGGCAGTGAATGGAGTTGGAATCCCTTGATCGCATTCACTCATGGGTGAATTTTGCGGAGAAGATTGAAGAGATTGAAGGAGAAAGAGGATAAAAAATGGCTTACCCGTTGGAGACGGTCGACGGCTGAGATCTCTTTCCTGCGGCGGAGGAAGCTGAGAAGTCTTATGCTCTCCTTTCTTTCTCCCTTCTACTCTCATTTTCTAAGCCTAGCCCGATAGTTTTTATCCCAAGTGCTTGGGATTAAAACAATACCCCATCCCCAACTGAGTACAAAGTTATCCCACTTAAGTGTAATAAAATCATTCCTCGGAATTTTTTTATATGTTCCTTATTAGCATCTCTAAACGCATGATATGATAAAAATTATCTTATCCAGGGGCCTTATCTCACGTGCCAAACACAGCCTGTGAGGATGATCCTGATGCCTAAGCCCCTGGATAGGCACTCCAAAGCAAGGAAGGTATGGCATTGACGAGTAAGGGCTACTAATAAGGGGGTGCCTCGATCTCCAGGGCGAGATATGCAAAGCAGTATGCTGGTGGTGATAGGCTGAAAGGCAATTTGAGCAGGTTGAGGGTATGATCAGTGTTATGATACCAATCGACTATGTTGGGGTCTGGCAACTCTTTTTTATAGAGTAATGATTCATCGAAGAGCTCCGAGTTATGGTGATGCAAGACGCCAAGAGGAAGTTGTTGCAAAACCAAACCAAAATTGACTTGGGCTACAAGAGTTAAAGTGATGACCATACATGCCAGGGAGCCAAGGCGCACCGTCTTGCCACAAAGAGCTCAAAGGACTGAGTTCGAGGTCGTTGCAACTGTAGACACCAAAGATATTTTACAAGTTAATAATGTCTAATTTGCTTGACTGGTCAAATATTCAACGTAACAAATAATGTGGGTCCAAATATGGATGTGGAAGCATGTCAAATAAGATGATGGACTCAAGTTAGAATTGGATTGGGTTGGAAATTTTTTGTCCATTTAAATTATTTGGTCATGCTATGATAAAAGTCAAATATGTATAATACATTTGACTAAAAGAAAGTATTTCTTAATTAAATAATTAAGCAATTTGGATTGAACCAAGGGCCAAAATTTCCTTCATTACAAAGTCAAAGCCTAAATCATGGGTTTTTCAAAATTAAGCCTACCACCTTGCATATAAGTAAAGAGCATGGGACAGAGAAGTAGGACACACGAGATCTCAGCAAACAAAGTCAAACGCTCTACCGAAACTCTGTCACAAGTACATCGTTCCCCAATAATCTTTTTTTTTTCATTTGAAGAACAATGCGCACTAATCTAATGTTGTTCTTCTATCGATCACTTTCAAGGCATGACCCTCTTTCAACTTTGGTGTTTTCACGAGTCAAGAATCGCTGCACTTCTTAGAATAAAGTATCGAAGCCCTCGTCTAAGCACCACTCCAACGCTCTTTCTATCTTAAAGATTTGAAGACGTCAAAGTCTATGTTTTCAAGATCAAGTTATTTCAGCCCTTGGCTCATGACCCAATCGCAGATAGAGTCAGAGGAATTTACCCTTTATTTTTTGTAAAAATTACAAAGTGGTGTAATCTGTTACTTTAAATTTGATTAAATGAATTTTGTGTGTTCTTTCTTGTCTCGTAGTTGAGACACGAAATTTGTGTGTACAAAATTTTGACACGTCCCGTAGGACCACTTTGCCTCTCATATATTTCTCCATAAAAGACTTGAAAAGAACCTTCGACATACCAATGGTACCAAAGAAAGTGTAGCAGTCTCAAGACAAGGAGAACACCGCGAAAAGTACCGCCATGAAAAGTAGTAGCAGCAACGCTTTTACGAGTCCCGTGACTCGAAGCAGGGCTATCCTTAATGGAGTGATGACACCATTTTTCAAGACACTAGCAATGACACGCGTTCAATTCAAGGAGGCCATTATTTTGAATTGTGTGAAAGACAGGATAACGGGATCCAAAATCCCGAACTTTGGGTTAGAATAGAGTACCCATCATAAGGTGTATCCACCATAATTTCAGTGTGCCTCATATGCGGACGCCAACACTAGTTTATAATCGGATCTTTCCAAGGGAGCCTAAAACACTCTGTGCCCGCAACACGCTCTAAATCATAAACTTCATCATCTACCGTTACCATGAAAGTCTTGATGACCAAATCCATGTTTGTGAAGGAGCAGGTAGCCACTATGTTTCGTGCCTTTGAAAAGCTAACAAAGACCGTAGAGGAAAAAGGCTTTCAAATTGCAACTCTCATGAATAAGTTGGAGTTACGAATGAACGAAGAGTTCAACCGCAGTGAAGTCAACGAGATCTCTAAGAAAAGTTGTTTCAATGGACATCACGATGCGTCCACTTTTGGCGGATTTGAAAACAAAGAGAGCAAGTCCACTTTCACGCTACTCTATCCGTCAAGCAACTATAAGACATGATAACAAATACGACCAAGGCTCAACACGAAGGAACCTCTTGCGACAACTCATGTACTTATACAAAGCAAATTGATGACATTAGAATGCCGTCAGATACCAGTCACCTAAGTTCCAATAGTTCGACGGGGAAAGGGCAATCCCAAGCATCACATTACTCACTTTGTTGAAATTTGCAACATTGCATGCACAGGGGGGACGTCATCGTAAAACAATTTGTTGGGTCCCTCAAGAGGAATGTTCTTGATTAATACACGGATATAGGGCCCGAGCCAATCGACTGTTGGGAAGCAATTGAACGTGCCTTAAATAGGTTTAATAACACAAATATTCTTTGGTAAGTATGATAGAGCTTAAAAACACCAGGGAGTGGAAGGATGATCTTGTAGTGGCCTACATCAATAGGTGGCACTCTCTGAGTTTAGACTACAATGAAAGACTTTCAAAAATTTAAGCCATGGAAATGTGTGTGCAAGGGATGCATTGGGTTTTACTATACATTCTTCATGGTAAACCAATCGGCTAGCTTCGAGAAATTGGCAACACCATCCCATGATAAGAAGATTAGCATATCGAATCATTCTGAGAAGAGAAAACATCGGACCAGTCTCGAGAAAGAGAGATACAACGGCCCACATTGAAAGAGCTAAAAGGAAAATATACATGTTAGCCCTATGGTCAGATAATGTAGGCTTACATCTTGTTTTGATGATAACTACACATTGATTATGTTTTAAAGTGTGCTTTGAGTGGATTCTTAGTAGGTATACACATACACAATCATGAAGGCACATTTGAGAAGTTGGATAGATGGATCAAAGGCAAAGAAGCTTGAAGTTATAGTGGACATGTTGTGAAAGCTTCATCAAGTCTAATGACAAAGAGTAACATAGAATGCATAGATTAAGTTACTTTTGATTATGATTGAACTTTAATATTATATAACTAGTCTTTTTTTGATGCTTGGATTGATGACTATGACCTTAGGACATTTTGTGCATTGCATGTGAGTTCATAACCTTTCACACAAGTGTGTTTCTTGAAAATGAGTGAAATTTGGAGCTCACTCAGATTTTCTCAAGAATTGTTTTGGAGATAAACTTTTCATATTTTGATAAAACATTTCATTATCTTTCTAACGCAAAAAACGGCACCTCAATCTGAGTTTTCTAGAAAAAGTTATGCCCAAAATAAGAAAGGGGGTTCTGTGAGGCAGCCGATAGGCAGTAGGGTAATACAGTCGACTGAATTGGTTAAAATTCAGTTCCAATGGCTATTTTCAAGGACAAGACTACAACGGCTAGTTTAGAGGGAACTCAGTCGACTGCAATGGCAGTTTTGCTCATATAATGCCTATGACGGCTATATTTCATATCTTCTCTATATAAATGATTTGGGGCTTCATCATACACTATGGAAACCACATTATAAGCCTCCATTCATTAGAGAAACATCAAGGCTCATAGATTAAAATTTTCTCTCTTCTTCTTCATGATTTTACATCATTAAAGATAACATCTTTGTGAGCAATTCTTTGATTGAGAGTGAGCATTCTTCAAGTCATCAATTCTCTCATCTCTCTATTGTACTAGAGCTTCATTTACACATTTGATATTTGTAAAAGGATTGTGATCAAGGCTTGGGTTTGTTAAGTCTTGGGTGAGCTTTGTGGATTCAATGCTTGTGCTTGGTGTGGGGATATCACCAAGTGTTGTAAGGGTTTTGATCTTGACTCGGAAGAAGATTGTTGCTAGTGGATTCTAGTGCTCTTGCAATGGACTTCCTTGAAGAGGTGGATGTAGGTTTGAGGGTAATTCGAGCCGAACCATTTAAATTTCCTTCTTAAGTATCTCTAACTCAATATCTTTACTTATTGCTCGATAATTGCGTGAGATTGTGTAGTTAGCATCTTGATTGAAGTATTATGATTGTGCTTAGTTTAAATTCCCCATTAATTTTCAAAAACCATATTAACCCCCCTTAGTGTTGTTTTATTGGTTTCAATACCCCTTTCCAGATTCTGACATACCAATGATACTCGACTTCCTACTTGAGAAGGAACTCATTGAACTTCGCGACTCAAAATGCCCAGAGAAGTCAGAAAGAGTTAACGAGGTGAGGTACTATAAGTATCGCTGCATCTCGTGAGCTTGACCAAGAAAGAAAAAATTGAATTAGACACTGATGAGGTAGAAGAATCAAACCATACATTAATAACCTCAGAAGATGTGGCTCATTTAAAGGACTCGAACATGCGGAATATTACATCAACTTTAGGGGATGTTTGATGGCCATCCACGAAACATTGGAACCAGTGAACGTCAACTATCTTAGGTAAAGGTGTTTACTGAAAGTGATAGGCTCGCAAAACCAAATAATAAGTGGGTGGAGGGTAGTCACGCAAAAGTAATCAAGGAAGCAACAAGCACTTCATTTGCAACTATTTTGTGAAGACAAAGAGCGAGAAAGGCGCAAGCAGCAACAACATTGTAAAGAAAACAATATGATGCCAAGAGGTAACGTAGAAAAGCCAGTGAGTCTATGGATGCCGAGACGTCTTACAACTTAATGATAGGTCGACCTTGCGTTCACAAGAATGGAGTAGTCCCATGTAATCTACACCAATGTCGTGATGGTCCTAAAAAATTGGACATTCAAGTCTTGAAAGAAGAACTAAGGCGCCCTTTACGAATATTGGAACTGTTAAGTTAACACTAAAGGGATTTATGGATCCTTCACGAGACTTTTCCAGGAATATGCCTCTCCCCACCATGAAGACTTATGAAGGTTTTGATTCAATGGCTCGAAGGATGTTGGAAAATTTAGGTTATGATTTTGAGAACCCATCATTATTTGGAGAAGTTAGGCCAGAACTAATGGGTGAGAAATTCCATGGATTTAATGAGACCCAAAACAGTTAAATCATCATGGGCACTGGATCAATTCGCCAGAGATGAGTGTTGGCTACAAACTTGATTGACCCATTCATGGCCTTCTTAAAAGCAAAGAAAAGAAAGCTAGTGCAAGGTACATCATTGTTGAACTACCTATTTTATCACGAACTTCGGTGTCTGATCACATACAAGCCTCATCAGTAGCTAGTCTGAAATAACACGAGACTAGCTCAAGTTAGCTCAAGTAGACACCCAATTTTGACTCCCATCTTTGCATTGTCGCATCCATCTTGGGGTTACTTGGCATGTTTAATCACTTGATGATTATTATTTCATTATGGTTATAGCCTGTCATAATATGACTTTCATGAACGTTAGATTATAATATGTACATGTCTAGAATACTTCGTAAAAAGTCAGATTTGGGTGGACGCGCATAGTAGTCGACGTTGGTGAATGATAATTTACTCATCATGCAGAATTAAATTGTGAACTTTATGTCTCATGGAACCTGTAAGTTAGATTTCTGTAGACTCTATCATGATCCTAATTTTGTTAACTATTGACTGAGATAATCAGGGATTACCAAGCTTGTTCAGAATCTGACGTACCTTTAGTTTTTTCTTAATATCTCCCGTTGTACTTATTATTTTTGAGTGATTCTTATTCCATGTGGAAGTAGACTTCCGTAACTTTCTATTAATGTAATGTATGCCTGGATCATAGTTCAAATGGAAGAAAACCAAGCTCCCAAAATTGGCCTATATGTCAGTCCTGTCGGACAGTCACTTATAAGGTCTACCGCCCAGTGCACCCATGCCTAAAATCATTCTTCTATTGAACCTTTCAGTTCTTGTTGCCCTCAAGTTCGTACAGAGGTCTTGGGACACTCAGTATTAATTATATTGAGGCTTTTAAGTCCCTTTTAGTTAAAAAGTCAGTTTTCTTAGCCTCCAAGGAGTTCAAGGCTATAAAATGAGGTCGTATGGTTGATTCTAAGGGAGTAAAGCACTGGTACAGTGCTACTGGCATGGGCCTCTACCCCTCCACCCTCCAAATTAAACTCCAAAACCCTAAATCCCGATTTTTCCCGTTCAATACGGACATAAACTTTAAACAACTCTAACTTGCTACGATAACCCCATATTTACTGACCATGAATCCTAACAGTTTACCGGAAGTAACACCGAATACATACTTCTGGGTGTTAAGCCTCACGTTATATTGCCTCAACCTTTCAAAGTATATCCTTAAAACTGCACAATGATCCTCTCATTTCTTGGAGTTGATAATTATGTCATCTATGTACACCTATACTTCTCTTATGGTAATGTCGTGGAAAAGAGTAGTAGCAGATCTCTGATAGGCAGCCTCAGCATTTTTGCAATCCGAAAAGGTATCACTATATGGCAAAAGATGCCCCAAAGGTTAGTGAAGGCTGTCTTTTCTTAATGCTCGGGAGCCATCTTAATCTGGTTATACCCCACAAAACAGTCCACAAAGGAAACCAACTCATGTTCTGCAGTATTGTCTATTATGAAATCGATCATGGGAAGATGGAAGTTATCCTTGGGAGAGGCTCGGTTAAGGTCTCTATAATCGACACACATTCGCATTTGGCCGATCGGTTGAGGATCGTGCATTATACTGACCAACCAAGTAGGGTATTATATGACCCTTATGAATCCTATGTACAAGAGTTTCATTACCTATTCTTTGACCTTGAGAGACCATTCAGACCTCAATTGCGGAGTTTCTGCTTAATGGGTTTAACCTCTAGTATAGTAGGTAAGTGATGCTCAACGAATCGACAGATCAATACCGGGCATGTCGATGTATGACCAAGTAAAGACGTCGATAAATTCTCTCTTAGGAGTGGAGTCAATAACTCACTCTTTCTACCTCATTTAGACTAGCCATTATTTTGATTTCCTTTTTATTTTAGGCATGCCTACATTGACTACGACAATTTTTTCTGTCACTAGCTTGACTCGACTCGACTCTCAATTTTCAAATACTTTCATCATCATGTCTTTTAAATATTTTTTCTCTTTTTTGTCCATTAGTGGTGATTCATTATTAACCATTTGGATTAATTCGTCATAACTTATAGCAACAACCAATGATTAATCATCATCGACCATTATATTGTCAAACAAAAAGTCAAGAAAAATATGATAAGCAATCAGATTCAAATATTTCAGAGAAATAAAAGCATTTAGGATATATGGCTGGGCTCTAGACTTGGCATCAGGGCGGTCCTCGGTGATCTCCCTCTTAGCTTGCGGTTCATACTTGATCTTCTGCAATCCGCCCTGGGTCCAGGTGATTAGGCTTGTAGGGCCAAGAGTCTGGTCGTCCATCTCACACATAAGCACAAGGATGTGCATATCGTCGAAGCATGCTGTCATTTTCGTCCGGTACTATAAAATCCATCCAATCAGAGACACTGTTCTTGCTTGGCTTCATCAGACTTGGCATTTCTTCATCTTCCACTCACTCACACTCATAGAATATCTCCTATCCTCTCATCAGCTTTCCGATTTTCATATTGTAAAATGGCTCAGGGAATCCGTAGTAAGGTCTTTTCTCACCTTTTTTTGGCAAAATATTCATTCAACGTGGGGACCTCAAACTAACAGGAACATCTGCCTGGGTTCCTTGATATGGGTTGTTTTCTTGAGGGCTTCTTTTTTTTTCCTCTTTGTAGGGCAACATCCCAAACCGAACTGGTCTTTCTTATTCTCTAAAACAGGGAAGCTAGGAAGCCCCTGGTTGTTACGGCTTAACTTTTTTTTTCTGGAAGGTAGTAGAGCTTCCGCATCATTGGGAGCACTGATGATGTTTGACTGTTGAATGTTTGTTGACGTGTCTCAAAAGCTAAGACCTAAAAGCTGCCAAGTTTGGTAGCCAAGATGGGCTAGTAACAAATTTTCCCCTAAATGGTAAAAGCATACGAGTAGTAGCTTTTGCCTTGCAATTACAAGAGTTTGAGAGCAAGAGTCTTGAAGTTAGTTGTCTTTTGAGTATTAGAGCTTGAAACTTGAATTACGAAGATAAGGAGTGAGATGCAAAAATAATTCCATAAAACATACCCTAAATTTGTGCACATAAAGTCTGAATCTGCAAACTAACAAGAAGATTCTGAATATACAAATCTTCAATATTGCAATATTCTCTTGACTTTGACAAGAAGATTATGATTTAATAGTTCCCAAGTGGCGCCATCAGCTCTTATCTTGAGATGGTGGCCACGTTGATCTTGAAACATCAGCCCGAGGGCTTGCAGCTTAATCCCGAATTTAATACAACAATGATGACGTTAGTAGAGAGATTTTATAGTTTGACTTGGAGAGTTGTAGTGAAATTTTTTTTTTTTTGCGCTTTAGAGCCCTAAATGGTGGAGTTTTCTCACGATTTGTTTTAAGTTTATTTCTACTACTCAATACCAATGATTACCTCTTAATATTGTTGTATAAGAGGCCAAGTCTAATAAGATTCCGTCACCTTGATAATCATTTTTCATAAGTACTCCCTCCGTCCTTTTTTATTTGATCACCTTTGACTTACACGCTTATTTAGGATATTAGTTATGTTAGTCCTATGGTTGGATAACCTAGGCTTACATCTTGTTTTGATGATAACTACATATTGATTATGTTTTAATGCATGCTTTGAGTGTATTCTTAGTAGGTATATACATGCACACTCATGCAGACACATTTAAAAAGTTGGATAGATGGATTAAAGCTAAATAAATCGCTAATTTATTTTAATCGATACCCTAATTTGGCATCCTTCACGGACACCAAAAATTTCCAAAAAAATTCCAGATTGTAGGTATTGCAAAAATAGTAGGGGTTACTCTTTTGCACTTTGTCTAGATAAGTCTCCAATTATGTTTTAAAAATTAGGAAAGACACTGTTGAAACGAGATCATTTCTAGCGACACTTTGCAGTTCAAGTTTTAAATCCCAGGTTTCCCTCTCTCTGTCTTCTTCTCCAACGCAGACCCAGTAGTCCCTTACCCCTTCCTCCAGCACACAGCTCACGCACTCTCATTCCCCACTCACTCCCACACATTAAAACATACTTACACATACTAGCTAAAACCCCGTGCTATGCACGAGAGCATAATTATTTACTAACTTTAGTCAAATTACATTGTAGAACAATTTTATACAAAAAGAGCCAAACTACAATAACCTATAAGCAAAGTAATACAATGCCCAGCTGGTTAATATGCACAAAGTGTAGCAAAGCTCTGTCCTTCATCATTTGCAGTTTTCTTTTGGTAACTCTTGGACTACATGTTCTTGCAACATCTTCTTCTTGGCAGTCCTGCTAAATATTACTGTATAATTAAGTCTATTTAATACATGTCTTAGATAAATGTTAGTCTTGTATGAACTGACTTTGTAATATATTTATTTATACTTACACTTCTTGCTTATCGTCACGAAATATTTCTCATGCATGCAAACACTCTTCCTCCTGATTCAACCTTAGCACCATGCTACGCACGCTAGATATGCCTTTTCATATGCATTTCTCGGGGCATTGACTATAAACGGATACATCTCGTCCTTCAGCAACCCCACACCTTCACCACCCCCTACCCCCCGCCTCTGCCCCCGCCTCTACCCTCACCCAACCCCATCATATCCCAACCCAGACACCACCACCACCCATACGCATAATCGCTTAAAAAGGATCTATGCATATATTGTTTAATCTAAAAAAATGTAACTCTTTACTGTGCATATTATATGTCAACAAAACATGTAATGTTTGGAGTATCATGTGAAAATCTTTGAAAATCAAATCACTAATGTCCAAATTATAAAGCACATTTTCAGATGTACAAGTACTACAGCACAATCTCGCTTCAAAATGCATGGGATTTTTATCAAATTATGCAATTTATGAGATCTTTAGTACATTAAATGATGAACAACATTTAATAACTAAAAAAAGGAGTATGTTAAAATTAGAATGACACGTTTTAATGGATATAGGGTTCCGTAAAAGATTCCGGACCAAAACAGATGCCCGGCAACTTAAATTTCCATCCTTCTACAATTTCAAGTCTTAAACCATGGCACATTTTTCATGAAAACGTAACTGCTACAGCTTGAAAGACCCTCTAAAATTTCTCTTTCTAAGCAAGATGCTATCATTTATTAATCCTGTAGCATGAAACCCGCTCTAACTAAAGTAGTTGCACACCTATCCGTCATCTATTTAAAACTGATCACATGAGTTAAAAAAAATCAAAAGTAATTGGGAAGTTAAGTAATCATGAAGTCAGAGTTGAACTAAATTCAGGTTTCCTATGAAATTATAAGTAATCATGAAGTCACGATATTCCTTGTAAAATAGGAGAACAATAACGTTGATGGTATTCTTTCTCTTTTTCTTTTTTAAACAAATTGTCCATACCAGTTATAAAGAGATGGTAAAAGGCAACATTGCAGCTTGACATCGAAAAACATAACTCTCTTTCTTTCGTTACTTCTGCAACTAAAATTTAGAGATCTGCACAACATAAAATGCCTCAATTTTATCAATTTGAATGGATTTTGACACTCTTAACTACAAAGGAGATAGAAAATGTCGTGAAAGATATATCTTTCGTGATATTTTCCATCTTCTTTTGCTGTCAAATGACATGAAATGCGCACTTAGAACATCACAAAAAATAATTTCAACAAAGAGTTCATTCAAGTTTAAAATGCATGCAATTTCAAAAATAAAGGAATGCACAATTTTTATTTTCATTAGAATTAATGTATAAGGAACAAAAAAGTGCATATTGAAGCTTACTATGTGTAGCCGCGCAATTTGTTGCTAATCGTGAAAAAACAACTTTCTCTTCCGTTATCGATACTTAAGAAGAGACGAACATGGATTTCTTTATTCATTTAAATCAAAATCACCACATTCGAATGGAGCAGTACGGAAATGAAATTCCAAAGTCAAAGAAATTAAACCTTATTTTTCATAAAATTAAATAATACGTGCACGCATTTTAAAGTAGACGTCAAATTATCTGATTATTGGTGATTATTTCTTCACAGCAAAACCATCCTTTTCCCTTACGATCTTTGCACCAAAACACATTTTGCAGTCACACAAACACACCAGCAGCCCCACCCACTCGCTACCCACGATCTCAACTCAGCTGACGAACACACACATACGTCACTCCCCCCTCCACTCACCGGTGGCACTGGTGAGAAGGCCAGTGAGGGCAGTCACGGCCAGAGCGACTATATAATCTGTAGCTTCTTCTAGAATGTTCGGGAAAGAGAGTTTCTGGCAACCGGGAACTAAACAGCCGAGAACGCGAACTTCCCGCTGCATCGGAGGCAATGTCTTCCTCACAGCAGGTTTCCTCGGGCGGATATCGCAGGTAACCCTCACTTTCCCATGCTTCTTATGATGGCTACTGAGCTTATTCAACGTAAATGTTTCATTAACAATCGCTTCTCATAGTACATCGGAGGTCTATGTATACAGAGTTATGGATACATTTGAAACACAAATCATACTATGGATAAGATAAAAGTAAGTTCATCGAATGTCTGGGATTGGTATTGGACAGTTATGAGAGGTAAGAGTGGAATGTGCTCCTGCAAATGCCATCTAAATGTGCATAAAAGGTTTTTGCCGTGGGAAGCAATCAGGTTAATGCAACAAATTCCCTTCAACTGCAACATAAAAACATGATTAGGATGAGAGAGTAAGTGGGTTCAAAGAATGAAGTTAAAAAGGAAAGTACTGACCAGATGCAAGAACAAAGGAAAGTACTGACCAGATGCAAGAACAACATCATCTAATTTTCCTTCAAAATCTAGAGAAGCAAGCATTAGTAAGAAAATGCATTCATATGACAGTGAATGGTGTAAAAATGTGAAGCAGTATATACGAGGTTGCATGTAACTTAGTTGGAGCATACCTTGCCTGTTTTTGGCCGGCTGAATTTCTTGCTTCTGTTACCAAAAGGTGATGAAGTGGTCCTTTGTTTCTCTTGCTTTATTATTAAGAATGTGAGTGCTAGCTAAAAAAAATGGTGGTAGGGAGATCATGGGTGGCATGATTAGAGGTTATGGGATAGGGTGGTTATATTTTCATGACAATTATCAACTATTTAATTTCATTTTGGAAATAATAGAAGTAATTGTTTGGCCAATTAGATGCTAACACGTGTATTAGTTTGTATTTATAAAAGTATGAAATTATGAGAAAAATGGATTTGGAGTTTGGAAGGCAGAGAACGTGTCAATCGAATCCTATTATATATAGTATAGATAGATTTCTACACATAATTACACAAACAAACTAACTTTAATGCCCACACACATACACAATATACACACATATATACACTCATGCACACACCCACAGTTCTAGCACACACACAAGACCCCTGAAATTACACATATAGACAAACTAAGGGGCGTTTGATATCATTTTTTTTTCAGTTTTAAAAATTAGAAAATAAAAAAGAGTGTTTGGTAATCATTTTTTTTTAATTTAAAAAATCACTTTTTAAATTGTAGAGTAAAAAAAAAAAGAGGAAAAAGCTCTTTTTTTTTTCACTTTAAATTTTTTTTGAGACCTCCACCACAACGCACCCACCGCCGGCAGCCACCTCCTGCTGCCGGCAGCCACCACCGGGTGCGGCGGTGGGCGATGGCCACCACCGCTGGCCGGAGGCCACCTCCGGCCACCACTTCTGGCAGCCACCGCCCACCGCCGCCCGACAGCCACCTCCAGCCGCCGGCAACCACCACAGGGCGGCAGCCACTTCCGACCACCACCGCCGATAGCCACCTCCGGCAGCCACCACTACCGGCGACTGCCGTGACAACCGCAGGTTGCCTACCGGCCACCACCACCGTCGACCACCGCCACCGCAAACTACCACAAAAAAAAAGTCAAAATAAAAAGGGTTACCAAACACCAAAAAAAAAAAACAACTAAAAAAAGGGTTATCAAACCCACTTGTTTTTGTAAAAAAAAAAAAATTAAACTGCTCTTTAAAAACTGAAAAAAATAAACTGTGTCAAACATACCAGAAAGGGTAAATTACACTAAACACCCCTGAGGTTTTACGTAATTACACTCCACTACCGCTATCTTTAAAAATTACACTCAGCTCAAAAAGTAACTTTTTCTCTTACAGTGTTAATGGTGCAGTGCAAAAAGACATGAATGCCCCTCAGACTGTTTTCTTGGAATTTTGGAGGGAAAACTTATTTTTGGAAATTTTTGGAGGGAAAACTTGTTTTTGGGAATTATTGGAGGGAATACCCTAATTGAACCCTAGTTTAACGCCCTAATTCACTTAGACACATAATTGAACCCTAAATTAAAGTAATTAAACCCTAAATTGAATGCCCTAGTCGAATCGAACCCTAAATTAAACTAATTGGACCCCTAATTAAACCCTAAATTGAATGCCCTAATCCAACCGAACCCTAAATTGAACTTATTCAACCCCCTAATTGAACTCTAAATTGAATGCCCTAATTCAACCGAACCCTAAATTGAAGTTATTGAACCCTAAATTGAATGCCTTAATCTAATCGAACCTTAAATTAAACTAATTGAACCCTAAATTGAATGCCCCAATTCAACCGACCCCTAAATTGAACGCTAATTGAACCATAAATTAAAGTAATTGAACCCTGATTAAACCCTAAATTGAATGCCCTAAATTAAACTAATTGAACCCTAAATTGAATGCCATAATCCAATCGAACCCTAAATTGAACTAATTGAACCCCCTAATTGAACCCTAAATTGAATGCCCCAATTCAACCGAACCCTAAATAGAACTAATAGAACCCCCTAATTGAACCCTAAATTGAAGTAATTGAACCCTAATTAAATCCTAAATTAAATGTCCTAATCGAATCGAACCCTAAATTAAACTAATTGAACCCTAAATTGAATGCCCTAATCTAACCGAACCCTAAATTGAACTAATTGAATCCTGAAATGAGCTAATTGAACCCTAAATTGGCTAAATTAAACCCCCTAATTCACTTAAAGTTTGTGGAGTTGACTGAAATTTTGAAAAACCACACAAGTGAGTAAATGACAAAGTGGGGGTGTTTTGGGTATGAAAATTGCATAAAGTAATGTGTCAGGGAATCTTTTCACGGAGTTGGGCCTACCGTTAAATGTGTGTAGTTGTGTGTAACGCGGGTACAAACCTCGGGGGGTCGGAGTGTAATTTTTAAAGATAGCGGTAGTGGAGTGTAATTACGTAAAACCTCAGGGGTGTTTAGTGTAATTTACCCTACCATAAATTACTCCCTTCTCTTCTTCTTTCTTCCTTTCTCTGTTTTTCCTAACTTCTACCGAGCCTACTGTTTCCTTCTATTTCTTTCTATTAAAGTTTTCTTTCTTCTCTCTTTGTTTTTCTTTTCCTTCTCTTCTTCTTCCTTCTCCTCTTTTTCTTCTCTTTTCCCCTGTTTCTTCCTAAATTTTACTGGTTCTCTCTCTGTTTTCATCTTCTCTGTTTCTGTTTCTCTTCCTCCCTTTTTTTTCTTTTGTTTATTGTTCACCCAAAATTTTCAAATCTTTCTCTTTTCTTTTATTTAATCCTAAAGATTTACATGACAAAATAAAGTATTATTAAACCACATGAGTCACCTAATGCCAAGTGGGAGGTGGCACTCCCAAAATACTTTTCCTCTGCAAATTGACACATAAAGCCTAATTTTCAAAATTTGCAACTTAGCCCCTAAAATTTTTCCAAAATTACAAAATAACCCCAAACTTTGTGTAATTATATTTAAGCCCCAAATTTATTCCAATATTTATTAATTTAATTAGACATCACTAAAAACATATACTATAACTCATATTATTATTTTTATCACCAAAGATATAATTTACATTTATGCCCCCAGAGTTTTCAAAATTACATTTTTGCCCCAAAATCATTTTTTAAGCTCCCGTACTCTACTAATATCCAAGCATTGCTAAAAAATTAACGCCCGTTTATTTTTTGTGTCTCCGATAGTTATTTTATCCCGCTCCCAAAAGTGCGGGATATTACAGTTTATGAGCAACTTTGCAGGATCGAATTTTTTGGATCTTGATCGACTTCTAGTGACACACAAAATTGTTGCAAAGCAAGAGTATGTTGATGTGCTTCTTTGCCTTCCCGATGATGCTAAAGCATCATATGCTTTTATGTTACTTAATAGTTAATACCGATGTGTAGCCTATTTCACTATCACTTTTCTACATGTTAGTAGTTGTCATCGATGAACTTGTAGCGATGACTATTATTTGGACTATCACTTGTTCACTGGTTTTTAGTTGTCATCGATGAACTCGTAGCGATGACTATTATTTTGGACTATCACTTGTCTACCGGTTTTTAGTTGTCATCGTCGTTGGACTTTTAGTTTTATGGATGATGTGTAATAATGAATTGTTTTATATTTAAGCTTATGAATGGTTGTTAAAGAATTCACTACTACATATCTTTATCTTGTGAATGTTTGTTTAATTATTAGCTAGTTTCGTTGGTGAGTTCATTTATATATCCTTATCTTATGATTGGGTACACATCTTTATTTGCAAAGTCATGCTTTGATTATATTTCATGTTATTCAAAATGGGACTCTATGAATGAAAAATGGTGAAAATTGGACTTCCAAACTTTTTATGAAGACGAGGTGGTGAAAAGGGGACTTCGAGTTTTTTATTTTATTTATGTTATATGGCCTTATCCATTGCGCTGCCAACATAGTCAGCATGACATAACTACTTATCCGGCATGTAATCCTAGTTTGATCCAAACGCTGGACATGATAATTATCTTATCCGACCTTATCCGCCAGAATATGTTATCCTGTCTTTTCATGTCCTATCCGACTGACTTATCCCGCATGCCAAACGCAGTCACATGGTACAATGTCTCAGCTTACCCCTCAGAGTCCTCTTCGTCTCCCTTGTACATCTCCAAAGCGAACCTAAAATCTATCAACGACGAGCTCAAGGAAGCCTCCATACAGTACACTCCAACTAAGCCACACGAGCATGCAGTTTATTCAGACTATGTCACTGCCATCCCCTACCCGCTTAGATACAAGCAACTAGCCCTCAAGCTCTTTAAGATCAAGAGGGCAATATCCGTGAGCACCTCATCTATTTTGTTGGCTTCTTGAGAGCAATAAAAGTGACGTTTTACCTCTATTTCAAAAGTTGACATGAAATATCAATTTCTTGAGTGTTTTTAAACGAAGAATTTAGAAAAAATACTAGGAAGTTTTAAATCCCTTTATCTTAAAATCTTTGCACTTTTAAATCTCATAATTTACAAATGTTTTATCTTTTTTCAGATGAATATTGTCCGATCATAATTGGTTACATGAATAGCCGAAATGAAGAACCAAAATATAAATGAGAAAGATTAAAAAAGAAGAGGAGCAAGTGATGAAAAGTTAGAAAATTAAACCCAAAAATGACATAAAAAGTGTTTGAATTGTGGAAGGTAGGATGATTATTTGCAGTAAGATTTTTGACCCTCCAAAATTCCTCTTTCAAATCCTCTTTACAAGTTTACAAATTCTATGTTGCAGTTGTTCCCGGATATTTTCAAATACTCAACCAAATTGAAATCCGAAATACCTCCCGCAAAGTAAAACTTAAAATCCTTCAAAACCCTTGAGGGACAGGGCAGCACAACCAGTGAGAGGCGACAAATGGGGAAGAAAGAGCAGCAAGAAGACCTGCTCAAAACCCTGGGCGACTTCACCAGCAAGGACAACTGGGACAAGTTCTTCACCATCCGGGGCTCCGACGATTCCTTCGAGTGGTACGCCGAGTGGCCCCAGCTCCGCGACCCCCTCCTCTCCCACCTCCCCACCCCGCCGCCGGCGGTTGCGGCGGTGGAGGCAGAATCTCCGGTGCAGATTCTCGTGCCCGGCTGCGGGAACTCCCGGCTGTCCGAACACCTGTACGACGCCGGATTCCGTGATGTTACGAACATTGATTTCTCGAAGGTTGTTATCTCGGAGATGTTGCGGCGCAATGTGAGGTCGCGGCCCGGTATGCGTTGGCGGGTCATGGACATGACCAATATGCAGGTAAACTTTAAATTCAACTCATATTTCTATTACAGATTAGGTAACAATTATTTGACAAGTCGAACATGGCCAAAGTTAAGTATGAGTAAATTACAATGTTTACATGCTCAGATCAATCCTAAGAATATGCAAAAAGTGAAAGGGGACGACAGTTATGGAACAGAGGGATAGTTTTAAACTAAAGGAGAAATTACACATAAAACCCTATAGTTTGACACTTTGTGGGCATTTCACCTTACTATTTCAATTTTGGCGCCTCACTGTTCATTACTTTGTGCTCAATTTGTCAATTGACGGGTTGAAGTCCAATTTTCGAGGGGTAAGATGGTCAATTCATATCGTTTTTCCACAGCAACCATTTTAGCCACATCATTTCCCTCCAAACCAATTGCCCTAAACTTTTCCCGCCAAACCAATACATACACATGCACAACACACATACACTGAGACGAAGGTTTGGAATATCAACCAACAATCCTTGAATCCTTTCCAAAATTTTAACATACCACTGAAACTAATTGCCCTAACCTTTTCACTTGAAATTTCCCCAAATTTCAAAATTAGGGTTCATACGGCTGAAATTGAATTGTAATGGGTTCAAGTAGCAATTCAAACGACGCGAAGTTTTAATGCCACCGTGGAGAGTCTCGACCCCTACATTCTTGGACAAAACGTAATCCGGGCAGAATATTACCTCAATCTCTCTCTTCACTTACTGTGCCTAGGAATACAAAGGTCTTTTTCAACTGTAAGAATACAAGCCAGCAGTTACAAGAAATAGTGCATAAGTGATTCTAACAACACATTCATAGAAACACTTACGGGATGTTTAGCCCTGTTTCTATATCTATGCATGGGTTGTACTGGAGGCACTGGGGGAATTACTAAGGGAGTTTTCAGTGGAGCTTGGTTCTCTGTTGGTCTTTGCTGCAATCAACAAAGAAAATAGTGAATAAAGAGAGATGATTGCTGCAATTAACAAAAAACAAAAATAAATTACACATGCAGGAGTTGAAGGCTTACATTTGATTGTGCTGGCCTCCCAGGCTGAGATGATTGAGCCTGTGCAGTTGGCTGACCCCTTGCATTTGACTGTCTTGGCCTCCTAGGCTGAGATGGCTGACACCCTGTCTTTGATTGTCTTGGCCTCCTCCTAGGTTGAGATGGTTGGGCCTGTGCCGTTGTCTGTGGTGGTTGAGACTCTTGAGTGTTTGTTGTTGCAGATGGCTGCACAGTCTCAGTAGTAGCATAGTTGCTGACATGTACTCCCTCAACTGTTGTTTCATTACCATCAACCACTCCATCTCTTCATACACCTTCAACCTCTCTGCAAGTTCTCCTGTTATGCCATGTTTTATTGCACTTGCCACATCTAACACATGTCAAGCCTCTCCTTAGCTTGGTCCCATAAGATATTGGAGCCCTTGGCTCCTCATGTTTCCTAATTCTAGATTTCTTTGGCCTCTCAGGTTGTACATGTGGTATAGGAGGCATAATTGGAGTCTTCCCTGTCTTTGGCCACATGTCAGAGCTATCAACAAGATATATAATGTTCTCATAACCTTTCATTTAAGTCTCTTTTTTGTAACAGTCAGCAACAAACATATCAGGGTCTAGACCTCTATAGTACATAGCAGCTATGACATGATTGCAAGGGATGCCCGTCAAAGCCCATTTTCTGCACATGCATGTTTGGGTTGTCAAGGCCACTGTGCTCTGAGCCCCATAAGTCATGGTGACCTGATAAACACCTGCCCCTGACCATGTTGCACTCCTAGCCCCAGCATCTATCTTGTTCAGTTCTAACTTCTCTTCAATTTTTGGACAGAAAGGTCTCTCATGCAATGTTTTCCTCATCTTCTCTATATAGGTAGTAAGCCTCTTCATCAAGAAATCCCTAATAAACTCAAGGCAAGATATAA
Source organism: Escallonia rubra (assembly GCA_033065855.1). NCBI lineage: Eukaryota > Viridiplantae > Streptophyta > Magnoliopsida > Escalloniales > Escalloniaceae > Escallonia > Escallonia rubra. The sequence goes on along the minus strand of JAVXUO010000333.1, from coordinate 8,250 downwards.
GTGGCTTGTCCCTTGCACTTATGATACACCCATTGAAGCTGTCACATAAATTATTTGACAATATATCACATATAGAGTATGTCCTAAAATGTGACCTTGACCAATGAGCAGCAGGTTTCTCACTTAACCATTTCCATGCTTTCTCACAACTATCTTTTGTGCTTGTCATTCTCCTATCAAACTGCTCAACTTCAGTAGCCTTTGAACAACCCCAAAAGTGCAATTTAAAGGTTTCTCCTTTGAATCCAGCAGCCTTCCAATTTTCATACATGTGCTGCTTCAAGTGCATTCATTAACCCTTTTTGTTTGTCAGATATAAATGTATAACCACTGTCATTTCTAGAAACCAAGTCCATGTGCTAGTGGACTCAACCTCAACAACTGCATAAGCTACTGGGAACATACCATTGTTGGCATCTATGCCAACTATTGTGAGAATCTGCCCTTCACATGCCCCTTTTAAGTGGCACCCATCCAAACCAATCAAGGGCCTACACTGTGCAAGAAAACCCTTCTTTAGTCCCCCTAGACAGATATATATCCTCTCAAACACTAGCTGTGCTCCACTATTGTCTACTTGAATCTTCACAGTGGTACTAGGGTTGGTTTTCTTCAACACCTCAGCATAGTCCCACAACATGGCATATTGCTCCCTCACTTCCCCTTCAATCAATGCTAGAGCCCTCTTCCTAGCCCTATACCCTTGCCACCTTGAAACATCAACCACAAAGTCCTTCCTAGCTGTGCTAACAAATGACTGCACTGGCCAAGTAGGGTTACTTCTCCACATGTTCTTATATTTCTCAGAAAAAAAACTTAAATGAAGCATGCTTAATTTTATGACTTCTTCCACAGATACGTGTTGGATACAGTCTCTTTATCTGCAAACTACTCTCCCCATGTTTTACTGAAGCCAAGTATTCCCATTTACACCCAACCTTCTTATCACAGTGAACCAAAACCCTAGTTGCTTCACTCTTCTTAAAAACCATGTGTTGTTTGCCATGCTTAATTGCATGTGCCTTCACAGCCTCTTTAAATTCATGAGCATCCTTAAACACCATACCTACTTCAAAGTCCATTTCAACCATTGTTTTTGCATCCCTATACTCCAATTTACTAGACTGAAACTTTGGAAAATCAGGCTTCCATCTCACACTACCGTCATCAGACCCTTGCAAGCTCTTCATGTCATCAGAGTCACACATATTAGGGTCATTTTCACCAACTCCTGCATTTTCACTGTCCCTAGTAGCCTCAGCCCTATCAGTTTCCTCCTCAGCAGTACCAACCCTAGTAGCACCCCCAGTACTAACTTCATTAACATTAGTGTCAAATAGTTGTTCAACATCTTCATTCATTTCATAGTCGCTATCACAAAACTTTACATCTATGTCTTCCATATTCCATGCATCTTCATTACCACCATCAGCCACTGACTCAACCTGAACCTCAACTGCCTCCTCAACATTAGCATCTTCATTACCATTATCAGGTTGTGACTCAACATGAATATCAACTCTATCCTCAACATTAGCTTCTTCATTACCCTTATAGGGTTTTGACTCAACATAAACCTCATCTGCCTCCTCAACATTAGCATCTTGATTATCATTATAGGGTTGTGACTCAACCTGAACCTCATTTGCCTCCTCAACATTACCATCTTGAAACCATTATAGGGTTGTGACTCAACCTGAACCTCATTTGCCTCCTCAACATAACCATCTTGATTACCATTATAGGGTTGTGACTCAATTTGAACCTCATCTGCCTCCTCAACATTACCACCATTTGCTTCTTCTTCAAGGTCATACATGTTTACCACATTAGCCTCATTGTGGTCAACCACATCTGCCTTATTTGGATGTAGTGGTGCCGGTAAAGGTAAAGGTCTAGTAGGTTGTATAATGAACAACTCTAAGACTCTGTTATTCATAGGCAGCATGTAACATATACTAACTACATCTAAATCACAACTCAAATGCACTAAGCCATCCTCCATACTGCTTCTAGGGGTTAATTATAAAAACCCTACATAGTCTGCATATCCTAACCAATCCTTCATCATATCCAACATAAACATACCCATCTTATCTTCATTAACATTGTCAAAATATGTAAGCCTACCCCCCATATATCTCTTCTTTCCAACATAAGACATATATCCACCATGGTGCATTTTCACAGTCAACAACCCATCCGTGGGCTCTACAATAATAATAAAAAAGGATTTACTGTAAGAACATGCAAAACAGAGCAATGGTGGTAATACCTAATTAAACAACCATGGTTAACCCAAATGGCAGAATAAATAAAGTAACATGTACATAAACATACATTGTTTAATCTCAGACAATAGAATAAAAAATTATCTAATAATTAAACAATAGTATTCTGAGTTTGAACACAGGAAAATTTGAATGCATCGCTACCCTCCTAAACGGCATGCTAAAAAAAAAAAACCCTAGTTTTGTAATCGATAAACTGTTCCAAAACTCTAATTCTCTAAGCATATAAATAAACATCTAACACTTAATCCAGATGTTACATACCGTACGCGGGCGTATACTGATCTACGTTGAAAGCGGGGTCCCTAATCTCGAAGACAGCCATCGCTTACCCTATTGCTCGTTGTTGTAATGCTTCAATCTGAGTTCTGGAGTCGTCTTCTACAGATTACGGCAATATCACTATTGTCCGATCATCCCTCCGTTCGTCATTTTGACTTTGGGAATGAAATGAAAGTGTGCAAGAGAAGTTTGGTGACTTGAAGAGACGTCTGAACGTGTATGGGAGCTGATGTGGCTGCCAACGTGGTTTGGGGCTTGACTTGACCACCTTACCCCTCGAATTTCAACGGGCATCCAAGAAATTGGACTTCAGCCTGTCAATTAGTAAATTGAGCACAAATTAATGAACATTGAGGTGAATTACACTAAAATTGAAATAATAAGATAAAATGCGCACAAAGTGTCAAACTATAGGGTTTTATGTGTAATTTCTCCTAAACTAAATCAGTATAGTAACTGGTTTGATTAGGGCAGTCTCTATTGAATTTTCTTGCCAATAATGACACATAAATTTTTGGGTGGAGTTGTCACCTTGTTATCAATGCCATGCTGTGGAGATGATCAATCAGAGTGCCACCCCGTGGTGGCAAGGTGGGGCCTGGTGGTTGAGATGGTTCCTCGCATGTATATGAGAATGAATAATTGCATTATGAAAAGGGTTGATGTGGTTTTGTCGAGTTCTGTGACCTAAGAATCACTGACACCTCATATAGATCGAGGTATAATGTCCGACGCCTACCGACACCTCGACACCTCGACACCTCCGGACACGTGTCAGGCACCTCTCAGCCGTGTCTGAATTTATTTATTTATTTATAATTATCAGACACCGTGTCGGACACTTCTTGAAGAAGTGTCCACGCATGTGGGGCCAAAATACAATATTTCAAACTTATTTTAGGGACAGGCCAAATCCTAATTAAATTGACCCAACAAAAGGTACCTTCTTCTGTCTCTCTCGTCTCTCGCTTGTCCTTCTTCTTGTTACCTAGAGCATCCGTGCTTTCCAGTCCAAAGTAAGATAGGTCAACAGCTCGGACCTTATTATAGACCCATCTGGCTATATAAAACCTCTCTTTCATGCCTTTGGTCCCATATCTTTTTTCCTTCTCTCTCGTTACTGTCGAGAGACTAATTTTGGTACCGTCGAGACATTCAACTGCTTTCTTGTTACTGTTGAGAATATTCATGTTACTAGCTTTCTTTCTCATCCGTTTTGAACGAAATTCAGTTGTTCCAATTGATGTTTATTTTTATTATATATATTTACATATATAAACATATAGCTAAAATAAAAATATATTTAAAAAATTTAGCTGTGTCCTGTGGTGTCCAAAATCTGATTTTTTGAAAATTGTGGTGTCCAGTGTCCCAGTCGGTGTCGGACTCGGTGTCCGTGTCTATGCTACCTAGTCTATGGCATTGCGAAAAATTGGCTAGTGGATGACGTAATTGAACTGTATGTTTATCGATTTCTACCATGTTTGGTTTGTAAAAACGGTGGACCGAATCATATAACATATAGATGCATCTAATTACTATGAGAAATTTGACCTAAGTAGCACCGACACCTATCACGCGTTGCAGAATCAGAATTGGGACATGGCGGTCTCAGTAATCATAAACTATATACGGTGTCGCCCTATTTGCGCTCCTATGCTGCTAATGACACTCCATGCATCACTTACAATGTGTCCTTAGCAGTTTAGCCACTGCCAACAGGGCTACCCATATTAGGATACACACTGCACGCATAGTGCAACATTTATTCGTTTTCGTTTTTAGCAATGATGATAAAAATATGCGTACTTTTACCATTTTCTGTTTTCTGTACTTAGCTGAAAAACCTTTGTCAAAAAACCCTTAAGAAAAAATAGCTAAATTGTTTTTTGTAATGATTGCATGAATGGATTTTCAAACTGAATATGAAAATCATGAAAATGAAAACAGAAACTGAAAATAGAAAATAAATATGTTAAGCGTACGGGGCCATAGTGAAATTTGAAGTTGTACTTGCAAACTTTGTCAAACTTAAGTACTATTCCAAGTATGCAGCACAGTTGATGTGGGTTGTTACTCCAATATATTTGATATAAAATGGGAGTTGGTGGAATGGAATTATAACTATGCTGTTTACTGTGGAAAGTGTACTACTGGGGAAACCTATGAAGCCACCAGAAACCTAGTGGGGATAATATAAATCTGGTAAAAGAAGGGATTTCTGATAGTGTTCCAAACTGTGGGAGACAACAGAGTGACCTATTTGATGTGCCAGTGCTTCCTACGCTCTGACAATCATAAAACTACTCGATGTTAACCGATGCTCAGATACTGTTACATAAGCAATGAGAGGGTGCCCTCTGGTGGAATGATACGGTTGCTCCATTGTGACCGAGAGGTCACGGGTTCGAAGTGTGGGAACTATCTTTCCACTATAAGTGGGAGTAATTACGTACTTTAACATTCTCTATACCCTATGATGGTGATATTCTTGTGCTCCACTCCTTGGCCTGCTTATGTACCTGCGCTCTCCTCTCTGCTCTTGTTCTATATCAACTGCTTATAAATGGAATTCCAGTGACCTATTTTTGGGGGCATGGTTGAAGTGTTCTCGAGTGGATTATTGTTTGAGAATAAGTGAGTTGAGACAATTTGTGAGTTCGCCACTGAAAGGTCTTCTCGGATGCATATGCTGTTCTGAATTTACTTTCCATATTTCCGAACCTAACTTTTCTAACTCTATACTTGTTGTTTCTCAACTCTTTCAGTTTTGACTTTCTTGGCCTTCTCCTTTTGGTTGTCACCCAAATTGTCTTGCTTAGCTGGCATCAACTGGATTTGCCCCTGCGAGCCTGTGACATATCGTTGCTTGGGTTTCATATTAATTTATGACTTGATTGTGTCCCCTCGGAATGTTGTTCTATTTCAATCTTTTCTATTGCGATTGGAAGTCAGAAGTGGCATAAAGAGTGGTCCACTTTGTTATGCATTTACACGGGCGAGATCCCCATTTAGATATCCGCGTAATAACTTGCAAAAGAGGGGCAAAATTGATGCATTATTCTGCGATATTCATGTAAGACTTCAGATCTGAGGCTCAATTGATGATGCAACACTAGTTTGAACAGATGTATCCCGAAGAACTTTATGTATATGTAACTAGTGGTAAAATTATCAGGTTTCCCTGAGCCCCAAGTTTCGGCGCAATTTGAACGAGTTAGGGAAAGTTTCAAATTGGTTATGGGTCTTACTTCATTTGATTCAATAGGTGGGCCTTATTGGGTCTAAGATCAGCGGCAGGGTAAGGGGTTCCGTGAGAAGTTCACCCTACATTATTGATGAACCCTGCCCATTATTCTTGTAAACGCTACCCTCATCATTTTGTTCATGAAAGACTCCATCATTTTTTATGAAGGATGAGACTACATAGCAGTATATAGGTTCAGAAACATTCGATCCCCCCTTTCTCCCTGTGAAGCCCCTTTATTGTGTGCATTCTATACCTTTGCAACGATAATAGTATTTGATGTGCGCATGCTGAAAAAACAAATTGGGAAGTCTCAAGTGCAACGGTATACAATTAATTGTAGGACTGAAGTGACTTTGATATTAACTCATTGTTTTCTGATGTATTTTGTACTCTAAAAGAGGTTTTTGTAGCCAAATTAAAGATCAAATTACCTCTGATCTGCTGTTCTTTTTTCTTGGTGATGTGAACATTTGCAGATAATTCTTCTTTGGTTTCAATCTTCTTGTTGGAATCCTATAATGTTGGAAAGGTTCTAGTCGTAACAGTTGTTCTTTGTATCGAGTAGTTTTCTACTTTTCTCTATTTCCACCTTGTCTGAAGGATGATAGAATTCATGGCCCACAGAGTATCTGGTGAATTGAAGATTCGCTCGGATCTAAGTATGAACTATTTGGTAAGTGATGTATAGGGAATAGACCCTTAAAGCTAGAGCATATTATTGGAAAGGAAAGAGAGAACGTAGTGTGAGCCTGTCGTACAAGCTTGATCAGGGTTATTCTTCAGACCCTTTATCTGGGACTCAACAAGTTTTATCCGAGCTTTAAACTCGACGGAGTCGAGTTTTTCAAGACGGCGAGAATTGAGGGGCTGATTTCCTAACCACGGGTATTTTGGACATATTAGCATACTTAGGGCAGATCAGATGTTTCTAAGTCTATTTGTTATTAGGTTTGGGCTGGAGTAGTTACTATATTCTCAGAGTCCTTTTATTATTAGGTTTTATATTTAGTTTTAGTAATCTGGAAGGTTCTACTCCTTTACTTAGTAGGAAATGTGATTTTTGTTTCTCTTTAAAACAAACATTGTAAGAACTATTAAGGGGAGTTCATGAATAGAATCCTCAGAAGCAGCTTCACTTTTTTTTTTCCCTCAATGGTGAGACTCTATTCAATTTGTTCTAGGTGAGACTCCTAGAAGGCCTTGGTGAGAGACTAAGATTATTCCTATCCTTTGTTATTTTGTTTCCTACTTAAAAATAGGAAAATACTGTTCACAGCACCCTAAACACCCCCAAATCACCCAACTAAACCTCTTTGTAGTTTCTAAACCTTAATCCTTGCTTCTCAATTCGAAATTCTATTAATCTAAGCCCCACCATAGTTATTAAAGGCGCAGGCGCACCTAAGGTGCAAAGAATCCCTGGAGCCTAGGCGCAATTTGAAGTGAGGCGCAAAATAAAAATAAATAGATATTAGTGCATTAAACCAATAAAATCACGTAAAAAAAATTCAGAACATGGCAATTTAACAAACTTTGAACACTAGAAAAAGTTTCAGATCCAATGAGAAGTAGTTGATCCTAATTGAATATGGCAACGTCATCCTCATCATTAGTGAAGGCTAAAGCAATAATGTTTTCCTCAAAAGAGAATCATAGGCTTCAAGTCTGGCATAGATTCCTCTTCAATTTCATCTTCTTTTGTCTACAAGGCACAGTGAAGGAATTTATTTACTTAAAAAAGAGTAACAATTTGAGACGGGACGCTAGCACAATACGACAATCGATTGATTAGGGATTTGGGGTTTTTGGTTTTTTTATGGTTTAGATATTGATTTATTATGTTATAAAATAAAGAATAAAAAATAATGAATGGTTGAGATGATACCATGATGCAAAAAAAAAAATTAGGATTTTTGGGATTTTCTTTGCGCTTCCACCGCTGCCTTGCACCTGGGCGCCAACGCGCTCAAGGCACGTGCCTTTTTGAAGGGGCTGCGCCTAGCCCTAGGTGAGGTGCACTTAGGCGCGCCTTTGACAACATTGGGTGCCCCACTCGACAATCCTTGATCGTAGGACAGCCTTAAATATGGCATCAGAGACGGTTGTCATGACTGCAAGTTTTATGCAATGAACATCATGTGTTACTCAACTGAAGAAATTCCAGTCTTTCGAAGATAGCTCCAGAGGGATGAAGAAGAAATTATCAATATTAATATGAAGTTTGATAAGAAGAAGCTTGCGGAAGTTTTGATCAACTATCGCAATGGGTAGACTACGTCGCGTGACCGATGATTTTTGCGGTAACGAGGTAAATATTCTTGATTGGACTCTGTCTAAGTTATTTCTCATTACCCTCTGGAGAATGTGAAGGCTCGCTTTGCAAAAGGAGAACTTACAGGGGCAGCACGTGTACGGTGGTATAGGAGC